>WBMV01001920.1:619998-1072015 GCA_013396655.1 Campylorhamphus procurvoides
GGGGGTGGGAAGAGGTTTCCACATTGTTTCTTTGTTCAACTTACTATATGTGATCAGTTTGCCCTGCAGAAGAAGAGTGATGGCACAGGAAGGTGGAGGGCTTCTGTGAGAGGATAATTTTTTTTTTCCTTTTACAAAATGGAGTGATTTCACTCCTTAGCTGTTTGTTGGCTGGGGTTTTTCGTGGAAGTCGGTGCCTTGAAAGTCTTATCCCCAAACACAAATACATTTTTAATTAAAAAAAAAAAAATTAAATGTTACTTCTTTCCATCCAACTCTATACTTGCAACATAAAACTGCTTTTCTTTACCATATATCCATACCTAGTGTTCAGCCCAGGCTGGGAGCAGTAGGGAAGGGAAGCAGATAGCAGAGTGCCCAGGACACAGCAGGGGACATGGCCCCCTGTTGGGGGACACTGGCTGGAGAAGGAATTACTGTGGCTTCCAGGGACAATCCCCCTGCCCCGCCTGGCAAAGCTGCACTGACAACTCGCTCTGCTTCCGAGCTGGGACTCTGCAGTCGATGTACAATCGTAGTCTCTGTCATCTGGCAACTTTCATCAACATTAAAGGAAACACTTATAAAGGAAATAGACTACATTTTACTCTCTCCCTTCCATTTCCTTGATCAATTAGCAAAGGGAGGAATGTTTCCTCTCTCGCATTCTTTTTGGTTTTTACCCCCTTTCTTTTGTCTCCAGATGTTAGCGAGGCTCTTTTTCAACCCATTCGCACATGGTAAAACACGTGCCAGAAAGTTGACACAATGTAACAACAACAACAACAAAATAGCAAAGCATGCTGCAAAAATCGTATCCGGGACCTTAAATACTGTAGAGCATCACTGACCCCCACTGGGCTGGCACACTCACTGCAGATCACCCGAGCTGGGGACTGGAACCTCATCGATATGTGGGGCTCACACTCACACTCGCCTTCGAGAGCGGGGGCATCTTTCTTTCGGTCCTGTACAACTGGTGTAGATAAAACCGAGCCTGTCTGTGTTCTTTATGTCCATCGTGAATAGAGTTAAAAGGCATTGGCTCAGCTTGCTGAGCGGGGCATTGTGGCTGGGTGGCAGAAAGGCTCACTGGTGGTACAGTTAGGTACTTTCTGAGATTTTTTGCCCAAGTGGTTGGTGAAATCTCTGTTGCTGAAGGTTCTTGGGAACAGGTTTGGCAAGTATCTATCAAGAATGCTGTAGAGAGAGTTGATCCTGCCTTCGAGGCAGTAAGATAGTTTCCATGACTTCTCAAGATCCTGTTCAACTTGAATTTTTATAGCTTTGTGGGAAAATCAGGAGTACTTCTTTCCAAATCTATATTTGTGGTTGCAATAATTTAGGAAGGTACCTCTTGTTGTTTTCTTCTTTATGTCAGAAACAAACTAAATTGCCTCTGTTGTCCCAGGGAGTTGAGGAGAGAGTGATGTAGATGTGTAAAGGATCATCACCACACAGATGCTGAAGGAAGCAGAGGTCTTTCCTTCTGTGTCATTAGGCAGAGGACAGTAGCAGAGGCACAAAACTCTGCGTGCTCAGTTGCTACATGGCTCAGCCAGGCCGCCAGAGAGTGATGGTGTGGTCTGCACAGGGAGCACATTCCTCCTCCTGTGGGGAGGATTCCAGCAGGACTGGTGCTGCGAGCTCCCTTTGAAATGGAGAGGTTTTCATGCCGCAAGACATTCTCACCATCAAGCCATTTCAGGGATGGTCTTGTGGTTAAAGAAACTAGACTGGGATTGAGAAGATATGGTTTCAGTTCCTGGCTCCATCATAAACTTCTTCTGTGACCCTTGGAGAGTTATTTAATCTGTGTGGGTCTCAAGTTCCCCACCTGCATGTTGGGTGTCCTACCAGTCCTCTACCTTCCCTGGTGGGGTGTTGGAAAGATTCATCATAAGGGCTAGTGGTCATCTGGGACAGTAAACTTGTGATGAACAGCACGGAGAAGTGTTTGAAAAGGTACAGTAAAGTGTTGGCAGAGTGAGCCTACACAATTGCAGTGCATTTGCTGTGTGGTGTGGAACGGGACCTCTGGAGCATACCGAGAATGTGTCAGGTTTGCAGCCAAGCAAAGTGAGAATATGAATTTGTGTTGTGGTCGGAGGAAAGGGATGCAAACAACACGAAGAGTGCAGCTACTGCACAGCGCTGTACAGTACAAGTGACAAGTAGGTCACTGCAGGGACCTGTACATCTGGAGTACAAGTGCAACACAGTTAAAGCAGAATAACCAGGACACAGTAATTAAATCACAGCCTTGGATTTAATTTATGAAGTGTTTCAGGCACACATTGCAGCATGAAGCTCTGTTTACTGTGAAAGGTTGTGTTTTCTGACGTCTGCTGAAGAAGAGGGATTTAAGATTGATCTGTCTCATGTCCAAAGGCTGTGTAAGACAACTGATGCATACAGCCTGCTCCTGTCAAATGGTGATACTTCAAGCTTGGATCCTGGCACAATAAACCATTGCCAAGGGCTTCCCACTCAGTGAAAAGTCTGAGTTCAAAAGCAAAAGAAGGGTAGGTAAGGAAGACAAGGATAAGATGAGCAAAATAACATAGTTTCCTACAAAATGCCTTTGGGTTTCCCTTTGCACCATTATTGCAGTGCCTTCAGTGCCAAAGTATCAGATTCACTCTGGCACAAATATGACCAATGCATCTCTAGTATAATCAGAGACACATACCTCGCGTGCATTGCAAGAAGAGAAGCCCTCCCTTGTGGATCAGAGATTCCCATTTTATTCCCTTGGGACAAATCGGAGAACCCAGAACCCGTTGGGTGCTTCAGAGTTGGCAGAAGCTCTTTACATGAGACTTAACTTGATTAAGGTATACTGGCCGTTAAGGTCTGCTGTTATGCTGTTATCCTAATGGAGTAATTTCTGCTCCTGCATTCTTTTAAAATGAAATAATTCTGCCTGTCTGACATAGGTATCCTAAGGAATCCCACATGTTTGGGAAATGCTTCAAAATCCTTGGATAAAAGTCACTAGGAAAGAGGAAGGAGAGAGGGGAAAGTCTTGTTACATTGTTGACTTATGGTCAACGTTGTCCTCGAAATGCTGTTTTGTCATCAATATTTCTTCATTAGGAATAATGATTTTTCCACATTTACTGCCAGCTGATTCAAAGCCATCCAAAAGCAGAATGTGTCATGAATCTCTAAAATGCATTTGCTGGTGAACTCTAAACAGAGATGATTAGAAAAATAACAGCGGAAATACTGGGTGTCTTGAGGCTGCCAGGGGCACTTTTAGTGAGATATTTTGTTCAATGTATTTATGTGTTTTAAAAATGATCTTGGTACAGTTTTGTAATGGCAGCGTGCTGTATTTTTTCAGTTCTTTCCTGCATTGTATATCAGGGCTGCAGTGAGAACTGGGGAATACACTTAGCTGATCAAGGGAAATTGTGTAATTGATAGGCACTGAGGATATGACCTTGTGGTATATTCCCACAGTACAGTTAGGTGGAAACCAATTTTTTCCATCATGCAGTTTTTTGAGATATCAATGTTTTTTTCCCCACTTTTCAGCAAATGCAGAACCTTCCTACTTTGATGCTTTTATCAGAAAATTATCTCCTATCTCTTCTCTATATAGACTGCATGCTTTGAATTCATGAATTTAAACCCTTTGTAGAGAGGTTTCCACATTTTCTCTCTGCTTTTTTTACTCTTGGCATCTGTAGTTATTGCCTGAATTGTCTGTGTTAGGCACTCTACATCACATAGCAAGAGACAACCACTGGCCTCAGTGGCTTAGAGTGTAAGTAGGTATGACAAACAAATAATGTTGTAGCCTGAAAAAGGCTAATGCAGTGTTTGGATGTGCAAACAGGAGCATCTCAAGCAAGCTGGATGAAGTTACATTACTTCTGTCTTTGGCTCCAATGTGATTGCTATGAGAGTGTAATGCCATACGCATTAGTATGGCATGTGCCTATTCCATCCTGTCTTCAGTGGTGGATGTTTGTCTGATTGCCTTACATTCCTAATCTGACGTTTAAAAGTGATGCATGTCCAAGATAAGGTTGAACACCCTGTATCTAATTCCTCATCTCAAGATCACACCCAGTTTCTGGCCAAATCCTAAAACTCTTGCTTAGTAAGAGCTCTAATTATGGCCTTTTCTATTCATCTTCACAGATAAAATCTACATCCAAGGCCAGTGACCTTGAATCTGTGCAACATCCTTTTCATAAAATGCAGTTTCTCCTTGTTCATGCTCAACTAGCTGCAGAAATAACTCTCTAGCTTGTAACTTAGGCCGGATCATTCCTGCCTTTTAGTCATAGAATCCTAGAATATCCTGAGTTGTAAAGGAATCACAAGCATCATTGACTCCAACTCCTAAATATCTCTCCTCTGAGTTCATTTCTGCATGGTATCAAACAGAAGCTTCATGTCTTTACCTGCATGACCTGTAATGCCCTATTCCCATCCTTTTTCCTCTAGGATTCTCTAGTGACATACCGACTCATCCTTCCCGTCTGAAGGTGTCTATGTTCAGTCTTTGAGCACTTACATTCCCTTTTGTGCTGTCTTTGTCCTTTCCTCAGAATATCCCGTTAAACTTCCTTTAAACTCCCTCTGGGTCCTCTTTCAAATTCTTCCTTAACCTTTTCCTTTGCTGGGCTGTCTACAGACTCCTTGTCAATAATAAAACACTTAGAGTGCTGAGACCACAGTTTTCCTTGCTGACTGGTTTAGTCTGATTGCATCCTTCTATTTCCTACCTCTACCCAGTTGTTATTGCTTGTATTAGATGATAAACTCCTGCAGTCAGGCCCTTGTTTGAATTCTCTGTTTTTCCAATACCCAACACAATGGGATTGGTCCATCATCTGTGGTGGTATCGGCAAATAAACCATGTAATAATAGTAATAAAATAACGAGAAGTTAAAAAATGACATCATGTGCAATATGAGCTCCTCTCCTCCCTTCTCCTTCTTCCTTCAGATTGGCAACATTTCGAATTTTTTACACAACAGAAGACAGTAAATGAGGGGATTTCAGAATAAAGTATAGTAGCTGATGTATTCTTTCAGCTGCTGAAGTGTTTCCATGTGATCCACTGCCCAGTGATGGCATTTTCAGCAGGGAAGCCTCTGTGGACACTTCTGTATGTCCCCCCGAGGTAACACCAACATGTGGCAGCTGAGCATTGCTGAAGGAAGGTCACAGCATGACCAAGGTTATGAGCTTCTTTCATGCAAAAATAGAGGGCTCCGGCCTCCCAGGCTTGCTGCCAATGTATCGCCTTCTAGTTTTGCTGAAATGATCTTGAAAAAGGCTCTAAAAAGGGCTGAAGGGGCAAAAGAAGAATGTTGAAATGACATAGTTTCATCTTCATACAGTTTAGTGCTAATTTTGTCCTTTGTCTTTAAGCTGCCTTTTAAGTGCTGTTTGTCTCTGTGGGAAGCAAATGGGTCACGTTGTTCTGTGTTTCTACTGTAATACGCTGCCTGCTATTTTTCTCTTAGATTATTTGTGTAATCTTTTTTTGTGCAATCTGTTTTTTCTTGAGTCCTGCAAACTTTGCCTTTGCTACTTCTTTCCCAATAAGCAGTGCAACTTGTTCTGTATTCACCAATGGGTATTCTTCACACAACGGACTGCGTTATTTCAGCCAGTGTGAAAATATTAAAATGGGGAACATGTGTGGGCACTTAATTGTGGTGAGCCCAGCCACAAATACCTTCGCTGTTGGTAACTGGCACGCAGGAAAAGCAGACCTTTGTTTTGTTTTTATCAGACATAATGATAGATACATTGTTTTTAGTGGTTTTTTTCTGGTTTTCTAAGGAAATGAGGCTTGTGCAATCACATTGCCTGGGTGCATGTGCCTGTCAGCTTGTCAATTCCTCCCTCACCAACACTTGAAACTAATAGCCTTTTTCAGCTAAACTTGAGCAAAATGGAGGAGCTGGGAGAAGGCATCAGCTTTTGCAGAAGTCTTATGAGTTCCCAGACTGCACCAAGGTCTGCAGAAGGTGCAGTTTCCAGTGGTCACATCACTGCAAGCCAGATCAGTGGTGTGTATGCCTACATACCTTTACATGGATCCAGCCATCTAACTGTAAGCTTCCAAATTTAAATATTTTGGCTTATTTGCTTTTACCTTTTGGGTGAGTGAGTCAGTTGGGAGAGGTGCTAGGCACAGAGCTTGTGTTTTGATTCTCATGAAGTGGCCATGTCTCATGAAACACATAGTTTGCTCAAGGCCACAGCGTTATAATTTGCATATAAACTTGTAAAAAAGAAAGCTTTCTTTAAGCTTTCCTGTGCAAGAGTTTACAGGAGTATTTCTGTCTGTGTACTTAATAGCAGAAACTGGACTTCTCATAAATGTAGACAGGTTGAGTCTGTCACTGCTTGAATGGGAATCTTCTGTGGAAAAACCCAGAAAGAGGAAGGAAAGCCTAAGGAAACCAACTTCAAGGTGAGAAGTTGGCCAAGATTTGTGTTGTGCTACTCTTTGGTTTGTATCTGACCACCAGCAGTGTAGCTGGGGAATGCCTCAGAGCTATGGAGGAATGTAGCCTCAGGACACCTTTGGGAGACAGAGAAGATGTCTTTATGCCCTTTGCTGGAAAAGAGGACAGAGGTACAAAGGCACTGAGTTACCTGTCAGAGGTTACAAGAGTATGTATTTGAGTTAGAAAACAGACTCAGGTCTCCCAGCACACGCAGAGCCAGAAGTATGGTCTACATGTAGACAGCTTCTTCAGCAAATGGAGAGATGCCTTGGTCAAAGAGGAAGATACATGCTGAAGTATACAAGAGCTGACTAAATTATGAATGTCAAAAGAGGAGGAGGGGAAGAAAAGATTCCCACATGTTCAGATGTTAACAAAGAAAGCTGAGAAGTGTTTGCATAGACACTACATTATTCCATGTCCAAATGTCTCATAAAAATAATACCGGATGATCACAGAATGGCACACTAGGGAAAATAAATTCTTCAGCGGAATATTCCCTCTGGAAAAACACTGTGTAAAGTAATACACTAATGGCTTTCAATTTCATGTTTTATATATAGAGATATTAACTGCTCCCCAGACGTCTCTTCCTATTACAGCCCAGCTACACGAGACATTTGGAGAAGGCCCTGGAGCACGCTCCATCTTGTCCACATGCAGGACTAAGCGGTGCTCTCCCATGGTACAAGCAGCTCCTGTGGTGCACACAGTAGGTTTCTTCTGCCTCCTTCCCAGTGCAGTGCTGCTCCTGTGAGTCTCTCCAGTGGGTTTGGGTTTTTTTGCTTCCTAGTCTTCATGGGTTTTTCCATTCTTACCCCATGCTCTGGTAGCCTCACCACCATGCTGAGGAACCTGCATTCCTTTTCTGCTCATAAGAAAGGAGTCCTCACTGGAAATGTTACAGTGGAGTAATTAAAGCATAACACTGTCAATCAAAACACTAATAACAAATGCTAAAGAAAGTTAAGTTCACATACAGCATTATTAATTTCTTATTGGGGCTTTCCAGACTTGTCTGGTTTCATCTGGTGACTTCTCTCTCCACATTGCTCAGGCTGGGAGCTGTTTGTGTCAGGAACTGTCTGTCCCCTATAAAGCCAACTACAGTTATGCCATTGTAGCAAATCATAATGATCTGGGTTCTTTTCCAAGCTTTCCTAATATATCTCAAATGTGTATATATATCATCCTGCCACATCCTGAGGGATCCAAAAGTAGCTTACGTGCTTTGTTCCCTGAGCGTAGCTTACTGGAGTCTGGGACAGGCAGGAAAGAAGCTGTGAGTGCGGGGACATTGATGGTGCACTGTGCAAGGACAGCAGTCCTGCTCTTGGGATGCCATGTCCAAGTCCTTTTAGGAAGTTGTGCAATATGTGCTTGAAAAGGCAAATAAACACGGACTGTGGTAGGAAAGTATATTGTATCTTTGCTGGATTATTTAATTATCAGATACATATTATTTGTATATGCATTTATGAATAATTCCATATTGAACTCAGTCTACTTTCCTGCTTGTACCTCAGCTCTTGCTTCCCTTCCCCTTCTTCCTACCCTCAGTGACCACAACACTCCACCCACAAAGCCCTCAAAAGGTGCAGGGCCCCAAGACTGGGGACACCACAGTTTTTCTGAAACCGGAGAGTACTGTGAGTGGGGCAATGAGGCTGAGGTCGTCCTTAATATCTTCCATTTTCAACATTGATTTTTGGGTAAGGACATTAGACCTATGTGGGCTATCTCCATTTCCTAGAACTTGAATGACAGAGAAAAATGGCAAAGGTGTGCCTTTCACCTACCTCTTCCATCATCTCTGCACCACAGTCTTCCCTGGGAAAATGTCTTTCCCGTGATCTAAGAAAATCTCTTCTTCACTTTAAATCTGTCTGCCACATAACATTTTTAACAATAGTCTGAACAAGGCAGGAAGCCTTTTGTATGTGTGTGTGTCTGCAGATTCTTTGTTATTCATTTGTATGTGACATTAGGGACCTTTTTCAGAAAGAGACAGAGCTCTTAAGGCTTGTCTGTACTTAGAGTCTTTCCTTGCAGCTTCTGATACACCTTTTTTGAAGGATGGTAAGAATAAAATATCCACACATCGGTTTCTTTAGAAGTAGTTTCTGTGCTTTAAATAGACACAATATCTTAATCCATATTAATCTTCAAACAGGAAAAAAAGTAATTGGCTCCATTGAAAGAATTGGTTTAAGCTGTACAAGCAAAAACTACTCTTTAAATGGTAGCAATTGTGCTACCACCAGGCAGCCTTATGAGGCATCCTACCACAAAATCCTGTCATGGGAGGCAAGGCTTTAGGCACAGGTTTATCCCATCTAACTGAGGAGCTGATGATGACTATATAGCTGGGTTAGATGATAGCTGAGTGGCTTGTATCTGGGGCTCAGATTCCTTACAGTGAACAGGGGCTAGCAGCAGCAACACTGATACCAGTGCAGTCTTGGGAGCCAGTTTCAATCCTTTCTAGATCTTTTCACATGGGCCAGCACCAGCGTGCCTTACAGTGGCACTGGATCTTTGCCAGCAGTGGCACAAATTGCCGCTCTGTTGTCTGAGCTGCTGTGTCCTCCTTACCCACTGTGCTGCACAGGTGTGTGGAAGGGCCTTCTCTGTGGCTGGGACCAGGAGCTTGCTTTGACTCATGTCCTTTCCCTTTGGTGACAGGCCGCTGTGCCCGCTGTGGGGAGAATGTTGTCGGAGAAGGCACCGGTTGTACGGCCATGGATCAGGTCTTCCATGTGGAGTGTTTCACCTGCATGATGTGCAACAGCAAGCTGAGGGGACAGCCTTTCTACGCAGTGGAGAAGAAAGCCTACTGTGAACCCTGCTATATTGTAAGTACCTCCTCTTCTTTGTGCCCTGATTTTATTGCACAGACTTAGGAAGCATTGATTTCCTTCATTGCAGTGGAGTTGCCTTACAGTTAAAATCTGACAATGCTGTGGTAGTGCCATGGGCACCAGGTTTTTCCATGGTCTTCAGAACTCTGATGTTTTTTGCTTACTGGGTGAATTTTGTTTCCTGGTCTGACCTGCCTCTGAAGAGAAGTGGGACAAGGAAAAACACAGCAGGGGAAAGAGATGCTTTTTGTCATTGTTTTATCTCCGTAAGGAGCAGACTATGCAATGATTTTTTTAGCAGTAGTGTTGCTCTGAGGTTTCTGTATTGAAAAACCTGATACCAAAATGCTTACAGACTGTGGTGCCCACTAAGATTAAGGAGGTGGGATGCAAGAGAGCAGTGAAACTTCTAAAATAAAGGCCTTTGCATTGTTCGATGGAAGTCTTTCTACTGAACTAAGAGTCTTTCAATTAGATATCTTTTGAAGCTTACCTTACCCTAAAATTTCATTTCATGAAGGTCTTAAAGCAAACAATTAACAGTTACTCTGAGGAGCTGCACCTTTTAAGAAGCTCCTGTAGGAGCTGCTGGAACCAGTTGCACAGGTGCAAATTAAAGAAACATCACATAATGTGCCTGAGGCCTTACCTTGGTGTGACCTAAGTATGCAGTATATAAGGATGATCATTGTAATTTAGAGTAAGACAAGCACCAAAACATTCTTAAAGGATTGATAGGTCTTTCTCTAAATCTTCAGTTCTAAGTTCTTACAGACACTGGACCTGAGACCCTTCCAAAATTGGATTTGCACTTCTGAAAGTAAAAATGGATGCTTTTCTTGATGTTTCTGGCATTCTAATAATTAGAGCAGTAATGCATATTTCTGAAAAGGCCACCAATATCCCATTGTTCTTCACATTTCTGCAGAGCCTTTGCAGTGGGATTATTACTGAAATATTGAATATAAAAGAGGAGGATTCTGTCATATTTACAATGGTTGTGATAGATGGTTCCTGTTAATTTGCTTTTAAAAGCTAAATGATATTTTGATGGAATATGTACCTTTTGAATCATTTCTATTTTTGTTTGCTCTAAAATGATTGCACCATAAAAAATTTAAGGTTCATTTTGAGGCAAGTTTGACCATGTGCAAAGCACTGCAGAATTTAGGAAGGTGCATTCATGATATAATGAAGGCAACTTTATGTCACTGGAATTAAACATTTCATTGACTTCAGGCTGGAATTGACTTCATCTGCTTGCAGATTGATGCTTTCTTTTCCTTATTTTTAAATCAAGCACGCATTCTTCACCACTCATCTGCTTCAGTTTGGGAAAACATCTGCATTAGCCACTGTAGTAATGGTTTAAGATTATTTAATCCCATTACTTATACACTTCATTAGCCTGAGTGAATTGTTGGCAAGGGTTCAGTAAACTTCCTACATTGGGAGATAAAAGGATAAAAAAGGAAAGGGAGAAGGATTCTGTTCCTCATTTTCTTTCAAATTTATCTTCTATCTATTTAAGGGATAAAGGAACGATAATTGCCTGGTTGCATCTGCGTTTGTACATTCTGTGATATGGCTTTGCAGCTCTGAGTACAGAGGAAAGAGTAAACGTTTAATAGCTTCCTTTTATATAACCAGAAGGGGCCTTTAAGTGTTTATCCATGCAGTCCACAAAAACCTGGTTATGGACTTAACCCAAAACACGTCTGGATCCATCTGCTGCAGCACATGCAGGGGAAAGGATGGCAATGCTGATGGGGCTACGTATGTGTAGCTGGACAGCTGGTACTGTGAGTGGGAAATGGGAAGTTGGAACCTGGCAATCTGAGGCAGTAAAGAAAAAAAACGAAAAAGCCAAGCACAGATTAAACTCTTAAATGTGGAAAAAACAGGTGTTGGGAACCTAAGTCTGCCTACCTTTCAGAAAGTTCAGTATTCTGCTATGCTGAAAGCCAGATCTACAAGGGATCTAGGCACCAGCCATGCCTACTGGCCTTAGACCTGAGGAATTTGTGTCCTAGAGCATATGTCTCATTGATTTTTCAATGGAATGAGATCTGCATTGGCTTCAGAAGGATAATGAATGCCTGAGAACACTGAAGCCTTGAGCTAGGCTTGCAAATTCTTCTTGTAGATGAATTGGGGACCGTTAAATTGAGGAGGCAGAGTCTCAATGCTTTTGTCTTTAGATGCCTTTAGATGTGTGATGCAATCATACTGAACAAAATGTGAGTTAATGACCTGCTTAAAATCTAGTCTGTGCTTAAGGATTCTGCTGAATTGTGGCCTTGGATTTTTTTTATTATTATTTTTTGAGCTTCCTCAAGTCACATGATCAGAAAATACTTTGAGTACTAGGAACCTTAGATCTGTAAGAAGTCAATGGGACTGAAGCACCTAGACTCAGATTCTTCTGGACCTGAATTCCCATCAAAAGTGCAGCCTGTTTGACTAGCCCAAGACTGCACAGCTAATTCATGGCAGTGGCCAACTGAGAAAACAGGGTTTTCAGCTGGCATAACGGAGTAACTCAGTGAAACTTGTTTACTGGTCTACCTAGTTCACACTGATTCCTAGCACACATCCCCATTTTCCCAAGTCCAGAACTCTTGCCCTCTGATGCAAATCACCAAGGCTTCATTTATCTAATGAAAATAAGCTATAATATTTGTCTAACTGTGATATATAAATTCTTGAATTCTTTGATTATTTTTTAATAATTCACTGTGTGACTGGTTGCCTTACACACACAAAAACTATGCACAAAAATAAAAATAAATGTTTTTTAACAATTAGAATTGGCTAATCTTCTCAGTTTGTTATGTGACTCTTCTTAGTTGTGGTGCAGTGAAGCCATAATTAAGATTGCTGAGAAGAGCTGTATTTAATTACTGGTTAGTCAATACCAAGCCTAAATAGCCTGCAGAAGGGGCTTTCTTTGTTTTTGTTTCTGGTTTTATTTATCAGTGACCCAGTTAAGATGTAATTCCCCAAAAGTCTGAAATAACATTTAAGGAGATCAATCACCTGTTTGAAAAGAAGTATTTTTCCTAATGGGAATCTGAGTACCAGAGTTAATTTCTTTTACACAGCCCCCTCCAAAAGCCCATCACTATCATTTCCTGTTACATCTTGTGAGTGCAGCCAGTTCTGTTGCCAATGTGTTTGCTGGTTTTACTCTGTATCCAAGGATTCTTTCATTATTGATGTTATTTCTAAAAGAGTACCAGTCTTCTCCATTAAGACACTTCTGCTGAACTAAAAGCAACTGTAAAAACTGAAGTGTTAATAGGAGACAGATGTTTCCTAGTCATTACGACAGTCAAGTAACATCTGAAATATCATGATAGGGTTTCCAGTGTAGCCAGTGTACTGCTGTGCACGTGCTGAATGCTGTGTCTGCAGTATGTTATCAGTATAATTTTCCCCTCCTTTACAGGGGGAATTACTGACAAAAGAACATTTGGTTTGCTTCCTCCAAGCAGGGGCAGAGATTTTAGCACTGGACTCAGAGCAGGGAAGAGGCTAAGAGTACTATCAGTGGAACTGTTGTTATAAAAGTCAGAGGAGCAAGATGTTAGAGCAGTGCCAGCTGTCTGCTTTCCAAATACCATGTTATCATAAGGACTGAACACAAGGTTAGCCAGACACACCAATCTGGCAAGACTGATGCTGCTGTTTTGTGAATGGGATGTTCTTTGATGTCCAGATAACTTTCTCTGGGACGTGGAAAATTTGCTCTGTTCTTTATCCCCTCTCCTGGCAGTCTGGTGGTTGGCAGTTGGAGATATGAACTCTGAGGCTGAGCTGGGAAGGACTGAGCTCCTGCAGTTAACACGGGAAGCAGCAAGATCTAGCAGATGCTCCTGGCCTCTGAGGGTTTCTTCTGTTTGTGCCCCACCTGACAGGAGGACCATGGTGTGACTGGGAAGGATACAAGAAAGCAGAAATAGCCTGGGTTAGCTGAAAGAGTTCAGAGAAGTAGTGGTCTAGAAATGAGTGACTGAAGGAGAAGAAAGAAACTCTCGTGTGTCTGTCTAGAGTGGGGGAAGATGGTGGGTATGCTCTGCAGTGCCCTATGGAGACCCAGAGATTGAGCTTTCCTGTTACTGCCGTGCCTGGCAAGATATTGAGGACATGACCTTAAAACCATCCCCAAAGATCACTTTTGAGGATTTTGCTGGTGAAGTTCAACTTTCCATAGTACCAACACTGTGGAATTGCTCGAAGGAGGAAGAATTGTTCATGGAAGTCATGTCCCGATTACTGCTTTTCCCCAGCTTTAAACTCAGGACTATAATGCTCCAGTTTTTTTGGCGTGGTTTTCTTTTTATTTTTGTTGGGTTTTTTTTTCCTCCAATTCCATGTGTTGTGAGGAAAGAAAAGTTCTGTCTTAGAATTTTTCTCTCTTACAAGCATCTAACTTCCTGGCCTATCAGTGGCTGTAGTTCAGTAGGAGGAGATAGTTCAGAACAAGGGAAATGCTGATGTTTTAAGTAATGGTATGACTAGAGCCACCGGTGCCATTGAGCATTCTGGAAAAGCTTGAATTTGCTAATCATTCTGAAATGTCAGTGTTAACTCAATTTGTGCTCATTGAAATCTCTGGTAAGACTGCTGTTGGCTTCAGTGTGACTGGTGCTGTAATCCTCACCCTGTGTGTGCATTGAGTGTGCTTTGAAAACTGTGCAAGAGCAGCTTCCTCCGGCACATATGGTTTAAAGCGTAAGGTTGATCCCTGCAGTAAAACTACATCTATTTTTAAAAGTAATTCTGCAATTTGTAAGCTGGGATTACAGCACTAATTTAGCAACTATGTAACAATTTAAATTGGACCAGAAAAGAGAAACTATAATTTAAAGATTTTTTTTTTATGATACAAGTTTTCTTCTTTTTAAAGTAAAAAGCCTTTTATTCTTGTTTTTGTCAAGCAACGTATTGAATTTGAGAGTAATTTATGGAAAGTGCTGCCAGCATGGTATTGCGAGAGCTCCACAATTTGAATTTAAACTGCTCAATGCGATCATTAAGACTATTATGCCTGCTTTCCAAAGAGTTTGAATTCAAAATGACAACTGGAACAAAAATATAAAATAAACTAAAGAGAAGTCACGCACTCTTTATGTGGTGGAATTTTTCTGCACTTGAAATATTTCATTGAGATCAATGCTGCTCTTCAATCCTCTCCTAGAAAAAAGCTGGTGTTGCTAGTTTTAGTTCGGAGCTCCTGTGTGAGTCATCGGCAGCAGGGAGCTGAACCTGTGACCCGTGGATCGAAAAGCATTAAGTCTCAGCTCCTTCGCAGAGAGATGCAGCTGGGCTGTGCCAGGCAGCAGCAGGCTCCTGCCCTGGGTATTTCCTACCCACAACAGAAATGGTCCATGGGCATAGCAGAGACAAAACAGGTCCGGAGTTTTGGTTTGCTTACAGGCATGTTTTATTCTTATTGATTATTTGCTTTGGTAATTTTGCTAGTCTAGGCTCAATTGGTAATTTCTTTGGAAAAATATTGTGGCAAGGGAAGACTGTTGCTTCTGGTAAAACTGAAAAATTAATAAATCCCTTAAGAGTAACAGTCCTTTCTATTGATGCCACCCAGCAAAGCTGATACAAAAAGTACAGATAGAAGGTGGAGGAGTGGTGGTCATAAACTCAATGCTACTACTTTAAGTGGTAAATGGTCTTGTCCAGTCAGAGCATAGACAGAGGAGGATGGGATACTATTGCATAAGCTGCACTCGGAGCTTCCAGGAGTCCAAGTCTAGGAGGTACAAAAATGTGTGTGAGAGAATATGTCAATGAAGCAGCTTCTGTCAAAACTTAGCTGACCCTCTGGAAGCCTGCATCTGTTTTTCAAGTGGCCTATCAGCTGTTATGGGGGATGGATCATGCCTCTTTTGTCATGAGACAGAGGGAAAAGGTTCCTTTGCAGTGGTGGATGGGGGAGTCAGCAGTGGTCAATAACCTCCTTTCTAAACTAGACTTACAAAGAAAGGAGAGAAAGTGTACCATGAGATGATGAGGTAATGCTATATAGGAACTCCTCTGTGGAGACCCAAAGGCTCATAATAAAGAAGACAGGGCCAATTCATCTTGCTGTCTAACAAGGAACAGGACAAGAAATCTGCAAGCCAAGCCTGTAAGAGGGAAAATTCATAGTGCTCTTGGAAGACAACGAGAATGAGCCCTGCCAGGAATTGCACTGGGCTCACCTTGGCAATGGATTCTCTGAGACCAATAAACCTTGGTATAATTGACTTTCCAGAAAGCTGATTAGAGTGTTGCTTTAGAGGAAGACCAGCTATGGATTGTGGAGGTAAAGCAACTTGATGCTACCAATGCTAGTAGTGTTATGAGGGAAGTATTTTTGGAAAAGTTTCCTCAGAGCTGGACAGCGTCTTAGTAGATACATCTGTGTTGGAAGATTGGGTATGAAGTGCTGATGAACTAGTTCTGTGATGTCTTGATGGTGAGAAGTTTTGCTAGGGATGGATCACTTCCCACTCTTTTTTATGGCCCATAGTTAAAAATGTGTCCTTCCAAGGTGAAGACTCCTCCACACCTGGGCTTGCTTGAGAACTTTGTGATGGCTTACTAGAATCCAGATCTTTCCTCCTGCATGTGCTGGCAGCCATAACAACTGGAATTGTCATCTTGTCTCTGCCTTGTGCTTTTATAATTAGAAGCATTTTTCATATTTCGATTATATGAACTAAGCATTGATTTGACATGTATGACCTAGAAAAACTACACCATGGGAAATTTTGGGGAGGGAATTCTTAGTGACTCAAAAGATGGTACTGTGAAGGATCAGCTGCTGCCATTCAGTGAATTTCTGGCCTTGTGGGATGAATTCCACTGATCAACTCTATATTCTTTGGAAGAAAATAGTCTCTCTGCAGGACTACTGGGATTTTATGGCTTTTGGCTATGCATCCACTTATGGATCATACTACAGTAGAGGGAATGGTGAAGTCATTTAACAATGACTTTTACCTGTGTTGAGCTTTCCCTGTGGACGGTATCCCAGCACTTGTCTCCCTTCGCAAGTCAGCAGAAACAGCTTGTAAGGAAAGAATCAAGTCTTACTCAGCAACATCTTGGTGGTAGCAGGAATCTTCCTCATTTACAGTCAGGTAGATGGCAAGTCACATCCAGTGTTTACAGTGTTCATCTCTTTTCTTTCAATTATATTTCACCACCTCCTCAGGAAAATACTTGCTGCTTTCATCCTTTGCTACCCAAGTAGCATCTATAGATCCCACTGTAATAACCTTTCATTGTGATGTGTCAGAGAATGACAGTGTCTGCCTCCACAGAGCTTCTTGGTAAACAGCAAGACTAGGGAAAAGGCAATGGCATTGTCTCCATACTGCAGATGGAGATCTGACCCTAAGAAAATTAAATGCAGTTTGTTTAGAGCATGGATCTCCATTGCTGGAAGCCTTGAAGGGCAGGTGGGGCAAACATCTGTAAAAAATAGTTAAGGTCTAGGCAAGGGAAGACCCAGGGGTGTTTTCTAACCTTGCTTCCCCCTCTTGTGAACTTGAGTGGCTTATCCAGGACCACAAACACATCCTGCACTGTACAGCTCTAGTTTTTCATGTCTCAATTTTCTACCTAGTTGCAGTTCAGCCTGCAGAGATCTTCACATGAAGAAGCTACCCCTCTTTTTTCCCCTTCTTCTAACCACTGCTGTTTAGAGCCTGGATATGAATATAAACAAACAGCTGAAAGGTGAGTGAGGGCTCTTGAAAATCCCAGGAGAGCAGGAGATACCATGGCAGTGTTCCATTCCATGAAGTCCTACTGCTTGCTTGTAACCCTGCATAGTTATTTGTCAATTCAAAGTGCTGAAGACAATTATTTTTGAAAGACTGTGATTTATTTGAAATTGGACCTGTAATTTAGGTGTGTGTTTCCATCAGATCTGAGTATTATAGAGCTTTGTCCTTTCTAATGCAGTGATGTCAAAATGCTACAGTGTCCAGACAGAAAAAAGTCAGAACTCACTGAAGTAAATAAACAGTGTTTTTTACCACTGCTATTAGAGCTGCTGATAAAGAATAGGCCTTGCAGCCAGGCTGTGATATCTGAAATGGGTGTGTTTGTATTTATCAGGTATAGTTTCCCCTTAACAGCCTGCAGGGAACAAAGTCTTGTCTGGCTCTCATTTCCAGATGCCCTCCTCCTTCAGTCCAGACAGCAATTTGCAAGCCTGTGTGCTGGAGAGGCCAGCAGCCTCTTGCAGTGTGCCACTCGAGCCGTCTCCTTGGTGAAGCCACACTCCAAGGAATTTGCTCTGGCAAAAGCTCAGTCTGTGAGTTGATCCTCCCTCTAGCGTCTTGCCTGTTTTTCACTCCAGGACATGGTTTGCCTGCGTGCAATGTTTGTTTGCAGTGGAGGAAACTGTTTAAGTTGCCATTACACACACAAACCCCAGTGGGCCTGGGAGATTTCTGGTTAGAAAAAGAACAAAATCATGCCAGTGTAGGGAAAGGGCAACAAATGGGAATGGTGACAGGAGAAAAAGTTTATTGATTCTAAGAGTATAGAGAGTGTTTGGTGCTCACACAGGGGCAAAGCAAATTGTAAGACTGTTGTTTCTTCTCATCTGCAGCTATTACAAAGCTATGGGCCAAGTACAATATTGAAAGAAGAGGTAAATCATCCACTGGGGTATTTTGGGTAGAAGGAAAACCAGATTATAGCTCAACTCTGGTGCTGTAGCATTTGCTGGGGACAAGAGATTATTGTGCACTGGTAGGTGGCAACCTTTGCAGGACCAGAGAGCACAGTGGTTAATGTGGCTCGTGAGACCTGCAGTATCTCCCATCTTTTCAAACTGCTCTGAAAATTGGAAAAAAATAATGGTTATTGTGCCCAAAACCTTAAAGGTGCTACTGATCAAACCTGGCTATTTTTCCTTGTTTGTGAAAGGACATATAGCAAGAGGGGTAAAAAATAACAATGTTGAAATGTAAATTAACTCTCAGATGCTATCAGGGATTGAGATTTTAAGTATGAATATTCCATTAGCTCCTGACAAGGTAGTTTTTTTGTTTAAGGTCGTGTTTGAACCATGTTGGCATTCCACCAACAAAGGTATCTTGTAAATGCAATCTGTGTTCAAGCCAGACAACACTTTAAAAAATTTATTTAATATTTCCTACAGCAAGCCATCTGTGACTGGTCATATTTTAGGAAGCAAGTGAGCATCATAGCAACGTTCACCACTCTCCTTGAGTAACTTCTAGGCTTTTTAAATTAAATGTGCTGCCAAATATTTATGTTCTGTTGTGAAAAGAAAAATATTTGTTTGACATGCTAGTCTCCCTGGCAATTCGCAGTCAGTTGCTCCTCTTAGGAGCTGTGCTTTTCTCATGTGTACTGCAGGACAAAAGAAGGGTATGGGCATCTCTGAAGCTGCCTTTTGGGCTCACTCCTTGTCAGTGAGTAGGGGCAGCTCTAGCACGTGACAGGGCTTTGTGGGGACTGAGAGATGTTGAGCCCTGGGTCCTCATGTGGAGGATGTGGTGTGTAACAGGGGCAGGCAGGGGCCAGGTTGTGCCCAGTGCTGGCATTGGTGGGTTGGAGGGTGGTGGAATAGCCACTGTGGCACAGGTGGCTGTCACAACACTCCTGCCAACATGCAGAAGTGCAAGAGTTCCCAGAAAAGCCAAACCACTTTGCAGGATGTCTTCCAGTGCATCTGCCACAGACAGTGCAGCCATCACTAAGGCAACCAAGTTGCCAGAATTTAGTGGCAGCAAAACAGAGGGAAGAATTAGTGCTGGCCTAAATCATGGCTAGTAAATACCCTGGTGGAGCTGAGCTCTGCTCCAGGTCATATATATGTCCAGCTTTTAGTAATAATTTTCACAAAAGTCTTGCATTTTATCCTCTACCATAGATTTATGGCTGGCTTAAATTTGTTCATTCTAAAGTAACGAAATGCCTTTGTTCAAAGGCTTAGAAATTGGTTTTATCCTCTTACTGCATGCAGGTAGTAATAAACAACTAAAATGTCTGAAACTATCCTGAAATAGTTAATTCTATTTTGGAAAGGCTGGAATGTTCTGAAGAATCCCTGGTGGCATAGCACCAATTTTTGCTCAGTATTCATTTGGAATGGTCCATATAACTTGCCTGTACTTACCACGCTGGGACTATTGCAACCAGCAGAAGTCCAGGTGAATTGCCAGCCCATAACCTGCCTACATGTGTCTGTCGCCTATAGTATCAATGTCAGACACAGAATGTGCATATTCTTACCTAAATGCTGGAAAGAGGCCCCTGCAACAGAGAGCAAGAAGAAAAAGCAATCCTGATTTGCTCTATTACCTCTGACAGTTTTACTTTCACTGTGGCATGGCAATAAGATTAAAGTTTTATAACAGTATCACCTCCATCCAGACAAAAAAATAAAACCTCCCCTCTATGGTACTTAGATTTCAAACTCTTTTACAAAGCCTCTGCATCTGTTAATAAAATCCTTAATTCATTTTGAACATTTTATTGCTACTTTGGATAAAAGTTTAATCAGATAGAATTATTGCCCTTCTAATATTCCTTTAACCTTTGCATTTTAGACTTAGACCATATCAGTTAAATTTTAAAATCACTCTTTCATAGACTTGAATGCCCCCATCTCTGTTTTAGAGGGTACTTTTGCACAGGAATGCCTTAGACTGTCTTGAGGTCATGTGAAAACTTAAAAGGCTCTAATGTGAGCACTGCTCACTTTCCACTGAAGTGTCTTGCGTGCCCTATTAATTACTTTAATGGTGACATGCTGGTTTAAGGGAGTTCTTTATTAATGCCACTAAATCTTTTTTTATTGTTGTTTAAACACTTTTTCTTTCCTTTATGTAGATGTGTTTAATCCTTTCCGTCTTTAAAATAAATGAGTGCATGCTCCACATGAGGTGTACTACACTTCCATTTTTTTCTCAGGAGGGTGTAGGGAAGCGCTTTGCTCCCTTGTCTGTATTGTTCACATCCCCACAGCACATCTGTACTGTCTGTAATCAGGTGTTAGATTGTTGTGGTGGAAGTAATTTTTGAAATCTGATATGCCTTTACAGAAATAACATGCAGTGAATTTGCTTCTTCTCTTCCAGTATGTTGAGATTCTAGAGGTCAGTTTGGATTTTCTTGTTGACAAGTGCAACACTCTCAGTACAAAATATTTGCTTATGTTTGAGCCCTTTCCTAGTAAAGGAGACACATCGATTTGCTTTCTTCAGTCTAAACTAGGCAATAGTATTCTAGTAGTTCATTTCAACTTTAAAGATGTATAGCATTGACTATACTAGAGAATTTATAGAGCAGCCCTTTTACTGAACTAGCTGGCTGGAAAAGTATTGACATCCATGCCTGCAGGTGAATTTTAGTCTGACAGATTTCTATTTTTAAGATGATATCTACTACAGAGAATCTATTCTTGATTCATATTAGTTGCAGGTTTTCTTGGTCTGGGGAGGGGAAACAAGGTATGGGAGAGAAATCCTCTTCAGGTCCTGGAGAAACATTTTCAAATGCAGATAAATGACTGAGAAATTTGCTGCCTTTGGTTTGTTAACCCACTCTTGGCAATGAGACTTAAACTCTTACTAAGTAATCTTTTTCTTTAGTCAGTTTATAATATGTTATGTCTCCAGTAACTGCTGATGGTTTCACTGTGGGACTCTCCTTCGTTTGAGATCTATAAATAAACTTCAGTGGTCTTGAAGAAAATCAGGATGGATTGCTGAAAAACTAAAGAATGACAAACAGTGACTATTTTTTGTTTTGGTGAGGGGACAGTAGTTTAGATATTGGGTTTGTTCTGTTTTGTATCGACAAAGTATGAAAACTTCATAAAATGTGTAACATAAAAGATAAAGTATGTGTAACAGAGTATTTTACACTATGTGGTCTTTCTTGACCTGCTCTCTCCTAGATAACTTCTAACTCCTAAAAACACCTGTGCCCAACTGGGTAATACTGTTTTTGTGAAGCCTTCCATGGCTAATCTATACCTGTACATACACACAGACTTGCACTGGAAGACTCTGAAAGCCTGAATTCAATCTAAAATGATTTGGCACTTGCCTGGGAAAGGTATTTCTTTCTTTCATAGACTTTCCCTCAGGTTTGTCTAAATCAATCTACAGTTACCAGTAGCACACTTTGCTGTTGAGTGGGCAGAGCCTTTTGCTTACAATTGCTATTTTGATTTTGGGAACAGGCAGTATACTTGTGCACTTACATGGTACTAAAAGGTACCTTTTGCATTTTCAGTTTTTCCTAAATGGCACCCTTTGCGTTTTAGAATAAGTAGCTAATTAAATGGCAAGGCTGAGTGTTGTTTGCACCATGGGTGTAGAGTCACTCTAGCTTAGATAAGGGGCCTGATCCTGTAAATCAAATTGGTCCAAGGTATGGGCCTGATCCCACTGTTCCCAATTTGCATGTTTCTTTGATATTAATAGGAGCTGCATCAGATTTCTGGTGCCCAAGGCAGTGTGGCTAACGAAAGTGTAAGAGACATAGATCCCATCTCATAAAGTGATCCTCTTAAGTGTGTGAGGCATGCAGACTGGCTTGATCAAGAGCCTTCAATTTCTGGTTTTTAAAGTAGAAGTAAAGAACTGGAAATTCACTAAAATGAACCAAAAAGCTCAAAACATGCTTTTCCCCCCTCTAAGCTTGTGTTTGCTTCCCTTTTCCCTTGTGAATACCTTGTTTATTTTTTAAATAAATAATCATATTTTAAAGCAGTGTAAATAAATTGCAAAATGTGCTCCAATGGGGTGGATAAATATATTCCATCTGCTGGGGAGTGATTATTAAATAATTCACCAGTGGCAAACCCAGGAGTGGTTATCCATTTTCCTCTCATTCATGGATAATTTTTTCTACATCCCGTAGGAGCTCATTATGTTTTCTTTGTACATAATGTTTAATAATTTTTAAAATCTGGCACTAGCCCCTCCATCTACAGATTCTTCAATTTTTCCAAAATATTTTTGCATGTTGTATGCATGTATGTATTGGCAGAGGAAGATATTTGTTCCTTTCTTCTTTGTTTTTCATGTTGAGAGAAGGTGAGCATTGATGTATGAAGTGAGGCAGGGATTTGGAAAGCAAATTTCCCTGTGTGTAAGGGAGTTTGCTCCTGTATGGATGGTGGATGGGTCACGTCCATGCTCTTACCCTTGTGTGGGAATCAATGTGGCTTCAGGGCTGTACCAGCAGTATGGAGCTCTTACTTCAATATTTATAAACAAACAAATACAAAGCAAGGAGAAGGAGTGGGACACCCCGTTGAAGAGCCTTGTCTTCTTTTTCTCACTGTTGGGAAGAATGTAGTTATCTTCTAAGTGACCAAGAGTGAGCCCAATGAGCCTGGTCTGTGGATAAGTAGCAAGCAATTGCCTGATGAAAACTGGAGCTATATTCCATCAGTGGAAAAATTGCCACAGATATATGGATTGGTGTGCTTTGAATCTGACCTCAAGGGAAGAGCTCAGCTCCTCCAAGTAGCTAACAGACCCAGAGGCCTTTGTGGGCTTTGAGCAGGCAGGGAGGGCAGCTGGGAGGAGGATGGGCTGGGGTTGGCACATAGGAGGAGGCTGCACACAGTGGCACCTCCAGTGCTGGATCCCATTTCAGCAAGGTTCATGTTCCCATAACTGCATGTGCATCGCAGGGCAGGAGGTGAGGGACCACCATCCCATCCTGCAGCTGCCCAAGGTCCTATGGTCAGAGTTCGGCTCTACCCCAGGCTGGAGGCAGATGTTTGCAGTTAGAGAACAATCACTACCTTGGTGCTAAAATGTGTAATTAGCCACAGGAAATTGTTTCCTCAGCTGATGAAGACAGGAAGGTAAAAGTGTCTCAATGCTTTCACTGTTGTTCTAGGGAGTTGAGTGAGTCTGGCTGCCCTCACAAAGGGCAACAGCAATCCTATTCCCAAACAGGTAATGATGTCTGCTGTTTTCTTGCACATGTCCAGAGGTCCATGCTGTCAGCCAGAGAGGAGTAAAACCCTCTCACTGAGAGACAGGGAGCTGTTTTGTTTCTCTATCTTCTTCACGTTCCCTGTACTCTTGTGCAGACTCTAGGTTTCAGAGGCAGCTTGGCTCTGTGCTAAGCAGCATCAAACAGCTTTTCCCAGGAACAAAGAGCAGATCCCAACAATTTGGTTTTGGCCATAATTTCAGTATGATTCATGACCTGGAAACTCTTCCTTTTGTTACTCTGCTAATCCCTTTTTCTAACTGGGGAACAGTTTTTTGGGGGAAGAGAGATAACTTGAATGTGAATTAGCAGAACCTTGAATATTTTGTTTGTTTGAGAAGAAAGGCTCTTCCTTCCTTTGCACTTCCCAAGCTGATATTCTGTGCATTTCCATTACATATTTCCATTTTAGTCAAAGCTATGGTCAGAATAACATTTTCTGTGACTGGTTTCTCTGCAAAACAAGAGGTTTGCTGCTCTAAATCTAGGATTGAAGTGCTGCAACTATTGATGATGGTGCTGACTCTGGGCTCCCTTCCCCATCTCATTTCCTGCTCTAAATCATTGGTAATTTTCACTCCTGGAAATGATGCTCCAGGATGGAAGAGCACAGGGAAGCTAATATCCAGGTGAAAGAACAGTGTTGATGATCAGATTGAATATAAAGTGCTAGAGCAAACGAACAGTGTGTTTGGCACTGTGTGCACCACGGACCTTGCAGAGCAAGGGCTGGAGGATAAGCTGAAGTATGCTAGCCAACATGCCAGATGCAGGAAAACTTGTGTGGAGTTGGTGTTTGTGGAGCTGCTCTAATTTAAACCTCATGAAATTGGTGTGAGGGAACAAAAAAAAAAACCAAACCGTCTGAGGACTGGAATGGTGTTTGATGGTTGTGAGTGTCAAGCATGTTCAGTGTGAGAGGAGAACTGGCTGGGTCAGATGACAGGGTAGGTCCAAGGGCTCGGCTGGGAAGATGGCTGGAGCTCCCCACACCCTCTACAAGGCATACATATGATAACCCAAGCACCATTTCGTGCTGCTGTTTCTGTAATGGCACTGCTGGCAGCCCCTCTGCCTAAATGCACAGAGCCTCCAGCACAGGACACGCGCTCCCCGTGCTGACACAAAGCCTGTCTGCTGGGCCCTAATGTGGTGTAACATGTATTACAACGTGCCATTAAGAAAACTGTAGTTGCCAAATGTTTCTGTTTTTACATAAAGCTATTCCACCGAGGTTGTTATCTGATTTTTCTGTGGTACTGAGAAAAGCAGTTGAATCAGACAAGAGACCTTGTGGGTGGAATACATTATGTCCAAAAATCAATCATAAGGTAAGGTAGGAATAGAATTTGAGTTTATTTACAGTCCGTTGACTTTTATAGTTAGCACCATTTATTAGAGAAGATGAAGAAGAAGAAGAAAATTAAACAGAGGGCAGGAAAATGTTTCTTTGTGATATTTTTGTGCCTGGCAATGAAAAGAGATGTGTGTACGAGCTGACAATTTATCTTCTGCCCTGAAGAGAAATGACTTGTTCTCAAATGGGCATGAAATGAAATAGTGCAGAACACGATAGGAACTTTTCTGAGTAAATGGGTCAATTTCCTGTCATTCTCTTGATAATTGTATGTAGAGCACACTACGCTCCAAACATTGGCAAATGTGATTTTTTTTCTCATGTTATTTTACTCCTCTTGTAAATGGGTGGAAAACATATTCCAGTGCTGGCACTATTATAATCAGCTTTTGCCAGTGGCTAATAGCAGTCCATTTTCAGTGAATGCTTATTACCTCCAAGCAGTCCAAGACACTGCATAATAACCCAGTACTGTGTAGACTGGTACCGCTAGGAATGAGATGTAGTTATAGGGAATGTATTGCAAATGCCCAATCACAGCAGGAAATGTGCTCGTCCCTTTATCTTCCCTTTCCTAATTGCAAAATAAGCCCTGGTGCTCCAGCTGGAGAAGGAGCCTTGTTTGCCTACTGAAAAGTTCTGGTATGGTCAGGGACATTTTTCCTCGCCATCCCTTAACAGGCTGATGAATTTTCCTCCACTTATAGGAAACCTTTCTGTTACTGAGGGGACATGGATTCAAGTCAGACTCACTGAGGACTGAACTGGTAATTTTACTTTGGTTGTTGTTAATTAAAAATAACAGAAGTGGTGTAGCAGGTGTTCAGTGGGTGACGATTAGGATCTCTGTGGCAGATTGCATTAACTGGTACCAGTGAGATTTACCCAGTGACAGAGCTTCATGCATGCCTTTGAACTTCAGTCTTAGGAAAAGGGGGAAGATGTTATAGGGTTGACTGCAAGGTGCTGGATTCTGGCTGTGGAAATATCTGGATAAATCCCAAATACTTGGTTTCAATAACTTGTCTTCCTCTTAACTCCAAGCTAAGCAAGATGTAGACTTCTCCAGCCTATCTAATCATGCATAGTATTATGTTCCTTGTTGGAGGTTATAGGAAGGATAAAAACACAATCCCAGCCTGATGAAGACTGCAGTTACCTGAGCTGTGATGCATCACCTGATGGGGCAACACAGCCCTGTGAGCACTGCCTCTCCAGTGACTTAGGGACAAAGTTGCACAAGACATGGATTTCAGAAGAAGATCATTGATGATTTCTCACCCCTGTTGTCCCCCAAAATAAAAATCTTTAATCACAGATTTTGAAGGATGACATATGAAAGCTTTGAAATGAAACCCCAAGAATAGATTTTTCTCTTTTTTTCTCCCCAGTAGAGAGATTGTCAATAGTGTGGCAAAGCTGGACATTTCCCATGCAAATTTTCGTTTAGCAGCAGAACTCAGGAGTGTTTTTGAAGCTTTAAGTGACATTTTTTTCTTATCAGTGTGACTCGAGCTCTTTTGTGAATACACCTCAAGGTCAATATCACCTTTGTTCTGTGCTGGACAGGTTCCTCTCCTTTACAGATTGGATTGGGTCACAGCTTAAAAAAGGCCTTTGAAAGTTTTTCAATCTCAAATTTGTGTTGTTGTTGTAGGGGGTTTTTTTCACCAGGATAGGAAAATGGCAGTTTCTTATAGGTGTCTGTAAGAACAGACAGGTCTATTTGTCTTTTATGCATACTGGTGATGCAAATGGACTGGAAATAAGGATAAACGGAACAGGTCTTCAATAACTTCTGCATCTGCTGTCAGGAGATGAATTCATGTAGCAAACCTGTTCCATGAATCAGCAGTTGCTGGAGTATGCATACAGCTGCTGGATGGAGTTGGCCCCTCTTGGCTTTTGTGAAAGGCTCCAGACTCCTCACAAGTCATGAGGAACTGGAAGTAAGTGATCTCTGACCTCCATCAGCAGGGAGCATGGAAAAATGTACATTGCTTATTCCACCTGTCTTTGGAAATATGCAGCCGTGAAGGACTGATTCAGAAGACAGTTATGCTTAGTAATTTTGGAATAGCTGAGCTACCTGGGATAGGATCAGCTCACTGTAAAAGCCACTGGGGGAATTGGGTCAGAATTCAGCCATGCTGCTGCTTTGACCAGAGAATAAGTTCTAGTGACTTCTACTTGGAGCAAAATAGGAAAGATCAAGGACAGAATTAGCCATTTTCCCCGTGTTACATAACAATATTTTAGCAAAAATTCTTCTCCCTAAACATTTAAATGCATTGCTTGAATAATCACTGAAGACATTGTGATAATAATATGTTCCTTATGTGCTGAAGGAAAAGCATCTATTCTGGCATGACTTTTGCAAAATGTATTAAACTACTTACTGATGCTTACACAGAGAATGTGGGGGATTGTTTTGTTTTTTCCTGCTATTTCTTTAAGGGAGCACATTTCTGTCTGATTTAGAGACATGGGGATTTCTGTTAAATCAGTTTGCTTGTAGTGGTATTCATTCCAGGTAACTTCATCTAGCTACAAGCTATGTGCTTGGGCTGATGTGCATGTGTCCTGGAAGTGATGATGGGGACTCGTTGGTACCTCTTGGGGAAGAATATTTTAACCAGCCCTACCTGCAACAATCTTGCAATCAGCCCAGCCTTTGCTTGTTGTATCTACGGCAAGCCACATCTCAGTACCTAGAAGGTAGGTTTTCCTCCACCTATAGCTCCCACGTGGCCTGGTTGTTTAGTCATGCTCTAATTCGCTCTCATTCAGGAATAACTCCACCAAAAAAGGCAATTCTGACCATTTTCTTTGATGGTCAGAAAAAAGAAAGCGTAGGTGCAACATGGTCAGATTGTTTCATGACATGTAAGGGATTAGGAAATGGGCTCTGGAGATGAGTGGACCTAGGCTCTGAAAACTGCCTTAACTGGAGGTAAAACTACCCCAAGACTGCCCTTTCTGAGATTTAGGGGAGATGTGAGAGAAAAGTCTGCTCAGGAAGAGGTCTTGCTGCAGCTCCAGCTGAAGCCAGCACACCAGAAAATACCCTGGTGTGTGGGCAGGGCCGGAGTGTTCATTGTGAAGACATGCGTCAGGACTGTGCCTGCCTTCCCACCACAGGCTCCCAACCTGCTCCACCTCCCCACTTGGAAGAACACAGGGCTGATACTACTGAGTAAAAAAGGAGGAGTTGTATAGTGGTCACCATGATGGGCATGGCAATGCTGGAGGGGTGAGCTGTGTGGGCTACAATGTGAGCAAAAGGTGGGTTTGGGAGACATGGAGTGATTTCCTTGGCTGGCTGGCAGGAGGGGTTCTTGTTGTCAGAAATGGATTTTGCTGGTCTTGAAACTTGGATTAGAAAGCATGTCTGTATTAGTTCCAGACAGAGATGCGCCCTGGAATCTTGGAAACTGTTTCAGTGCTGTCTTTGGGAGGAAATTTTGGCTTTCTAAGTTACAATATGACTGATATGTTCTGTTTGGTTTTTTGAGAGGTTTTTTTTTACTCCTATGACTCAAATCCATTTGAATTTTTCCTTTCAAACCATGTGTTTGTAAGCTCTGACTAGCACAGCATTGCATCGGATATTCTGGCATTGGTCAGTGGAGGATGGAGGAGTGTTTTTCCACTGCCACCACAGTGGTCTTCAGCTCAGTGTTGCAAAGCACAACCTTTAGCACAATCCACCATGCTCAGACTGACATTTCCTAGGAGGAGCAGGCATGAGGATTTTGATCCACCAAGACCAGCATTGCTGAATAGATGCACTACAAAGAGATGCTTATATAAGCCTTGCCTTTTACTGTCATCTCTTTTTGGCCAAAATTGTGCCGCCACCTCCCCTGCCTGAGTTTTACTGCTTTTATGTGCTTAAGTAGGGTCTGTCCTTTGATGGCATAATTGTGGGACAGTTGTCTTCACCCACCCTCAGGCCCTTTGCATAGTCCCACTATTCAGTAACCAACATCTGACCTCGAATGTAGGATATTTGCCCAGTCTTCTGCCTCTGCACTGCAGAGTGCAGATGTTTAGTGTTGGCACCTCTTGCTTTCTCCTGGATGAGCATCTATTCTTTGCACAGCTAAACATTTGTTGGGCAGGCCAAGACAGACAGAGGAGTTGATGCTATTACTGTAAGGTCAAGCTGTTTGCTGGAGAGAGAGAGAGAACATTAGCCCTCCAGGCATGTTCTTAGAACACATTGCAGATCCAGCTCTGCAAACAAGATATACAAGGGCATGTCCCATTTGTGAGTTGCCACCAGTCCTGAACCTCCAGCCAGCACTGAACAATCACCACATAAATGGTTGTGTGAGTGCCTGGTGGTGAAAAATGGAGGCACCTCAGGGACTTTGTTGAAAACTGCGTATTTTCCCTTCCTGTCCTCTGCACCAGCTCCCCAAGGGCTCTGAGAGCTGAGTCTGAAAGCTCACTTGCCCTCTTATGTGCTGTTTAGGCAATTGGGAAGGCCTGCAAGGCTCTCCAGGGCATCCTCCCCATGTGAGGAACATCCCCACTGGGGTGCCACCACAGCACCAGTGCCTGGTGGAAACACAGCACATCTCCTGATACCTGGGAAAGGATGGGAGTCCACCTTGGTTTCTGAGAGCTGCATTGTCTGCAGGGCTAAAAGGGGTAAAAACTTATTTTTGGTTACTGCTGTCAGCTGACCTGGCTTTGATGCAGTTGTGTAAGTGGGCACATCCGTGCTGTTTGCTCTAACATGTCAAACAGCTAAAATTTTTGCAAGGTTTCCCTGACTCCTCCCTCCCTCCCCTTTTCTTCTTTCTCTATAAAATAATACTGCTATAATCCAGTTTGACTCAGCAGGATCCCTTTCACGCTGGCTAATCCCCATATATAGGCATCAGTTCAGGGAGGTGCACCAGAACGCTGCAATATTTTCCCTAACATTTTGTTTAACCAGGATGACATTATTCAGACAAATTAATTCCTCCAAGACGTAAACCTGTTCTGACTGAGTGCTGCAGCAGCCTCCCTGAGAGCAACAAACCATGATCTGACATCTTAACAGCTCTCCGCACAGTCAGGGGGAGTCTTACATAAAAGATCTTCAGCTGTGCATGTCTGCAAGGTGCAGCTGCCCCTCTCTGTAATAGATTTCTTTTCCAGCAGGTTTTGGTGGGAAAAATATCTTCTTTTTTTTTTTTTTTAGGAAGTGAATGGGATCTAAAGCACAAGTCATTTTGGAAAATATCCTGGCATATGAAAGCAAAAGTAGAGACTACCCTACCCTCTGAAATCCTTGCCAAAAACTTTAAAAATGTGTGTCTACTTAGGTCACTCTTCTTCCATTATGAATTGGATTCATCTTACGTGTCTGAGCTAACATGTTCCTACACAGAATTTACAAAGCTCAGGTGCATGTGTAGGTGATCTGTCAGCTGTTATGTGCCAAATAGCAGCACCTGGAGAAAAGGGAGAGGAAAATATAATGAGCCCATCACAAGTGTGCGAAAAGAAGGAACTCTTGGTCTACTTCAAAGGGAGGAGGTTCCAGTGTGGTGAAGTGGCCTTGTGGTGGTACTTTTACCCTATAGAGGGTATATATGAGCAGTTGAGCTACCTGTGCCCCTCTGTGACACCACCTGTTTGGGATGGCATGGCCAGGCTGCTAGAGCTGCATTCAACCCTAAGGTTTTCTCTCCACATTCTCCCGAAATGTTTTCCTGGTTATTTGAGTTACCTCTTGTTTTGGTAATGTTAGGGCTCTGGGAGATGGCTGGGAAATGGCTTTTTTCTTTTCTTGCCCAGACTGTCATTATGTCTGTTCAGGTGCCTGCCAGTTCTTCTCCTCAGTGCTTCCTTAGCATCTAGGTCCATAATCCAGCAGGTCTGTGTGCTGGCCTCAAGCATGCCAAAGCAGTTGAGAGCCCCCTAAAGCTGGAGGAAGGAAAGAAGAAATCTGGTTAACCCAAAGTATTTGGGGCTAAGCTATTTGAACACTGTTCTGAGTCCACATCTCACAGCCTTGACTTCTGTTCTGAATTCTTTGTTGCTTTTTGTCTGTTTTTTGCGCAGCCTGAGTTGCTTCACTGTACCTTACTTTTACCTTTCTGAGAAATGGGTTGTTGTTAATTGTTAACTGAGTCTTGCGTGGAGTGACTTCAGAGGGCTCAGCTGACTGGATTGCTGTGGTCTTGGGATGCTGGGAGCTTCTATCTGGATTTCCCTTCTACACCTTACCATTAACTAGGCCAGCAAGAACAGCTAAGGAAAAGCACATTCTCTTCTCTGCTGTAGTGTAGTATTGGCAGAGGGCATCTCTAGGGGCTCCTGCTACTCCACTTAGAGTACCTTAACATAATGCTATCACCGTTAATTCAAACTGTGTTAAGTGTAACATCCAGTAGACATTGAATAATTTAAAACATTTATAAAGTTGCACCTTGCAGAAACAGAGGTACAGATGCATACAGCTACCTTAGATTAATTTCAGAGGTTCCTCTCGTTCTGTATCAGCTGTTGCAGATGCTTCCTAGTTTCTTCCCAAGGGATCTTTCACATCTTTTTCTCCTCATTCTATTTGTGAAATATCTGCCATTAGGACTGCACTTTCTTTTACGTTGGAGTTTTGTCTTTTGGGGAATAGTTAATCTTCAAGCTCTTTCCGTGCTTCCAGCCCTGGGATCATATCTGCATGGTGATTTTGAGCCCTTTACTTGTTGCAGAAGTAGACTTGACCAGTACCTTTGAAAATGCCATCATTTAGATGTGCCTAAACACAACTATCATCTACACAATAACAGCCAAACTCAGGTTATTGCTTTTCAGGGGCTTGTCAGAGTAATTAGCAATTTTTTTTTTCTTTTGCCTGTAGTAAAGTAAAATACTTTTTTCTCCTCTTGAAGTAATCCTTTAATCTTTCTGGAAAACATTGTATACTCTGAAGTTTTTATTTCATATAGACACGTATAGTAACCACCATATATTATACAAACCCTGAAATGCCATTAAATCACACAGCTCATTAATGGCTTTTGCTTAAGACTCCCTGTGATAGTAACCACACAGCCTGGGATAAACCATGCGTCCAGCAAACACATCCTTGGGACCAGTGCAACTTTCCCTACAAGTGAAACCGTGTGAAAGAGCATGGCTGAAACAGATTTCTAGTGTGGCACTGCAAAGCCATGACATTTGATGCTTAATGATGTATTTGATGCTTATCTGTAATCTGTTATTAGTAACAAAGAAAAATAATTGCTGATAAAATTAGTGGATTAGGAAGATGTCAGAGCAGCAGAATGGAGAGGTATGGACTGATGAACATTGTGGACTTACTTGAGCAAAATTTGTTTAATACACCCAACTGTGAGGCTATGTATTTGTCTGGGAACAAAACCATCATCTTCTGGCACACCAGCTTTATCTACAGCTGGAGGCTCATCCTGTGAAGTGCCTTGCTGAGGAAGGAGCAGAGCTTTCTGTATAGCCAGCTCTGGGAGCCTTCCAGTGTTGTGGAAAAAAAAAAGCTGATACCAGCCTTTGCAGAAGACCTGCTTGTAAGACTAGGGAAGACTAAGTTGAGAGTGGTTTTATACCATGTCCAGCATTGGTAAGAGAGTGGAATCCTGTATCTATTCTGCTGTCCATTCCTTACAAGGACATGGAAGACTGAAGATGGACAAAAGAGCCGAAGGTGGGAGAAAGATACTTTAAAGTGAATTCAGATAGTTTAGCTTTTTAGAGGTGAAGGGCTGTAATATATAAGGTGATATACTGGCTATTAAAGAAACTTTTATAGTCATGAAAGGCAGAGCAGCGGTGGAAGCAGTAGCCAAACACTCGCAATAGAACTGAGGCAAACAGTTGAACAGCATGACTGGTCACTGCTGGAACAAAGGATTAGTAAGCAATAAGTCTGTATCTCTTGATGTCTTCAGGCTATGCTGAGGCACTGTGATGGAAGTCTTGGTTTAGTCAAACCTATAAAGCACTAAAAATCTTAAGTGGATCAGTTGCCAGGGATTCTGCACAGAAACAATGCTGTGATAGCACCAAGGACCTCACAAACAGTGGATTTGGGGTAGAAGAAGTGGTGTCTTGTTTTGTTTTCTTTTTGTCACATTCCTAAAAGAGAGCAGAGAACCCAAGCATGGTGAGAAGTTGAGAAGCATGCACATAGTGTGCTGACAAGATCCTTGTGTCCTGTACATGGCACTAGCTAACACATTCCTCGTGTTAGACCACTGCCGTGGTAAGTCCAGATGACAGTAACTTCAGCTGATACCACTGAAGAATGATGATTTATGGCCATTGGAGATTTGTCTGCCATTGTTCAGGGAGCAGAGCACAAGAAAAGCACTTAGAGGTTGTGCTTGGAGTGGTCAGCTATCTAGGTCAGAAGAGGTAAGAGCTGCTGTTTTCAGAAATTGGCCTTCTTTCCAGCCATCTTGTGGTTTGTCTTCTCTGTGAGAGACTATGGGCTGCTTTGTTTTTGTTTTTTCCAGGGTGCTGAACATACCCCAACTCAAGCTGCAGGCATGGAGTGTCTTTAAGAAAAGGTGGTTTGAATTAGCCACCCTAAAATACAGAACACCCTATGCCGGAGGATGCTTTGCAGTGCGTGACTGTGTTTGATAGTTAAAAGGAGGGTTGTATCCAGAGTGAATGAATTCACACAACCGGCCCTGGAAAGATCAGCTGTACACCCAGCTGTAGTCCCAGGAGTGCCAGGCAAATAGTGGAATTCCTGCATGGAAGCAGGAGAACTAAATGAGAAAGACAGGTCTTTGGTATCCAGTCAGTATTTTCTCACCAGCAGATCTCAAAGCGTTTTCCAAAGCCTGGTAAGAACAAGGATATGTGGGGTCAGATGACCCCTGGAGTGAGTGCCTTATTTTCAGTTGCACATTCCACATCTCAGCTCAAATATTTTTGTGTTGGGCTTCTTTCAGAAAACTGCAGAAAGACCCTGGAGCCAGAAATACTATGTAAAACACACAGGATAATTAGCAACCTCCTGGAAATGTGCAATTCTAATAGAACTTAAACTCCATTTTTTTTCCCCACAGGTGGAGTCCAGCAGTACTGTAGGCAATGTGCACAATTAAGCTATTTTTATGCCTCTTCATCTAAAAAAAGTGAATGTTAAAACATATGTAGGTAAAGCAAATGGAAAGCTTAAACTCGCCCGCATGCCATGCTCATTTGAACTCACTGCATTAGCCTGAATTTTTGTTGAGCCATGTGTGCTCCAGCAAAGGGTTTGCAAAGGGAAATGTCTTCACCTACAAACCTGGCTTCTTAAAAAGCCGATGACTTTGCAGCTCCAGAAGATATTGACTTTCCCTGCCAACCACAAAGGGGAATAAATGACTCTTGGAGGGCTCAAGTAATTATACAAAGTGCCTGGATCAACTTTTCCATGGGGATCCTGTAGCTACTGGTCTGATGGCTTAATAATGTGCTTCTGAAATGGCTGCTTTCCACTGCTGTTTCTCTCTGGGGCCAGATTTCCAGCAAGACTCCTTAGCTGCCCTTGCAGAACTGGCAGGATGATGCTCGCTGGACTCATGCTGCATGTGAAGGAGCCAACATTAACTTTTCCATAGGAAAACTTGCAGGTAGGGCAGAGCTGGGCTATGCTGCCCCAGCAGCAAACTTTGAAAAAGAGGATGACTCAGTAAGCCCTAGGTCACTTCCTTGTTCCCCACCCTCCACTGCCATTCCCTGTTCCTCTGCCCTTCTCCCTCATCTCTTTGGAAGGTGGTGTGGCAGCGTGTGCAGGCAGGGACCACTTTGCACAGCAGAGTAGTACAGTGCCAGCAGCAAAATATGTTCCTTTCATTAGGAGGCCACCAGCACTTGTCCTTATTGCCTGCATTAGCTGGATCACTCAGGCACAAGAGCCACATTTAAATACCAGGCTGGCTTGTCCCTTTTCACCTGGGTTTGGTCCATAGAGTGTGATAAAGAATGGCCCTTCCTTCTGTTGTTTGTCATAAGTCCATTAAATTGGAAGCTGGGTATGGGAAGATGTGGGGTTGTACTAGTTTTACTTGGTATGAGCTGCATGGCAAAACATGAGGGCCAGATTACTCTGGATGTTCAGATGTTCTTGCCGGGGAGATGGCAATTTCTGGCCCTTAGAAAGGAAAGTTGGAAGTAACTTGTATTAGCATGGAAATGAGCAATTCAGCAGTTACGCTGGGAAACAACTATTGGTGCAGGTGATCTCAGACCTTTTAAAATACTGTGAAAAGCACTGGAGCATGGTCTTTTCCACTGTTATGGAAAGAAAATCCCCATAACAGAACAGTTACAGAACAGGATGATCCTGGAATGATGTTGTTTTTTCCTCTATATTCTGTGACGGCTGTGACTTCAGCCTGAGACTCCATACACTGAGAGGATGCTATAGATTGGAAACTGGACATGTTATATAATATCTATTATACATTCAGTATGTTTATATAAATGCACATTTCTTATGTAACTGTGTCACTAGGAAAACAGTGAGGTTGGACAAGTTGGTTTCTCCTGCCGTTGCTGTTCTGCTTTGCTTGTTGATTCTTAAGCGCTGTCACAAGACACTGGAGTTTGTGCTACTGCTGTGTGTGCCCAAGTGAATCTCTTCGTTTCAAAAGCTCCATTCACTTTGGGTTTTGCTGTTTCTGTTGACTCCTGTTTCTTTTTTTAAATGTAATATTTGGATGAAAGCCTTTGGTGTTGTTTTCACAGACTGGGGAGGAATCTGGTTAGTATGTACTAGGGACTGACAGTTAGTTGACTAGCACAGTGTTCAGTTGCTGTGCTTTTCAACTTGAAATAATATCCAGGGCAGTCTTCTCAAGTGATGCAAAAGACCTGGTAAAGAAATGCCAACTGTCAGCTTGATTTTTGGTCTGCTCTGCTCTGGCATAAACCTTTCTGACAGCTCAAACCAGTGTCCTTCCTATCCCAAATTAATCCAAAATTTCTCATGGTGATGAAAGGGAAAGAAATTACTTGAGAGTGCAGGTTTCCTGCTCTGAACATCCTTGACTAACCTTGCTGACACCAGAGAATTACCACCTACTTAGACATGCCCATCTGCTCTTGATGCAACTTTGAGCCGAAGATATTCTTAATTGCATTTCAGTGGTTTTGCTATCCAAGATCTTTGTATCCAATTCCCCATGTTTTCTGCCCAAAATAAGAAAACTCGTTCTTTTCCTTACAGAGAGCCTTATTTTTTCTAGATTGAGAGCAAAGGAGCAGTGCCAAGAGGTTAGGTCAACTAGGTAGACAATTATGTTGCAAGGAATCTTCTGCCCAGCAGTCTCACAACAGTATTGTGAAGAGTAGATTAGCCCCAAAATTCTAGTTTGTTTTTCATATGTTGTTCCAGGAAGGATCTGATCTATAGTGTGGGTATCTGTTCATAAGGTTAGAAGGCATACTGTGCCATCTTTTCTCTCCCAACTATATAGCAAGGTGGATTCCAGCAGAAGCACCCTGAGAGGTAGGCAAGAGGTACATAGAGACTGATGTAAACCATCTTCTCTATGTCTGTCTTTTTGTGGATGAGATCATCTCATAGTGAAGGAAGGAAGGTGATGGATAGATTCCCAGGGTGGAACGTCAGTCTTCAGTTTTCACTTTTCTCACATCTCACTTGACCTCTTTGGGAGGTTCTCTTATCTGTGCCAGGCCTTGTCTGGATTGTTCTTACATCGCTGTCTCAATTTTCCCTTTTTGTATCCCTTCCTTCTTTGTCACTCTTATCTCAGCAGGTGGTTCATACTCACTTCCGCAGACCAGGAACTGAAAGAAACATCCAGGTCATCTGAATGAAAAGAATAGGGATGTCATTGCATCTAAAAATAATGCCAGTACCTGCTAGGTGATATACTTGACCCTGGATTTACTCAGCAGCCTGGATTTATTTCCAATTAAAGTCTGACTCTAGATAGAAGAATGAGTGTCACTCCAGGGGATAATTCAGTTCAAGCCCCTGAAGAAATCCTGGCCCCCAAAGATATAAAATTTCTAGTCTTGGTGTAGAGGGGAAAGAGTATAGAAACACAGTTACTGTCTTACATGGACTCACTAAATTCTGTTTTCTGTTATTCTTGACAGTGACTAGTGCTGGTTGTCTGAGAGCCCTGCTCAGTGCTCTTTCAAAGTCTTTAAAAATACACATTTCATTCAGGAAACTTTCTTCAGGAAACAAGAAACCACCTTTCCCCTTCCCTTTGGAAGGACCTCAGAGTACCCAGAAGGTTGTTCAACCCTCGTATTTCAGGTACAGATAAGTCTCCCATTGTCCTAAAGGCTCCAAGACATTCTCCTCACATCAGGGACATAAATGCATTTGGCAACTCTTTAAGAAACATGTCAGGGATTTGGACAGATCATATTCTCACTGTCAGTTTGGGTAGCAGCGGCATCCAAGTGTTGTGAGAGTTTTGGTGGAGTTTTTTCCCAAGCTTTATATTGGATTATGTTATCTATTAAATGCAGCTATTTTTATGCTGAACTGTTGGCATGACCTGTATTTCACAACTTGCACGTATACACTGAGAAAAAAATTATCTTGCATTCAAAAGGTGTTTCAGTGAAAGCTCCATGAAATTTTGTGCAAAATCTCATTACCTTCTTGCTTGGGTTTTCAGTTTATTTCATTCTGGGGAGGTGTTCATTTCTTGGTAGTTCCAGGTGCCAACTTCGGTGTTCATAATGAAGACGTGACTTCTGTCAGAGCATCACAGGCCTTCTAATAGTTTACTAAGCCCAGTCCATAGATTATATGAAGGACAAAGGTGGAAAATAATGAAATATTGAAATTATTCTCTGAGTCAGTGGGGAACCTGAGAATAGAAGTCAAGCACCCTTAGTTTCCAGTGATCTGCCCCTGGCACCAGAAAACATGACCTTCTATTGTGACTTGTGTGAGATATTCATGAGAAGCTTTGCATTGTCTTCGAGCAATTAAGGTGGAAGGGGGTAGCTGTTAAACTGGTATATCTAGCTGAAATATTTAATTTATTTAGTAGCAACTAGAAGCAACTTATCTGTGAGCATCTATTAGATGCCCTTATCTGTGACTTGAAATAACCAGATGAAAATAGGTTGTGTGCCCTTCCTTGGGGCTTAGAGAGATGAGGGGTTTTCATTCTGAAGGAGTGAAGGGAAAAGATTCTGTCTTGGTTTTCTTTCTTACAAACTTCAGAAGAACTCAGACTCATGAGCAGTAGCCCTGTCTTTTCCTTTAGTTTCTTCAGGAACTCTCTCCTGGAGAGCACAGGAAGCAGAAAATGCCAGCTTTAAACAGGTTGTATTTAAAGGCTGGTAGTATTCAATCCACAACCAAAGCAAGCTCAGCTTTGCTGGATGCTAGTTTACTGATAGTTTCTAACTAAAATTTGTTTTCCATGTTAATCAACAAGGTTCTATTTTCCTGATGGTTTCTATGTCACAAATTCTTGCATTGCTTGGAGAATCCTTCAAGAAATGCATGGCAGGAGAGAATTCATTTCTAATCTAAAAACACCAAGAAAGAGGAGGGTGAGGAGAACTATAAATAACCACCAAGATGTCACAGTCTCAGTCATTTTTTCCTCTGCAAGTCAGCTTTAGCAGTTAAGGTCAAGATAACATTTCCATGTCAGTGGTCAGTTACATCAAAATTCTAAAACAGGAATATTGAATGGAATTCTGGGGGCTTTGTTTGTTTATTTGTTTTTCTTGTATTGTGCCCGGATTTGATCAATTTATAGTCTCTTTAGTCTGCCAGCTCAGAGTTCCAGTGTTATTTTGGTTAAACTCTTTGCCAGAGTGGCAAGCTTGGATTGGAACACTGGGTTTATTAAAGGCTATGAAATTAAATTCACCACCAAAAAAAAAAAAGAAAAAAAAGTCCACTTCTTGCTGATAGTCACTTTATTTCCTTTGATGAGGTTCAGTTTGACTTGAATTTTACCCTAACAATTTGCTACACTATTTTGTTTTGTTTTTGCAAAGTTCTAATCAGCTTAAACTGCAAGCAGTTGGAAATGCCTCTCTAACAGCTTCCTTGGCGTTGCTAATTAAGCTTGAAATCTGTGTGTTGTCCACAATTGTGTCTAAACAAGGAGCAGAGTGTATCTGCTCTTTGTTTGCCACATCTTCCAGCTGCATGTAATTCTGCTGCCTGCACAGAAAGTAATCACAATGGGACAGAACCTATAGTCTTTATTTAGGCAAAACTCCCATGGTGGTGTGCAAGGTCAGGCACACCATGTGTTGAGGGAAGAGGTGGATTTGATGGCGAGAACGTATAAAGCAAGCAGTGCTACATCTGCAGCACAAAGAACTGGAAGTGCTTGATAATAAAGAACAGCTTTGCTTTATCCCCAGAGCACTTCGTACCGCAGAGCCCTGAGTTATGGTCTGTAGGTGCTCTCACCTGACATGTGTGTGTTAATAATAGATAAAAACACAGGCTATCCAAACCTGCCATGTATTCCCACCCATCCCTCAGGAGCAAAGCTAATATAATATCATAGCTTTTAAAGCCAATAAGGCTCACTTCAGTGGAAAAGATTTGTCCTAACAAATTGTCGAACGCATCTTCCTGCATTCGGCAAATCCGTGGGATGATTTATCTCTAGGTAGTGACCACAGTGGTGTGAAGCAACACTAATCTGCTGAGGCATGGCTGCTGCTGTGCGACACGGGCCAGGGATTTCTGCGGTAGCTCTGTGCCAGTCCACCTCAGCTGGAGAAGCCTTGAACAAACTGTTTACCTCTGACATTCTGGAAGGGATTTTGAGGGATTTCCTTCAAATTAGAAATCTTTGAAAATCAGCATCTTGTGCCAGGCGTTGTATTATGCAACGGCTTGGAATGAAGGTCTGGTTGTGCGCTTAGGATCTTCTTGGATTGAAGAAATCAGAGATGGAAACTGTCTTATCAGATCATTCCTCCCTGCCAAGGCAGGCTCATCTCCTGTGCTCTGCTGGTGCTGCTGTGCTTTACGAATGCCCTTCTCCCCAGCATTCCAAAAGCCTGTCCCAGCTTACTGGTTGAATGTTTTCTGGACCAGATGCAGTTCCTGGTGCAGTGTGACTGACTTCATGTGGGTGATACTGGGGTTCATACCCGGTGTGTGATGTGCTTGGCAGTGCTAACAGCAAGTGTGAGCTGTGCTCACCAACATGCACAGTGAACTGCTTCAGTTCTGTGGGGAATGTGCAGCTCCCCTCTTCTGGTGGCAGTAGACAAGATATGAGAAGCTTTGGAAATGCAGCTTCACTAGAAAATTACTGAAGGAACTAGAGTTCAGTACCAAGACATTTAACAATGTCCTTTTACAGAGCAGTTGCTAAGGATGCTTTCAGTTGTTTGGCTTGCTATAATATTCTGTTCAACTGTAATTATTGTTGAAAAAATTGTCTATACATATGTCTATTCATAGACTTTTTTATTCCCTGTGCTTTTTAAAGTCAGTTGGAAGTTAGAAGCATTTCACCAGTATTAAAATATGTTAATCTTGCAAATGGCTGTAGCCACATTGGAGTACTCTGAATAACAGCTCAGATGCTGTTCCCTGGTACTGCACCTCCCAAAGGCAGACCTAGTTGACTTTTGAGATGTGTGCAAAGCATTACAGATAAAAATATTAATTTTTGCTGCTAAAAATACATTGTTTCCATTAAGTAACCATTTAGGCACACAGTCTACTTCACAAGTATTTATCAAACCTAACAGCATCCAGTTTCTCACTGGAATATGTAACTTTTGCAGCCATTTGATTTGCAGGCCAACTGAGGCACAGAGCATGGGAATGATTTTTCTATGGCGGTTACTTGGTTTAAAAGGCAGAAGTAAAATCCAGGATTTTTATCTTCCAGCCTACCAGTTTGGAGGACAATTCACGCATTTCTCACATTCACAGGCACTGCTGTTTAAAAGGGACAAAGATTTCAGTGTTATCAGAGCAAGGAATATACAAAAGATGAGTAGCTTTGAGTGCCAGAAAGTAGTTAAGTAATTTCCAACACGAGGCTTCTTGTGGATTTATAGCTGGAAGGAGTTGATGTGACTGTGGTTGGACATTGAGCATAATGCAGAGCAGATAGCTTAACCCTGACATTCCTTCCTCACTCTCAACTTGGTGGTACTAGAAACAGATGGGGGCCTTATCTAAACTTCCACTTAGTATCAGAGAAGTCACCCAGTCCCTGCCTGTGCTATTCCAAATGTTATTCAATTCGCTATTAAAAATATATACCATTCTGCAGGTAGTGTGGCCAGCTTGTGTGCCTGCCACATCCATCAGTCTTCTCTAAGTTTCCTCTCCAAACTTCGGTATGCTCGGACAGTGGCAAACCTATTCTTCAGCCTTCACTTGATAAGACAGCTATCTTAGCAAATGGAGCTCCTTCCTCTGTTCACTGTAGAGCATATTTTGACATCTGCATATCATTTAAAAAGCATTTCTCAAGCACTATTCCATTTTCATTGTGGTCTTTCTGTTATTGTCCATTTGTGGACTCAACTGCATGTCATTGTCATCTTTGCTACTAATCCATAAAATGTATCTTGTGTTTAATAGTTACAGGGGAAGGGACTCTTTTATCCTGTATACTGAGAGGGCTTCACCTCCAGCTGCTCCAAGTCTAAAACTACAAAGCTGAATTCAGTTTTCCTGACAAGAAAAGCAAATTCCAGCAGAGGAAAAGCATGCCAGCTGTGGTATTGCTACTGTGCTGGGAAAGCCACTAAAAACTGAGCTGAATGGAAGAACAATTTGAAAGCCGCTGAATACAGTAACCTCCAGAGCCAGAGTCTGCACTGTGCAAGTGGTAGCTGTATGCACAGCTCAGACCAGTTACCAGCATGCTGGTAACGTTGCAGGGTTGCCAGTGGAATTTATTCCAGTATCCTCCCTTCCATCTCCCAGCAAAACAAACTATACCATCTAAAGAACAGCTTCATTGCTTAGCACTGTTTCTGAATTAGGGGTTTTTGCCAGGATATTTTGGATTGTCAGGGTCAGACCTCTCGGCCCAACACAGTGATGCAGCTATGGCAACATCATGTGAAGGTCAGAGCATGGGCCAAGGTGCTGCTATAGCACTTTCCCTTGCTGAAACTATCCCTCAGAGAGCAGCAGGAAGGGAAGGAGTGTGTCACCCACTGGTAATAATGTGTCCAGCTGGTCAAGCTAGGTGAGAAAGATTAATTCGTGCCCAAATTCTCTCCTCAAATATGCAGGAAGGAATTTTGTGATGGCTTTTAGTGACTTAAGTGTTATGTTTGCCAAGATTTATCCATATGTGGAGATAGCCTGAGGTGGAAATCGGGTCTTGGATTTTCCTTTTCTAGAAATAATGCCAAAAAAGGGTTTGAAAGTGTTGAAATTACATCTTGACACTTAACCCTTCCACCAATGTCTGCTTTATATATAATTTGTAATCCAACTATATATTTTCAGATCCACAGCCTAAATGAAACCATTTGAAGTGCTGTGTTTCAATTGACCTGATCTAATTTGGGGTTTATAAATTCACCAGACTTCTTGAGATTAAAGTGTTCTGTCTTCACTTAAGTATGGAAACATTTTCAAGCCTCAAAAATTATCCCACAAAGGGGAAAATGTCTGCTGCGCTGCTCTCCTCGCCGTCTGAGGAAATGAAGGATGGAGTCACAAGATTTAAAGCAAGTCACTTACCACACTTTACTAAGTTACAGTTCAACTGTAGTATTTGACCATGTGCCTGTTTTTAGCAAAACAGTCACTTTTGATTCATACAGCTTAATACCATCTCCTCTGCTCAGGCACTTCAAAAAATGAAGCACTTCTGCAGTGCTCACAGAAAGTGAGTTTGTGTCCCTGTGCATGAGTTGCCAATGTAATTTATCCCAGCAACTTCCCTCCCCTCTCCGAGCAAAATAAGAAGTACCATGCTCATGTCCCTGTGCGTGAGCTCTCCTCAGTCTGCTATTCAGAGTGCGGGAGAGATTATTTATGTTCATTAGAGTTTGGGATGAATTGCCAATACAGAAGAAGCAGTGGCTAATCTGTGTGGCTTTTCTTTTGCACTCATTGCTAGGTCATTGTGGGAGAGTCCTTGTGCTGCACAACCTCATGAGTTACTGCTGTCACCCAAAAATTGGTTATGAGAGGTTATAATCTGCTGCGTTAGGGAAGCAGGATGAGCTGCAGCCCATAGGCTGTTACTGCACCTCTGCTCCCCAAGGCTGTTTGCCACCTTGCCATCTGGGATGTGAAGTTTTCAGGAAGTGATTCCAACACTTCCCAGCTCCAGTCTTCAATGGCTCTTGTAACCCAGAAGTCTTTCCCAGCAGTCTGGTGTTTCACTTTATATCCCGTGTTTAAACCTGGCATCTGTAGAGTGACTCCCTTTGGCTTGCTGTGGTTTCTGAAGGGACAAGTGTTGCTGTAGGGAGGTCAAACAACTCCCAGCACCAATTGCTGCTACGTGCTTTTTCCCGCTTTGCCACTGATTGTGTTGTATATGTTTAAGTCTCAATTTTTACTTGCAAGCTGGTATTTGATGTCTTGGTCATTTCAGTTCTTTCTTCGTGTTATAGTGTATCTTTGCTTGGGGTTATTTTTCTTGCTGGTATTTTAGGGTGCATTATTCTGTCCATGTGAGATTCTTTTTCTTTGCCATGGATAAGCAGCTCTGCCTTCAAGAAACATGGACCTAGACTCAGCTTTTAACATTGTGCCAACCTTCTGTTTAGAAATGGATTGTTCCTTCTCTATGCTTTCCAACCCAAATTGAATTTGCAGACATAAGTGTCTCTAAAAATGAAGGGCACTCCCTGCATCTTACCCAAAATACTGAAAAAGGATAGTAAATTTTCCCCTCAGCCCACACTGCTTTTGTGGTTCATATTCTTATGACATGAATTTGACCACAGCCCCTAGGCCTAATTTTTCCTAGCTGTTTCTCATCCTTCTTCTCTGTGCCTTGCCTTAGCCCTTGATGTAGCTGATCAGATGCACTCAAGCTCTACCTGTTGATTACAGAGAGGGCTGGCAACAACAACTTAGGGGAAAAGAAGGAAAAATAGGGCTGTTAGGCATTTTTCTTCATCTTTGGCTTTTTGAAGATCTGGAAGCTGCAGGAGGTGCTAGGAGAGTTAGCTGAACTGTGAAAGAGTGCAAAATCAAGAAGCCAGACTTATAATCCTACAGGGATACTCTTCCCATAATGTGCAGAAATACCTTTGTGCAGGTTGTTAGCTGCTGGGGCAGCACTTAAGCATGTGAGATAACCTGATTAGAGAGTCAAAGAAAACCCTGTTAGCTCCACAGGCCAAATCCTGCCTTACAGCAACCTGATGTCAAATGGGTGTGAATCAAGGAAGCTTTCCCTTTGGCATCATCTGGTAACACCTTGAAGAGAAGAGTCTGAGCCAGGGTTCTAGCAAGGAGAGAGGCTTAAGCAAATACACTCCCAGACAGGGAGTGAGCTGGAGTCTGAAACTAATGACTTTGTTTTTCCTCACTGGTACAGACCTGGTAGGATGAAAAGAATAAATTTCACAGGTCTAATTTTCAGGTTGTATGGAAGGCTTAATCGGGAGTTGGTTAATTTAAAATGCTTGTCTTACTTAGCTATGAGAACATCAAACAGTGTGACTGAACTGATATTTGGGAGCAGAAGATGTGCGTTTTCAGAAGGCATAATCCAGAAGGTTGATTGCCTGTTGTTCTGGTCACTGTGAAACTCCCACCAAAGTCAGTGTTAACACAAAAAGTCAAATAAGATGGTTCTAATGATCCCTTGTGGTCTCAAACTCTGTGTGTCTGAAGTGTGTGAGCAGGAATTACATGAGATCTGTAGTGAGAGTAGTTCCAGGCCATGATATCTGGTGCCAAATCCCCTTGCAGGATGGATTGCCACTGGAGGGCTGGTACACAGGCTACGGTAGCAGACCAGAGAAACTTCTGGGGTGATGAGCCCCCAGTGTGGTGAGCCAGGGAACTCCCAGTCATGTTGTGGGTGATCAGTGTTTATCTGAATTCAAAAACTGATCAGGAAAGTTCATGGGAGAAACATCTGCTTGAGGCAAAGTATGGGAAAGCCAAGCTCTGTCTCAGGAAGTCCCCAAACCAGAAATCAGTGGAGGCTGGAAGCACATCCTAAGGAATTGCTGGTTTTGCTTGCTCTGTTCTCATACTTTGACCTCTGCTGTTGGCAACTGTTGGTAAAGAAGCAAGCAGTGACTTGGTGAGGCAAACTCTCTGTACTTGTGTTATTCAGAAGGTGTCACAGAAATGCCTTATGAATGGCACAATCTTCCCTCAGTATCCGCAGGTATGCTGCATTCCTTCCTTGGCAAAAAAATAGAGAGAACTGCATGGATGCGGACTGAGATGATGTGATCTGCTTATGCAAAGCAAAATGGTAAATTTGCCAGGTTATTTCTCCAAGGAGAAAATTATCGACCTTGTTTTTTCTGGCGTACAAGCTACTGTTATAATGATGATGATGGTGACAACAACCAGATAGAAAGGCCAGCAGTCATTCTTTCCTGCCCATTATTACAAGGTATAAAGCAAAATCTAGTCTGAATTCAATGCTAGTCTGGCTGTGTTATCTTTACAAATGTGGGAGACAGTTCTCATATGGGTTGAAATTCAGGACTTTTCATATGGACCTTTCCAGAAACAGTCCTTTTGATCTTCTGATATGAATTTGTGTATTTCCATGTACCTTACCAGTGGTGTGCAGCCCAGAGATATGTATGATAGTAAATACATGAGTGTAGAAGTAACCTTTCTGAGCTCCTGGGTGATTCATCTCCTGACAATACATTTTGGCTGCACATGTAAGGACTGGATCTTGCCCCTGAGAATATTGGCTCAAAGAAACAATAACAATGTGGTCAGTCAAAGCACTACTTTCTCTGGGAATTTTTTTTGCATGAGGAAGCAGAAGAACTTTAGCCTTCCTGTGTTTGTCAACATGATCTGCCTTTCAGCAGCCTTATATGTTTCTGTCCTGTTAGATTTTCTTTTTTCCCTCCCTCCTTACTTCTGTCTATCTACATGATAATCAATAGTGTAATTATAGATTTTTCTACCTCGCCCAAGATGTAAATGCTGATTGATAACATTATTTGATAACTTCAGGTGCATCAAGCAAGAATAGTAGATTTAGTCTGCTTTTCTAAAGTCCGGTGAAATGACCCAAATCATTTCCAAAGATTTATTGTTTGCATCTGTGTGGATTGCACCCTCCATTCATGGCATGTATCTTTAAAGTGCTTGGCTTGAAAGGGTAAGTTACACAGCTGGTGTCAGAAGGGCTGGTGTGGCTCACAGACAACCATCTGAAACAAAATTATCTTGGTGTTTCTATAATTAACTGCAAGGGTGAGTGAGGCTTGAAATGAGATGAATCATTTGATGGACCCCACTTGAAAGGTGGGAATTTTTTTGGCTCCAGCACTTTAGGAGCAGGCCAGTATGTAAAACCTGTGCAGCAAGGATCATAGCCTTAGAGCTGGCATTTCACAGTCATTATCTCAAACATTGTGGGCCAGAGATAAATGAACCATCTAAGTCATCCTGAACTCTTGTCCTTGTGATGCTTTCGCTGCAGCCTCTGCTTTGTTCTCTGCTCAGACTCAACAGTATTCTCCGTGGTGAGAGGGAAAGATCAAGATTTTCATACAAGGGAAATAAAGATGCATTTATGGGATCTGTATTGGCAGAGCAGTTAGGGGGTCTCTGTGTAGCCCCAGGAGTTTGCACTTCAGGCTTTGCACTGACCTCTGTGTAGCTTGTCTCTAATCAACTCTGCTGCAAAAGGTCACTCAGACTGGGCAGTCCAGAGGCAAAAGCCCAGGAGTGCAAGCTGCATAACTCCCTCACGTGCTCCTGGCTACAGAAGCTGTGGTGTCTGATTCAGCCACCTGATGGGCCATCTCTGATCATTTATCAGAGCTGCTGAGAGAAGGCTCTGGTTTGTGTTGTCACACTGTATAAAGCTTTGACCCAGGCCCTGTGCTGTTATCACGCTCTTTGATAACTGTTGACTGTACTGCATTTATCTAGAAGAATTGAAAAGAAAGTAGCTAAAGCTTCCAAGTAGACCAGCAGCAGCCTCCAATCCAGCTGACCTTTGTAAATGTCCCACTGAAATGGTCCTCACATCTGTTGTGTATATTTTCTTTGCAGAATACACTGGAGCAATGCAGTGTCTGTGCAAAGCCCATCATGGAAAGGATCCTCCGAGCCACTGGGAAGGCCTATCATCCCCACTGTTTCACTTGTGTGATGTGCCATCGCAGCCTGGATGGGATACCCTTCACTGTGGATGCTGGTGGGAACATCCACTGCATCGAGGATTTCCATAAGTATGGCCTAACCTGCTGTCAGTGCTTTGCTGATCGTCTTTTTTTTTTGTCCCTAAAAATCCTCCTTTTTCAATCTTGAGTGTTCAAGAAGATCTGAACCCTCTGCCACTTCCTCCCAGGGCTCTTAAATAGTAGGCAGAGCTTTGCTCTAAGCAGGCACAACATGGCATACAAGATTAATTGGTTAGGGCCTGATGCTGCTTGATCTGTTTTGCTTAGAGCTGAATTCAGGGATAACCTGTGTCCCTCTGTTTCAAGTGTTCTGCCTTCCCCTGCACTCAGTATGTGCATGTTTCTCCTCGCTGCCTGCACTTTCACATCAGTGTCTCGCAGCTTTTTCCACCAAGCAATTAAGAGAGGTCCTGTCCTACTGCACTGTGCAGGTGTTTGCTTACCAGCCAGAGGGATCTCAGTGGCCACAGGCTGCTCACAGCTCCTTTTGTTTCTAGTTGCTAATTAGCTTTCTTAAGCTGCTGAAAATACAGCCCTGGTAATAATTTATAGTGAAACTGCTATTTAAAGTAAGTTGAAAGGTATAGTTGCAAGTAATTTCTGTCACTGCCACACTACCACCCCCATCATCACAACTAATCTAGGGAAGACAGGTAGATATAATCAGAGCACAAATGTTTGCCTGTATGGAAAAGAGAGATACACTACACCCCTCAATTAAAAGATGAAATCAATACTGACAAATGTACGTTTACATCTCAACCATTTATCTCTTAATTTCCAAGGGGGTAGACTTAATTAGAGCCTCATGACATCAGTGTGTGGGTCTGAAAGCTCAAAGAAGTAGGCTGACTTGACAGAAAGGGAAGCAGCCACGATCAACTGGCATGTTAGAATCCAACACAAGGATCTTCCCTGCAGCTCAGCTAGACTGGGTTAATGGAAAGCTGCTGTATTGCCTTGCCTTTCTGTGCCACCTAAGTTAAAAGGTCCTCTACACAGGCCCAGCAGGAGGTTTATGCACCACTTGGGCACCTGAAGGGTTTCCCTCACATCCATTTAGCAATGTGGAGGCTTCTCCTTCCCCAAGCCCCACAAGCCAAGGGCTCACATGCTTTCAGGAGAAAGACTGGAGGCAAGAGCTGATGTCCCACATTGAAGTCTTTTGGCAGTTACTGCATATGGACCTCAGGGCTCTAAGAGTGGCAAGTGGGAGGCTGTCAGTCCAAGGAAAGAATGATGAAAATCGTTGAGGGGGAGATGATGGGAACAGCACAAGACCCAATGTGACACTCAGAATGTCTTTGGCCAACCATGCATTTCACAGCACTTTGGCCAGCCCAGTTTTAATTGATATGGTATGATGTCGTCCTGATCTGGAGGCTGAGTGTTCTACATCTAAATCCTCTTGATAACAAAACTGTAGCTGATGCACACACTGTCACTCATCTACCCCCTGAGCTCAGGCCCTGCGGTAGCACACCCACATCCCCTGAAATCTGCAGGCGTGATCTCAGGGTCCTGGGAGCTAATGTTTGGCTCATAATTAATTACGCACAGTAGCCTGGACAAAGAACTGCTGAAGTATTTGTAAGTGCCACATTTGAGCTAAATGGCACAAGAAAGCGCCTGCATGAAGCAGCATATAATTCATTGCGATTACAGCTCTGGTCATATCATGATCCATTTAAGTTATTTTTCAGAGCGCTCGCTATAGCCACTGTTTAATTCATTTTTTTGTTAGATCGCAGCTACACAGACATCTTTCATCTGCTGCCAGTGAAATTAATATTTTTCTTTATTCCTAGTACAGATAGATTTTAATTTTTTTTTCTTTTCTAAACTGGTTAATTCTGAGGTGGTTCATGTCACCCGCTGGGTGGCAAAGTCAATCTTTACTAGGCATTTCAGAAGAGAAGGGCCTTTGATCTCCTTGTGTTCTAATGTTTGCCATAAGCTTTGCCCTCTGTCGCTCCAAAGCCCCTGACCCCAGCTCTTGATATATGGCAGCAGATTCTGTAGGTGTAAGTTTCCTTTTTTGTGAGCAGAATTTGCAGCTGGGGAATTGGTACCAGTAGGTTTTGAACCAAAACAGCACATAATGATTCACCACAGGCTAAATGTTCCCAAGCATCCCTACCTGCACAGGAGCAGAGATGGCCACTTCTCTTGGGAACTGGGGGGAGCAAAACCAGAGGTAATACAGATCATAAGTGAATTAGCCAGAGGGCTTATAAGTGGGCAGTATAAAGGAAAAAAGAAAGGCCTGTGCTTCTCTTGGACCGTGAGCTGACCCTGATTCAAGTGAGTCCCTTCATATAGTGACTTATTGTCACTATACAATTTTGACTGAGGCTGACTGGAAGAGAGTGCATTGGTGTTTTTGCATCAAGATCTGTTCCCTTTTGAGCCTGGGCAACCCACTGTTGGATAACTGAGAGCTGGTTCTAGGTATAAAATGCAGCAAGTGAGAATTGCCCTGATGCTTCTTGTTTGAAAGTGAGCACAGCCAGAAATGTGCTCCTCTGTGCCTAAGTGGGTAAGATAGCTTGGAATTTTAAAGTGGATGGGATAAACATCAACAAATCAGTGTAGTGCATTCTTTTTACTATCTGCATTAAGACTTTTAAGCTATTTGTTTCAATGTCCAAATTTTAATATTTTTATTTTTGTTTTCAAGAGAGCAAATCATAGTTGTCTTTCTAACCTTGGAATTTGCATAGACTTACTTAGAGAGATGATTAAGGGTTGTGGCAGTTCACAGGTGCCACAATCATGGGTCATTCACTTTGTTAGAACAGGCACAATATGCTTTGCTGCCTGTTAGATGTTAAGTCCTCTCCTAATAGTCTGCAAAATGCTCTTTAATATCCTACAAGCCTGAAATTAGACTGTAAGTTTAAAGTCCTCCTTCCTGACTTCTTTCCAAGAAGGCAGCTGTGCAAAGCTCCAGCTGTGACATATGTGTACATACATGTGTGTGTTTGTACAAATGCACATGCTTCCAGCCTGATGGTCCAGTTAACAAAAACTTCTGCTCCAAGTTTGAGGATAACTGGGACTGTCTCTTCCTTCTTCAGGAAATTTGCCCCGAGATGTTCTGTGTGTAAGGAGCCCATCATGCCAGCCCCAGGACAAGAGGAGACTGTACGCATTGTTGCCTTGGATCGTGACTTCCATGTCCAGTGCTACCGATGTGAGGTTAGTATTCTCCTCACTGTGTGAAGGAAATCTGTGAAGGACAGAAAGCAAAGACTGGCTTAACTTCATCACCACCTCATGTTATGCACACGACAGGCATAACCTATTGTAACACTGGCTCTACAATCAAATGACTTCATTGACTTCAGCATGCAAGGAATTTTTTCTCATTTATATCAGCACAAATGAGAAAAAAATCAGGTTCCTTGTTTATGGCAGGTTCATTAGGAGAGCAAGAGAATGTGACTCAGGTAATTAGGGCTTAATATTTGAGAACTTCATAAATTATAGCTTGGATACAAATGTAGCTCATGTTTATGTTCTTAAAATGAAAGCTAATGCATGTTAGAATTTGAGCAAGATTGTACAGGAAACTCAGCATATGGCTCTGGGTTGAAGAATTTTAATGGACACATAAACATGATCATTCTTGTTTTATGCAATGCTTTTTGTGCTACTTTCCCTGCTCACTTTCATTACGCACTTCATGTAATTTTGATCGTAAGAATCTGAAGACAGAGAATAAAAATCACCTTAAAGCAATTAACATGTGGGAACAGCTGTGTTAGGGAACCATCAAGAATTCTTCAGTGGAAGGGTTACTTGTTAGATAATACATCATCCAGATGGCAGAGTAAGAAAATGAGACCAAATATATTTCTTATCGCAGTTTAATAACTTCAGCCAGAAAGAAGGATGGACTAAGGTTTAAAGGTCTAGGCTGAAATTTGAGGCATCTGGTTCACTTCTCAATCTGGCACTGACTTTCAGGGCACATATATTTTAAGATGCTGGGGCATTCCTACACTAAATTTTGCACAGCCTAGTTCATCGTACAGCATGTCTCTACGCTGGCTGCTGAGATACCTAGGCTTTCACTCACACACATCAGAAGTAGATATAGTAGAGAGCACAGGACACAGGAACTTACTTATCTCCATGTATCTCAGCTATCTCAAAAGGAACAACAGTGATATTCCTCTTTCCACCACTTGCTGCCAGCTATGTTTACAAACACTGATTTATGATGAAGAGTCAATAACCTCTAAGTGAGCCTTAATCTCTCACTGCAGCTCCCTCAGCAGTCTTGGGCCAAGCACTTATTTGATCACACAATGAGGGATAAACTTAGAGGCTGAGGTCTCTGGAGCAGGTTTTAGGGCCTTTTAGTGAGCTTTCCATGTGCCTATCTGACATCCTCCTTTCAACCACAACTGTTTTGGCCAATTGTACAAACATAGGTGACAGTCTTGCTAAGGGGAGACAGGCAGGGAGTTTGCTGAGCTGTCACTCCTGGAATGGAGGCTGTAACTGTGGCATTAACTCTTCCAAAGAAGATTATCTATAGTCAGATACTGGTACCAAAACTTTCTTCCCAGTGATGCTTTTTTATCCTTTTTTGAATTAATAAAAATGCACTTCAGTTTGATGTTTCTCCAATGCTAGAGACCTTTGCTTCCTCAAAAATGTGAAGGCAGTAATCTCTTTTTATTTTCAATTGGATTAAATTCAGCAGAGAGCTTGGGAACCCATCTTCTCTGCAGCATTGTCTCTTATCAGAAAAGAGCTTAATCATGAAAGACATCATGTACCTCAACTGCATGCTTTACGCTGACTCAGGCTGGATCCTGTTACAAGGAGGAGTGTGAGGAGAGAGTTTCTTTTACTAATAGCGTCTTTGCTTAATCTTGCTCTTTCTTATTTACTTTGCTCATTCTGTTTGCTTATTTCCTAGGACTGTGGTGGCCTCCTGTCTGAAGGGGACAATCAGGGCTGTTACCCTCTGGATGGGCACATCCTTTGCAAGACCTGCAACTCTGCTCGGATCCAGGCTCTGACTGCCAAGGCCAGCACTGATCTCTGAGTACCAGCTGTGACCCTCCCCAGGATGCTCATTGGGGGATATTGCACAATCTTTGCATGATTTTTCTTTTCCAGGCTAGGGTCTGAATCTCAATTAAAAAAAAAAAAAANAGGGCAGTTCGAGAGGCACTGTTCAGACTGTCCGTGACAGGCATCTAATTTAGACACAGCTCTTCAAGAGAGCAGTAAGTCAGAGCAGATATTGTATCTGCAGCTGATAGAGTTAAGTGGTCAGCCACAGCACCTAAGTTACCTGCCTGTAGAAGGAAGTCTGAACATGACCGTAACCATGTTTTTGTTTGATTCCTGTCTCTTAGGAAGTATATGAAGGTAGAAGGTGAAAGACGGATGAGCTAGTTATTTCTCCCAAGTTATTTTGAGAACTTGACCAGCTCTCATTGAAGTCATGGCGAGCTTCCCTTTGACTTTAATAGGATCTGTGTCACCAGCAGAAGTAGCTCCACTGCCCTAGAAGGTGTGAGAGCAGTCCCAGCATTAACACAAACAATGCAACTGCACCTGTACTGTATCTGAGTGTAGGCGTGACTCTGTACCCTTGGGACACAGATTTGTGTTTCTTAGGCCCTTACTTGTCTCCATTCCCTTCCAGTTCAATACAGTTTTTTTCTTTTACTCATGAAATTTTACTTTGCTATTGCATAAATTTTTTCAGCAGTGATGCTTCCAATTCACAATGTATGAGCAATCACAGAAAGATGTGAGCTTGCACACAGAATACACTACACACACACACACAAGACATGCTTTTGATTTACCAGAGGCATAAGCCACTCATGAGAAGATATTTAAAGGACGTGGTGTGGAAAACACATTTCTGAAATCCCAGTGGTTAAAAAAAATATAAAAAGGACTGCATAGAACTGCAGCACAAAGCAATGCTCAAAAGAATCTTACGCCACTCTCTCATACACCTCATTCTAGAGGGACCACTGACAGTGTTGGTCTCTGGGTAGACATTTAAGCAAAAGAGTCGTGTTCCATCTCCTGTTATTGCAATAGGAGGATTTTCCTTCTTCTGTAACAGGGATTGAATCAGGCCTTGGAATGACATACACTTCTCTGATGTTAACACACATGATCTGGAGTTCTCATTAAAAAAAATCAAGGGTCTTGTTGAAACAAAAACATCAGCAAAAAATGCCCTCATGAATACATGCTGTTGTTCAGTTTTTATCTTAAGAAAGCTAAAGAAGGTATGAAACTGTTCACTATGCCACTCCAGAAAGTAAGCATTTTTTTCCTCTTCTGTTTTCATCCCAGCCACTTAAACCTTGTCTCTGGTGAAATTCATGGCAGTAGAGTGTTGGGCCAGCAGCAGCAGCATTTTCAGTTTTGGTCCAGAATTAATACATATGCCAAGGTAAATAAAAACTGGGCACAGATAATAGGGGTTTTTTTGTGTGATGGTGGGTTTATTTTTTTTCCCAGCTTGGTTAATTAAAAACAAATCAAAAAATTAGAAATCCACAGCACACTGAGCAGCTATAATATTCTTGTTCATGAAACCCATAATAACTAAGGTACAAATTACATAGTGAGGGAGTAATTTTCATATCACTGAATTGACATTAATATCTTATTTGCAGATGTAATCAAAGAAAATACCTTTCTTTGCACTTAAAATTAAGAAACAGAACTGAAACAGTTTCAGGCTGATTGACCATATAAGTGGCAAAATGGCACTTTTCAAGAGTGAGAATTTTTTTCTTGCACCCACTGAAAAACAGTAAGAATGTGGTGCTTTCTTCTTTATATCAGGCTTCTGTTACAGGGAATAATTATATCCACTAATGCTGAAAAATTAGATGAGCAGAACCGATAGGAGACAAAGAGGAAACATTGTGATGTATTTACTGCAGCTCCTGCAAACGATGCCTTTCGGTTTAGCACTAACCTTCATGGAAGAGCTCTGTGAAATTCAATAACTTCAGCTGTATACAGTAAATTCAAATACAGAAATACCAGTCTGTAACCTCTGTTCCTTATGTGGTTTACATATTGGCAAACTTCACCAGTGTCAGGGAAGTTTCCCAAAATTTCACAGCTTGAAATGAATCCTTCTTTGTAGAAGGATGGCATCATTGAGCAAAAGATGTCCTTCACCACCATAGGGGTGTGCTGAAGCAGTTTGCCTTTTTATACTGGATTTCTACCCTGGCCTTCAAAAATTTTACTGTCTTAGATATGAAGAGATATTTTTGGCACCCTGGCTCCTTCCAGGTTCCTTTTGGGCTCCTGCTCCCTGAACCATGGCATGTAAGGTTCTTCTGAGCTCGCTTCTTTACACGCAGTCTGCACCACCACCAGCCAAAAAAACCTTGAAAATATTGAGCAAATCCAGTTTGAACTTACAAAACCTTACAAAAACAAGGGAGGTCAGTGCTGGGACTGATGACACTGTTGTATCCCTGTGGAGGATACTGCATCTCTACAAGCACAAGTGAGGATATGATACACTTGGATGCAGAATAAGCCATTCAGCAGGCAGAAAACATAGCTCTGATCATTTTACTCTTCTTAGTGTTAAGTCAAGTGGCTGATGAGACTCTTCTGAATAACACTGGGGTAATTGATGTAAAGAAGCTGTTGTGCCTTCCAGCAGACTAAGGAGGACTCAAGTCCAGAGCCTTTGGGATTTTTATGGCCCTGCCGTAGGCTGGACTGGAGCAAGTCATATGACTTCCCATCTTCTGCCCTCTGCATGAGAGAGCTTCTTTCCAATTTCCCAGACCTTATGGGAATTAAACTAGTCACAAATTGGCCCAAACTGCTTATTTTGGGAGTTCTATTTTCTCTTTCCAGAAAAGTTTGCTGATATGTAGGTTTGGGATTCCAGCCCATTTCAAAGCACAGGCTAGGAGATCTAGACCTGAATCTGTGCTATTAGGGTGCTGTGGTGAGTTGGGCTGGCATGCAGGGAAGTAGGAGTCAAACATTTCAAGTATCAAGTACTCCATGGTTGAAATATTATTGACAAAGATGGATATTTGAGGTACTGTGGCTATTTTCTAGACCTGACACATCTGTGCAAAAGTACTGTGATGGGGGTTTTTTTCCACCCCAAAACACCAAAGCCATCTGCCTGCTGGAAGGAGTGACTGTCCAAAACACTCTTTGTTTGTGTGGCTTTGCCTTTTAAAATTACTATAAATATATTTGAAAAATATTGTATGTGCATCAGAGAGGCTTTCATCACCCACATGTGTATGTAAATCTCCCCTCTGACGCTTCAGGATTTAATTAGGAAATGCTGGTGGACGTATCTGAATTGCACTGTAATTAAGAACCACTGGGATATTGCTTCATCACTATATTTATCACATACTTATAACATATCCTGTTTATCTGTTCCAAAGAAGGAGTGTTTTTGCAAGAGTCCTTGCTCTTCTTAAGGTGTACTTAGCCATGACAAAAATTCACATCATCTGTGGCTCTGGTAATGTCCAAACTGTTCCTTTCAGAAAGAATTGGAAGATCACACAGGCATTTCTGTTCAATTCTTCAGTTTCTGCTTATGCTGCTTTGTTTTTGTCTAGCATTTGTTGGTGAGTAGGGCCCCATCCTGTGATTTGTGTGGCTACATGGGGCCCAGGATTAGGTTCTAATTTAGCAAAACATTTAAGTCCCTGGTGTTTGTTTAAGCACAGACTTAAAGCCGTTGCATGATGTGATATAAACCATTAATACCAGACTGATTCTGCCTCACCTAATCATACGGAATTGATCTGGGTAGGATGTGGGCACAGTCAAATTTCTGTCAAATTACCCAGAACACATGAAATGGCCTCTGTGTGGTCCTTTTGCCAACTGCAGGAGAGCACCTGGCTGCTGGCTGATAGAACGTAACATCGGGATGACAGGAGGATGAGTGATTACAAGATGAGTGCTTTGTGCTGGGTGGCTGTGGCACCTTCCGTATGTCACAAGTAGCCCTACAGCCAGATTTACTGTATCTTTGAGGGATGGCTTTAAAACTGTCTACTTAAACTTTCTCCAGAAGATTGGGTTGCCTTGGTTACAGTCCAATCCTTAAGCATATCCCTAAGGCTAACCCTAGTATTTTGTGAATGTGATGGTTTTATTGTCTCTTATTTTAATTACTGAACATTGTTTTTAAAAATAGAAAGCAACACCATTTCTTTAGTCTATCTGATAATGCACCTTTAATTTTGGGGTTTATTTTCCTGTTTGTTTTTTTTTAATATTTTAATTCTTAGATTTTCATCATGGCTGCAAAATGCTCGGGTAAATGACTTAATTGTAGAGGTGTGGGAGTACCAAAGTGTCACAGTGAACCCTGCATAATAGTGTTCATCCTGATGGCAGGAATGAGGCTTTCACAAGACACAGGCCTTAAGTTGCCTTTCTGCTTGTCAGCAAAATGTGCCTGAGAAGAAAGAGAAAAGAAGTGTCTGAAAAAAATTGGTGGTTGTTAAAGAGAATATGCAACAAGTCACTCTGAAATCTCTTTGAACCTGTTACAGCTGCTGCCTGGCCATGGCTAGGCAAGCCTGACTTAGGTTTGATAAATGCTGGTTTCTTCTAATTTTCAGAAAGTCCGGCAGGGAAGGGATAACAGGATGCAGGAGAAGGTTCTTGGGGGAAATCCTGTGTCCTTGTGTCCGCATTGGAGATAAACGTTACACCCCTGGTGCTCCAGCTGAATGGCTCAGCAAGGCTTTGAGTTTATAACTGGTTTCTGTTGATATCTGGTTCCTGCAGTTGGTTCATCATGTTGATCTGTGATTTGTTCACTAAGCTGGGTTGACAACACTCGTACAGATTGCAGTACTGAGTGTCAGGGCTATCAGAGAGAGGGGTGCTGAAGAATCTCACCGAGGTGAAATTCCCATGAGAAAACACTAGTGATAGTACCTGAGGGTTTGTGTGGAAGGAGAGCAGCAACTACTCAGTGACCTAGAGGTTAGTAAAGTACAAACTAAGAAAGCTGTGAGAACGCTATTTCAGTTAAAGTTCGTTCCAATTTTTACACTAAGTTACATTATATCAGATTTTTTTTCATGAGAAATTATCTCTTTTTGCAATGTTACCCACAACATATTTTTTTTGCTATTACAATTAAAATCATACTGGATTTTTATCTAAATAAATTTCTGAATTGTTAACAAATATTTTCACTTCTCAAAAACCCATGTCTTGTTTCACAGTTTTTTGTAGTTCTTGAGTTTTTTCTGCTGGTAAATTAAAGTTTCTGTGACAATTTTGAAAACTTCTTTGGATAAAAATTCTGCTTAAAAACAAGCACGTATTCTTAGGAAATGGTTCAATACTGGACCTGGTGAAATAAAAAAACAGCTTTGAAACTTCTCAAAAGATATTTTTTTTTCCCTATTTGTAACTAGTTTTGCTAATTTTGAAGTCACTGTTTCCTTTGTTAGAACAGTCCAAATAATGTGACTCTTCTTAAAATAACAGTGTTATTTCTGTTGGGTTCATTTTTCTTTCCCATCTTAAAGCCATGGAGTGGCTGACAATGGGGACTGCAAGTGTCTTTTTCTGTGGCAATTGCAGTTTTCTTTGTTTTTATCTTCGGGGGTTTTGTTTGGTTTTTCCCCCCTGAAATTACTGAAGAATATAAGAACGTTATGGCAACTGCCATGGGGATCAAGAGATCCTGATTGAACTTCATCTCCACATGCCTTACTGGGCTTGGGAATGGCATTTCTCCTTAAACGTATCTAGAAATTTTACCTGGCTTCTTCAGCATTTGAAGTTTGAATTTGCCTGACTAGCATTTGGAGCCTGAGAGAGAATAGACTTTAAAACCTGTGAAATTACAACACTCATTCAGCAACTAAAAATCTGAAGAAAAAACATTAGTAGGTTTCCTGGTGGACACTGAGGAACAGCTCTCCCTTCAGCCTGGAAGTTTTCTGCTGTGATCTGAAAGAACCAAGCTCCACACTTGCAGAGCTCTCTGGCATACACACACACATGTAACGGGGTTGTGGGGCTGTAACTGAGTAGAAATGCAGGCTGCAATACTGAGCATTGCCACTTACACCCCACTGGGCTTTATTCCTGACTATGTGTCCCTGGTCTCTTTGGCTTCATGCTACATGTGGAAGCAATGTGGTTGATCATGGGTAGCGAGAGCATGCAGTTCAAACTGGCTTGTTTGTTGGTTTTTTCATTTTGTTATTTGCCCACTTTTCTCAACCTACCAAGGTATTTTAGAAAATGAGGAAAGAAACAGAAGCCTCAGTTTTTGTAACTACCATTACATTCCCCAGGGGGAATGTCCCTCCCTGGGAACATCACACTTGGGGTGTCTGCTTTCCTGTCCCTGCCTCCTTTGCCCACAAGCCACTCTCTTACCCGCATTTTCCATTTCCTCAACGTGCACTCATCTTTGCAGTGAAGATGGTTTGTTACTTACTTCACCAAGGTATTGTGAGTCCTATTTAGTAGCTGGAAAAACATTTTCAGATCTTTAATCAAGTAGGTTTGTGCGTCCTTAGTATCAGTGGCCTGCCACATGGATATCAAAGAAAATTGTTATAATTATTGCTTTTAAAATTATTATGAAATTGTGCCTTACTTTTTCAGTCATATTTAACCGTGTAATTTAGAACCACATGATTGCAGGGATTTACCATGAAGAAATATGTTTGAAGGATAGTTTGGTTTTTAATTTTTTTTTTTGTCCAAGAATGAATTTATTAGCTTTTCCTCTTATATTTTTTCTTCCAGTTTTATTCCTTTAATATGTTTGTGTAAAAGGGCAGCCTGAATTTGCATTTGTGAGAGACAGAAGATTTTATTTGGTCTTGTATGTAGAGCTTTCATTTTCTTTTATGTTCCTTCAGGAAAATTCCTCTCTGCCCAATTACTCATACTGAGATGTCTTTAAATGTGGGCTGACCAGTAAGGGTTTTTTGTTGTTGTTTAATTTACTGTGTGGTTTGCTTTGTGGTTGTGGTTTTTCTTTTAATTAACTAGATATTGGGTGCTGGGGAGGCATTGCACATTAATGCAGAATGCTAATGCTAATTTTCATAGAAAAGACAAAATTGGAGTCTTTCCCTGTCTCCAGTGCAGTTTTGTTACTGCTCTGTGTACAACACTAATATTAAGCCAGACTGTAAAGGCTAAATACTCAGAGTGACCTACTTCCATTCACCAGCGAGAATCCTTTGTCAGCTGACTCCTGTTTGTTTGTTCATTTTTAAATGTCGGATTACAGAACGAGCATCTCCTAAAGATGAAAGAAAACAGTGTTTTCATGTGCAGGAAATTTGGGGTTGCAGTAACAGAGCATTTTCTTTGTGAATTTGGATGTCATGGTGTTTCAAGCTCCTGCCTGGAGCCTAAATCAATTTGGCCTCTCATCCAGTTCATCTAACTGGTGCTCCTAAAAGGCTGCAGCCCTGCAAAAGCTCATGCAGCATTTTTGGCTGCTTTCCCTTGCTCCCATTTGGTACATATTTGCACAATTTAACTGAGCTTTTCTTTCTGCTGAAGGTCAGATGCAAGCGATACGAAACACTAAACTTTATAAACAAGCAAAGCCATTTCAACCGCAACATTTTGGACTAGAATGGATTTTTAGGTGGCGCACTGTCTGCTGGCCTTTGGAGAGGAGATCCTGAGACTACACTGGCCTGGAACAGGATGCAAAGCCACAAGCCTTGTTTTTTTTAATAAACTACTTACTGTAATCCAGCTACACAGTTTCAGCCTCACACTTCAGAAGAAGCTTCCAGTAGCTATGCACGTACAGGCACTTTCTCTCTTGCAGAAAGTGAAACTTTCCTAACCAGAGTAAATTTAACCTATTGCATAAGATGCTGGAAGGTTTTTTTTTTCCTTGGGATTCTCAGTGTAACCTCTGTGTGCAGAGGATGAATAGCTCTTTTTTTTTCCCCCCTCAGGTTTTTTTTTTTTCTGACAAGATTAGATGTTGCATATTGATGAGCTAGCATTTCAAAGGTCCATGGGGCTTTGGAACATATTAAGAATCTCTGAAGTTTAATATTCACCATGTTTTAAATATTCAGAAGGAAAAATCTGCATAAAATGGCTTTTGATAAATACGTTCTAGGGATTCTTTCTATCTTACACAAGCATCGTGGGGATTGTGGCTGTGCCAGTTTTGTTCCTAAGTGTCTTTTGTTTCAGCATTTCAGGACCATTTTGGTCCCATTTGTATGCCCAGTGCCTGTGCTGAAGTCTGTTTTGGTTTCTGCTGAAACTATACAGCAGACTGTTGGATGTGACCAGGAAAAGCCTCAGCTGAGCATCAAAACTCCTGAGTATCGTCTTGGTGCCTCCCCTCCTTATGACACCTGGGCACGTCCAGCGTGTTTTGCTGCCTGCTTCTCATGATGTGGATTGGGATCAATCCAGTGGTCAGGCCTGGCTAAGATCTTTCTGCAAAGGTCCTCCATCCTAGTGGGGATTTGAGGATGGAAAGGATAAGATCCTGGGTGCAGGAGCAAAGCAAAGTGTCATTTGATACATCTCAGGTCTCACAGGCTAGTTTCCCCTTCCTTTGGTCGTCTCTTTGGTGAGAGGCTCAGCAGTCAAAGTGCCTTTAGGAGAAATCCTCACTTGCTCCATTTCCCATGCTCTTGAAAGTCTGATTGAGGCTTTAGATGAGGAGGATCAGTTGTGGGCTGCAAAGACACAGGTACTTCATGGTGTTATTAACACATTGCCTTAGCCTTGATGTCCCATGGTACATCCCATGGTGGGCAGGACAGCTGCTTTGGTCCCGCTCACACACAGCCTTGACTTTGTCATGCCAGTCCCTGTTGAATCAGTGCCTGGTACTTGTTCTCAGGACTGCTCTGGCTTGGGCCAAGGGCATCTCATGCCTCTATGAAAAAGGTGGTGCTTTCAGGTTTTAGCTTACAAATAATGCAGTCCTTTCAAACTCACCTTGCCCCTCTCACATATTCTTGACAGAAGTAGGATTTTAAATATTTCATAGCATTCTTCTTTATTTTTCCTTTTTGCCAGATGCCTTGAAAACATTGTCAGATTACGATCTGGGGGGGATCAGGAAGGATCAGTTTCCTTTCCTTCTTGATTGCATGGTGTAGGTTTGCAATGAGGGTTTTGTCCTTTTTTTTTTTTTTTAAGTCTTCCAGAACAGATGCCTTCAGTTTATGCAGAGAAAGATTGTCTATGATTAGAGCTAATCCAGGATGGCAGGATTGGACCCCCACAGTGAAAGCTGGAGAAGTGATTGCAAAAGTATTCTGTTTCTCCTTTATTAATTGCACAGGAAGTTTCCACCGAAGGCTCACGTAGCCCAACTGGCCTATGTAATAAGTAGCAGGGCCTGTAATTACAGTCTATCTTCTGATCCTATCTGTGCTCTGACTTTCTAGGCACTGCAGTTCTATTTACATCTGGGTCTTTGTCACCTTTTAAATTTTTGATCGGTCACTAAGGGAAGGAGAGCACGAGCTGTGAGCCCTGCGGAGGTGCAGCGAGTATAAATGAGGGAATTCTCCTCCTTCTCAGGTATCTGCCTGATCTGGAACATGGAACAGAGCACAAGGAACAGGGAGATTTTGCCAGCCGTGCAGCAGAGGAAGCAGGCTGTGTGCCAACTGGGTATCTTTCAAGATCTCAGAGTCTTTGTAGGACTGGAAATTTGAACCTTTTACAGATCTTAACTAGGGTATAACAGCATTTCTTTACTCAGAGAAGTTTCTTTTTTCTCTATAAGATTCAAGGTTTTATCATTGCAAAGAGATTTTCCCCATATGGTATGAGGAGGGAGATGGCTTTTGGCATCATGCAGAGAAACCGTGGTATCAAAGTGTAAAGCAAGAGTAACTTGAGTGGAAGGGGAAAGGCAGAGATTTATATGTGGTTCAGTACCAAGTTTACCAGCTCTGAGCACCAGCGAGCACAGCCTCAAGCAGATGAGTTTGCTGGGGTGTCAACCCTGAGATCTGGAAGTAAGCAGTAAATGGTCTCCTTGTGGAGTTGTTTGGTGCTGGTCACTTTGGCAGTAATATCTTGTCTCTTTGGAAACATGCACTAAAGTTAGGGCAAAGCTACAGAATGGTGCTCCCCAGTCTTTTTCTTCAAAGCAGACTCCCAGTGCTATGTTTGATCAAGAGAAATGGAAGCTAGTGGGTAAATACTGTACTCTATGCAAAAAAACCTACATTAACAATCCACGAATTGTTAATCTACGAATACTTTTAATGTCCTTTAAAATGTTACACAAATTGTCCCTTTTCTGCAGCTTGCACTGTTATTTCATTATTTTTAGCCTGACTTCTGTTAAAAAAAAACAACTGCTCAATTATTTTTTAATTTTTTGTAACTCTGCTTCTAAGAAAGTTGATGCTTTAAAGGAAAAAAAAAAGTTTCAAACATGGGTTTTTCAGGCTTCGAAATTAATAATTTCTACACCTGACCCAGTTCCTGCAGCTGCCAAAAAAGAAAAGAGAAAGCTATTTAAATTTCTCATAGAACCATTTATCTCTTAAAATATGCCAAGGCAATTTGAGGTGGGGGTGGAGACTCAGCTATTTATCTCAGCAGCTTGATTTTTCTCTTTATGTTTCTAACTGTCAGGGGGAAAAAACCGGTAGGAAGCTATTCTTGGGCTATTATTGATGTATTGTGTTGCCATTATGCAGGATGTCTGCTTTGCTATATACGGAAGGACATTAATAATAGCCATCTCCCCTGCCCCCACCCTTGGTTCCTCTTTTGGAAGAATATGGTTTAACTGGAGCATCTGCTGTGTTCAAATTGCTGCTCCTTCTTCCCCTTCCCCCAGTTCATTCCCAAACTAGTTTTAGGAACCAGGACTAAGGGAATAAGGAGACAGATTATATTTGCCATTTTTCTGCATACTTCTGTGGTTGCTCCAGGCAAATAATTTCCATGCCATGTACCTGTCTACCCTCTTCCTTCCCATGTATTGCCCCTGCTTTCATTTTAAGTTCATCAGTGCAAAGAAAAAACACTTTCTTGCTGTCTTTTTCTCACAAGGACTGGCTGGCAGAACGGGCTCAACAACAGACCTCTGATTTATTATTACCCATCATTTCATATCCAGAAACATTGGTTTCATTATTTCCCATTAGTAGGAAAATGTATTCCCGTTCCCATCCCTCCTATCCCAGGTTTAAAACATTGTTATGAGACTTTAAAGGGTCCTTCTGCTTGTTTAAAGATTTGGATCCTTGTTTTATTTTTGGAAGCAGAGTGTATGGTGAAAAGGAATAGTTTGATGTTTAAAAAATAGCTGCAGTTCAGCATTCCCCTAGAGTGCGGGAAGTCCTGTCTCTGCAGGTCTGTGCCAGCAGCGTGACAGCCCAGAGAGCAAAGCCGACTTGAATAGGAAAAAAACTGGCCTGCCCCATTTCATCTGTGAGAAGGGAGAGGTGAAAATAATAAATGTGGCAAAATATAAAGGGCAGAATTGCTCTGATACTTTTTTAATGGCTGCTCCTACAGCTCCCGCTAATTTTGTTCCATAGAAGCTTTGCTTATTCAGCATTTGTGGTAGTCAGGACCATGTGGTTTTCCATGGTGTCATTGTTTTTACTTTTCATATGAGTTTTAGTCTTGCCTTGGTCCCCATAGGGTATGGAGCCACTTTAGTTTGGGCGCTTAATGAAAAGTTAAGATCTCTGTCTAGGAAAGCTTTACCTAAAATTTAGAACTGGAAAATGCAATCAGAATATTTTCCAGTTCTGATATAGAGAGGTTTTCAAAATTGGAATCCTACATGGGGGGAATGCCTTCACTGGGGGAAGTGCTTAGATTTCAAAATGAAAGGGAGATGGCCATTCAGTGTAGTTTTTCTTGTTGCTTTTACAATCTTCCTTGGTGATGGCCAAGGAGAAAAATTACACACTCTGAAGTGTTCCCTAAGGTAGAGGCAGAGCCCAGCATCTCCTCTGCAAACACTTGCTCCAGCTTTCCACACTGCTGCAGCATGGGAGTGAGGAAAGCATGCTAATGGAGTAAGGTCCACTGTATCCTCTCCATAGCCAGTGCTGCTCCCCGTGGTGAGTCTGCATCCATTCTAGCGCTTGATCCTGCCTTCCTAGTGCAAGTATTTTGCCAGAATCAGCTGTTTTCTCTCTGCCATTAGCTATGGGATTGTGTGCAATGATGAGGATTTGCAGGGAGGGAGGAGAAGATCCTGTTCCAATTAGGCTGCCTTTGTGCTAATGTTTCATTCAGGGCTGTATGAGATAAGAGCAGTTTGCACTGAAATGCACAGCCTGAGGTTGTAGTTTGTGTTTCAACTGTGTTGAGATGGTACCCACTGAAAATGCAGAACTGGGGCACTTTTTTTTTTCATCTGCCAGTGCTTTACTGACAACTCTGTGTGGGATGGAAACCCATTTCAGTTTGGCAAATGGACATTTTGTGCCTTGTCCCCCAAGTCTGATCTAGTTCTTTGCTTTATCCATCTAAAAAGTAGTATTTCTAATATGCCTAAAGCCTAAGTAGCTAAGCATCTCAGCAGAACCACCAGCAAGGTGACAAGTAGGGTATTGACAGAGCTGCCTTTACAAAAAGTATATTCCAGTTTCTTTACTGTGTGCCTTTTCAGAGACCTGCTGTGCTCCTTTATGGGCAGCAGAGAAACAGCCCTCGTGCTGAGCAGGGATGGGGACTAGGAGGATGATGGAGAAGAGTAGCAAGAGGTTAATGCTGAGCATCTGTTCTCCATTGGGATAAGCAAAGCAATGGCTTATTCCATTGGCACGGCTCGTTGTCTTGCTTAACACACCCTGTTGTCTGGTAGCAACTGTTCTGTAGCAGAGATACTTAGGTATATCTCCTCAGACATCTCTGTCTTATCAGAACTCCAGAGTCATTCATATCTGCAGAATTCATTCACTTAATATTGTCTCTTATAAGCTCTCCATCACTGATTCTTTATAATGGTAGAAGAGCAAATTTCAAGGTGAACTAAAGGCTGGGTGTTTGGTGCTACTGTATTAAAAAGGCTGATGTGCTTTCACTTTCAATCCTCAAAATCATGTTTTAGCAAACACTTCCCTGCTGTGATCAGAGAGGAAATGCAAGGTGTATTGGAAATGCAACAAAGGGAAAAATTTGATGTTTTGATGCTCCGTTACCGCACCACTGTGACCTCCTCTGCTGTCCCTCTTGAGAGTGAGAACTGAGTGTTGGTAGAGGTATGGGCAGAGCAAAGTAATGCTTGGACTTTGTCTGATGGTCTTGCTAGAAAGGATCTGCCTTGGTGTGACTTCAAATTCCTTAAGGATCCTATACTTCCCCATGGCTCAGCTTCTGTTTTGGACCATCAGAGAGAGTGAAAGGCAGCTTTCAGTGCCTTCCCTACAGTCAGTCAAATGAGACACCTGGAGTACTAATTATGTAGCTTTAGTAATGACACTATCCAGCTCAGAACAAGTTTGTCGTGTGTCAGAGCCCAATCTCTCATGCTGGCTTTACCTGTGGGCTGATACAAGGGGATCTGAACCACACATGGGTCATTCTAGGATTCCTCTTGTCTAAATGCCCCGTGGAGATGCCCCCAAATGCTGGGAGACTGATTGACTTAGCTATTTTCAAACTGCAAGGAGGAAGTGCCCTCAGGAATGTATTTGTCCTACGTAGCTGCTATGCTTTGGCCTATCCCTGCCAGCTGCAGACCTGTCTGCTCGAGGGTTCACCAGCAATGATCTTTATTGGATGGGCAGTAATTCACAGTGGATGACTAGGCCAGCTTTAAAGTGGTGTTTCAGCTTTATGTAGTTCTTGGTTTTGCCCTTGAGATGGAGAAGGTTTTACGTTGTTGCCTTTCTTGTAGTTGAGAGAGGAGTGTGACTGGCCACGCTTCTCCTTGTCCTGCATCAGCAGGCAGAGGCTCTCAGTGGTATGGGAAGCATCTTCCTTTTAAATGTGAATCACTAGCCTAGGTATCTGGGCAAGGAAGGGGCACAAGGAAGCATTCCCTATATGAGGAATGGCTTCTGCTGCACACTCTCTGCCCTCAGATCCTAATGAAGTAACATTACTTGAGCTTTTATGATTGGTCTCCTGTCTGTCAGAACTTGGGGGTACCAGAGCTTTACTGCTTGCTGAGCAAAAGCACTACCCAAGTCTGTGAGGGGCCCAATTCTGCTGCCATTGGAATTTTCCTGAATCCTGTGAGTTGCTGAGTACACCTCCTGTGAGTTGCTGAGTAGCCTCCCTTGTCTCTAAACCCATCAGGCCACTTGTCTCCCTCACTGACTACTTCCACAGGCCTTTGAGGGCACTCAGGAAATGCAATCAGCACCTTACAGGATCAATCTGCTAGGCAATAAATGAAGTTTTTTTCTCTGGTAACTTGTGTGCATGAATTAAAACCCATTTATTCCAATTTGTTCTGAGGACAGATGCCGCATATACACATTTTCTATATTTATAAATATATATAGATATATATATTTTGTTCTCAGCTAGTTACCTCCTCTAAACTGCAATTTTCAGAGCAACCGGCATATATTTTTTATTCAACACGTAAAATGACTTTTTACAGTAAGAGAATGAAAGCTGTTTTAAGCATGTGTTTTCTGTATTTTTATTATGCATTATCCAATTATATTGAGATGTATTTTCCTCTTGCTCTGCTCTTTTGGTTGTTATCCTTTTTATCAGTTATGCTTTTCAAATGTTTTGTAAGGGAAAATAAATATGCAAAATTGCCAGATGCCTTTTTTCTTTGCAGAAGAAGTATCACAAATGCTTTTTTATTACATTTTACCAATCCAATAAACTTCTTATAAATTTCATTTTTGTTTGCTAGTGTGTGAAATTATTTTTTCAAGTCGAATGGTATTTACTTTCTCTCAACTTCCACCTGCAATTATACTTCATATCCTCCACCTCTCTTTTAGGTTCAAAATTTTGTTGTGTGAGTCTCAATGCACTTAATTCAAGAGCCTGTTTCACTGTTGAGGGAAGTAAGGATGACAGAAGTATGTCCCAAGACAGGCTACCCTCTGCTGTACTGGACATCTTTTGATGAATTTTGCACTGGTCCTAAAACTGTGTGCCTTTGCAGCGAAGAACACTCCATTCCCAAACCATGCAGTAATCTGATTATATGGAAAGTTGCCTACAAGTGTTCTCAGATTTGAGTAGTGATTGGTTGGCAGCAGAGCCAAGCACCTTGCTTTGCAGCTGAATGGAGGAACATCGTTCAAACTGTTATGGGAAGAGTAGAAAGAAGTCTGGTTAGCAAAGCCTGTCTCTTCTAGAAAGCTGTTTCTAGGCTGTCATTGCGGTAAATAATCAGGATGGATCCCAGTCTAGTCCAATCTGCTTCAAAATTATCACTGATCAGCACACAGCCTGACCTTCACCTCTCCAGTCAGAAAACACGACGCAGCACTGAACCATCACCAAACGTTTTCCCCAACCAAAATGCTTCAAGTAATGGGTAATCCAGTGTATCCGGGTAAGCTTTTCCAAAAATACATGCTAAATATCTGCACACTACTTATAGCCTCTGTTTTTCTACCCTTTCTATCCTTGAAACTTTTTATAAAAGCCCTTTTCTCTGAGAAATCTCTTGCTGTACAGACTGTCTTCAAAGTGGGATTCATCTTGATGAACTTTAGCAGCCTTGAAGACAGCTTTGTTGTCCAAGGTGGCCCTCCAGTCAGTGTAGGAGGTCTCTCATCTTTTCCTTAAGTGAGCATCTGAGACAGGTTTTGTTTGTGTCTTTAAGGGTTATATGAGATGAATACTGTCCTCCCTTATCAGCAAAAGTGGTTATCTTAAAACACTCTTTCAGAGTTGTAGAAAGATCACAAGGCACACAGTACAGCTAAACCCATTCCTTGTTTGTCACTTCCAAGCAAATTGTATCTACTGTGACCTTGAAGACATCTGCAGGTAGAGATCCCACAACCTCCCTTTGCAGTCCATGCCATAGCAGTGCTGTCCTCACCTTTGGACAGTCTTTCTGACTGTCCAGACTAAATATTCTTGGCTGCAAATTAAATCCCATCCTTACTTTCCCACCACCAGGGAACACGAAGGACTTCTTTAGTAGGTTAAGTATTGTCAGGGGATGCTTTGTTAGCCATGGAAGGAGACGCAGGCAGCAGTTTTGCTGCCAGCTCCTCCTCCCCTTCCCCAGGGGACTTTAGGAAGGGCCTGTGTTCTCCCTCAGGAAAGGACAAGCTCTGCAGCTTGTTCCTACAGGACATGGGAGTCTGACAGGCTTTGTCTTGGCAGTAAAGGGAGTGTGATGGTGTGAGCTTTCAAGTCTATTCAAACTGCTATATAGTTTTCCAAACTCGATATTATTACTTCCTTTATAACACAAGGTACTTTTTCCTAAACTTGTTACGATGGAAGAGTTCCAAGCGTGTGCTGTCCACATGCAAATCAAAATCCATTAGCAGGCCAGGGGCCAGAGGCGATGGCCAAGGGTGAGGGAACTATTAATTCGATAGTTTGGTGCAGCTTTTCTTGCAGTCAAAGACTACAAGAATCCTTTGAAGACAATGAAAGCTTTGGGAGTGAAGTGTATCTAAAACCAGAGGCCAAGGGGAGTTGTCTTGGGGTTGAGGTTGGGATGAAGGTAGTGTAGGCTATTTGGCAGCCCCAGGAGTTGCTCTGTTGGGGATACCCCTGGTCAAATGAAGAAGCAGTTGTACAGCTGCATTTTCCTGATGCAATGGCTGTCTCCAGCTGTGGCTACTGTAGATTTAATCCCCTGGCTTTGAGCAAAGGGTCTGGGATGTTTATCTTCAAGATACGTGGGCTAACTGGTATGACTTCTTCTGTGTCACAAATGGAGTTTTGTTACTGAGCAAGGATGACTTTTTCTTTCTAGGGAATTTTGAGAAGTTTCTGGGGGCTTCCTAAGCTTCCTCAGGGGTTTTTAAAGCAGGAAAGAAACCTGGAAGACTGAGGAATACTGTCCCCAGTGCTGGTCATAGCAGGCAGTATTGGTGTTCTGGGCAGGGTTTGGAATAACAGTTGGGAAGAGAAGAGCCAAATGCAAGTGAGGTGCAGGGCTCCCTCTGTGAGAGATGGACACTTCCAAAGGGCCATTCCTCTGACATCTTTGACCACTTCTTCTTGGCAGGTGAATCTGTTTTCTGGAGATGTCTCTCTCTTGCCATTAACTGTTCAGGGGCTCTGAAAGATCATACCAGACTTCTTCCCATCAGATGACTGAGATTGAAGAAGATTCATGTACACAGTGAGTGGGCCCTTTCACTGCCGTATTCCCCACAAAATGGCAAGTGGCTGCATAAAACAGCAACATTGCTGCTGTGAAAACAAGCAGGGAAAGAGGGGAAGAGAAGTTTGGATGGGTCTGTCAGGAGAATTGCTGCTGCTGCCAGTGTCACTGTCTAAACCTGCCAGGGTCATGCAAGACAAAGTGCCACTCCTGTGACACAAAGGAACTCCCTTCCCCAGGGAGTTCTTGCGAGGAAGATTGGGAGCTCTCAGCCTCTGGTCTGCCAGACCAGATTCAGGCAGTCCTGATAACGGTGAGTCAAAGGGTTGAAGCCTACAGTCCTTTTGCTGCTGAGAGTTTTTGGAGAAAATGTTTTATTGATACGGAATCCATTTAAAATACACAAGGTCAGCTCTGGAGCGGAGCAGAGACATAAAAATTGCTTTCCAAGTGCTAACCACCTCCAGTGTGGTGTCACCAGGAGATACACATGACACTATTTTCCACAAGGTAAGGAAAAATAAATAAGCCCAAATCATAGCACAGCGGAATGGTCTGCTTTTTTATCTTGCAATATTGTTGGTGTTGGATGGAATCTGCTGTCTTAAAGTATAAATATAAAGACGCTGCTAAATCATCACTATTTCAGCAACTAATTAAGGGGTAATGCTCATGGTGCAGCCATATATGAGGCAATAAACGGCTTTGGCGGCTGATTAAACACTGGCACCGAGGCATTTAATTACAGCAAAAGCCAATTACCATGTGCATATTCCGACACCACGGACATTACTCCTCTTCTATGACAGAACAAGGAAAGGCAATAAACCTAGCTATATAGACATATAGTACAGGACCCTCTAGCTTTGCCAGAGCCGGCACCTTCCCTCTCCATTGGCTCTGAGATGGAAGCTCAGTCTCTGTATGGAAGGCTCCAAACAAAGTCCCTGAGTAAAAATTCTTTGTAATTTACATAACTCATTTGGGATCTGGAAACAGAGCTAAATATTGCACATCTCCCCTGCACTAAGGTGCATTTGACCATTTGTGGAAGATAATACTCCCATACTCAGGTAACAGGTGCATTTAAAACCTCACCTGAGTATATTCAGCATTGATGGGCAAGTCAGTGGCACTGATGGAAGAGGTTATGTGTAGCCTTTTTTGCCTTCAGTTATTGCACTGGAGAAAGCATAATCAGTTGCAAAACACCACATGCCATTCTTCAGCTAATTAATTGATTTAAAAGCTGGAGTCTGATTTTCACAGGCTTTCAGCTCTTGCACCATCCATTTGACTTAACCAGCTCAGCACCTCTTCAAATTAAGCCCTCGCTCTCTTTAACTAGAAGTGAATTCTTCCTTTTAAAGGAGTTTCCTAGAGAAATTCTCTCTTAGAAAATCCTTGGCACGAAACCTTAGCCAGCCTTGGCATGCAAACCTGCCTCACGCTGGCATTAACAAGCCTCTTATTTAAATGTTGATGAGCTCTTTGCTGCCAGTTAGCAACGGGAAATGCAGTCTGTGTGTTAAACGAGAGCTGGGAATGACTTCCAAATACCAAAATGTTTGTTAAACTCACGGCCCACCTCTTCCCTCCTTGGGAGTGGGAAGCTTCCCAGCAAATTGGCCCCATTTTGCACAGAAACTGCCAGGCAGGATCAGACCACGCATCCCTCTCCTCCTGTGGCCCACGTGGGAGTGCCGCCAGGAGCACAGCTTCCCAGGACTCCCCGGGTACCACTGGCGTGGCCATCTGCCCCAGGGGAGCCTCCCCTGACCCCGTTAATTAGAGATGGTCTCACGCTTTGGAGACAGGCTCCCCCTGCCATAGTGTGCATTTGGGGTTATTCGTTTGCTTTTAATCTCTATCAATATATGGGGGGTCTGGTGGCTGTCACCTGTACCAAGAGCTGATGAATTGCACCCCCAAGCCTTTCTGGACCCATTTCATTCTCTGCAGTGCTTTACAGAAATGTGTTCCACAAGCGGATTGTGATAGTAATCGATTGCTTTAGCTGGAGAGATATCCCATAAAGTTCAGCCTGAGACTCTGAGAGCAGCTATTTTCTTGCCATCCCATGGAGCCCAAATGTCTTGTTGCCTCTAAATCAGGAATATCATATATGATGGGGGCTTTTCCATCCTTCTGGGGCTCTTCCCTCTCACGGTGAATCAAAGGATGAGATTCAAACACTAAATGCCAGGCAGGGAGTCTCCCTGTATCCTTGTGTTACCTTTGCTGCCTTCTGAAATCAACACGTTCCCCAGCCAGGGAATGTGTAAATTCTTTTGGCTACCACTCACTTTTGGATGAATCCCAACTCTGCATATACACAATGGTCGGTTTCCTCGGTGTTTGAATGAACCAGAAAGGCTTTGTCTGCTATAGATGGGTGCTTTCAATCCCATTTATGGTACATTATATCAGTCTGAAATAGCATCTGCGAGGTCCTTAAACTGAACCACCATCAGATTTACAGCCACCGCAGAGGAGTTTGCAGGCTGGCTCCAGAGAGCTATGAGCAATAACCATACTCTCCTGAAATATTTGCTTTCTCTGCAAAGTTGACCTGAGGAAGAATGCGTTGTTCATTTGAAGATCTAAGTTTGTTCATTTATTCAGAGAATGTCTTCACTTCAGAATGTAAAGAGATGAGATTCAGAGCTGAGAGCCAAAGATATACTTCTTGTTACTGCAGAGCTGGTGACAGCTGCACAGACAGGGAGCTTCCCGTGGTACATCCACACATCTGCAAGGTAAAACATGAAGGATTTGAGTTGTTCAACATCATGAGATGAACAAGACAGTTCAACTAAGCACAGTCTTCCTCTCAAACCTCTGCCCAGAGTATGCCTGGGACCTAGTATGAAACTCAGCAAAGAGAAGAGAAAATGCATGCACTGACATGTTCTCAGTGTTTAGTCTCTCTGCTGCCTTGCAGAGCAGTTGAAGCGCCTTGGTAGGGCTTCAACAGCAGGGCCAAAGTAGGATGCACCAAAAATCTCCCCCAGAAGCCTATTCTCGGGTCATTTCCAGTCCATTGGTCACCTGTGCTCTAATGCAGGCCAAACTCAGGGGACACATTGCCCTCACTGGAAACCTCTTGGAAATGGCTGGTTGCTGTCTGTTGTCCTGGGCAAATTCATGAAGTCAGATGAGAGTAGGGAGGTTTTACTTGATGCTGTGCAGATGTGGCCAGTGACAGCCCATGCCTCAGATGCTCCCTGTCTAAGTAGGCAGGACACATGAAGAGTGGGCAGAGTTGCCAACTCAAGCTGCCAGAACCCTGTGTTTATGTGAAATTCTTGGCTTTTATTTAAAATAATAATAATCATAATAAAAAAATCTGACCCATTCAGTTGGAAATATGATCCCTGAAGAGTCAGAAACCACAAGGCCACTCAAAAAGGCACATAATTCACATGTATATGCTTATACCTCTTGATTTTTAAGCCAAAATCATGGTCTTTGGAGGCTCATCTTAAGACTTATGAATTCCTAGAGGCTGACAGTACCAAGTGGGGATAGGGCAAAATTAGCACATGGGGGGAAAAAAAGAGTTGCCAAAGGTATGACAGCAGGTCAGTGGGAGTGCCAGGCCTCGTGCCTCCTCACCCCAGGTACCTGCCATATTGCCGGGCCTCCTTCCCCGAAGGAAATTAAGAGTCCCTAAAGCAATCCTGACTATTTTAGTCTTGTTTCCATCTTCCTTTTGATGCTCTTATTTTCAGCAGCACACAGATCTTGCAGCATCCCACTGCTCCCCATAGGGTGTTGCTCCATCTCTGGGGCTCATGGCCATGGTACTGTGTGCTGATGACAGCTGTGGGAGTTTGCAGTAGCTGAACATTTGCATGCCATGAATATGCAGTTCTGATCATGGCCCAGTTCTCCACGCAGCAGCCTGTGCATGTTTGCCAGGAACAGCAGCACCCTGTGTGTGTCTAGATTCCAGGAAACACCACTTTCTGGAGTCTTGGGTGGCATCTTTGTGTATGCTTGACTGTTTATAATCACAAACACCTGGATAACCAGCTTTCTGTTCAGTACCCTGGGAAATCTGGGTTTGTTTTTAATCACAGCAAAAACCAGGGTCTTCCTGGTTGAAAAGCAATCATCCCTACCTGAGCCTTTTCCAGGATCTGATTTCTGCCCATGAGCACAGCACGGAAAGCTCCCAGCACAAACCACAGCGCTCGCCAAGGGCACAGCCTGCCAGTGGCTCCTGTCCCTGTCACACTGACTTCTAATTTCTGTTTACACCAGCACAATGTCAAACATCACAGCAGCAGCTTTGGCGGAAGGTGAGTCTGTTAGAACGGAGGTGTCGCTTCCTCTACTGAGGCCTCTCTAATAACGCCAAGATGCTTTTCTAACTAATTAATTACAGGGCTTTGGCTGAGTTGCTTTAATGATTCCCATCTTCCTGCTGCTGCTCTGCAATCAGCACTACTTGCAGTGCTGTTCAGAGCAACACCGATGCCATCAGAGCAGACGGATGAGCAATATGGGGCAGGGGGGATAATTTTTGTAAGCCAGACGTACCGTGAGATGCTTGACTTTCTACTCTCTGATGTATTTTCCTAGAGAAGAGGATAAAGATACAGTAGGCAGGTAGATCTAGCAGGCCTTTAGCCCTGAGCAGGACTGCTGTCTCAGGGGAAAAGCTTATGCAGAGTGTAAATAAGTCTCACCTTCTCATTAAAAACCATAAAGTCCTCAGGGTCCAGCTTGCATGTGCATCCAATTGACTCGGTGGATCACAAAAAATTGAAGGTACAGTCTGGACACTTTGCTACTGGATCTTGAATATTGAAACTGGCTCTAGATGAAAGGATATGATCAGAGTCAGTGATCCAGCCCACCTATTAGTTCTGCACAGAGTCATAGTACCTGGCTTCCCATGCTTGTACAAATCAAAAACTTGAGTTCAAATACTTACAGACTCAGTAGACAAAGGATACAGCATGACTTGACCAGGCTACACCAGACCATATTGTATTAAAGCATGACTGTGTGTAGGGACAATCCCATGTTGTTTCCACTTACTACCCACTTAATTTATCAACTTTACACACTGCAGTAGAACCAACCCCCTGACCCAGGCTTGCCTCGTGCCTTACTGCAATGGTGATGGCGATTCCTCACCTCAAAAAAATAAGCAGAGTAGAAAATGAAAGGCAGCAAGAGAAAGCAGCTGGGAGAGCAGCACGTCAGCACAAAGACAGCAGCCTCAGGAAACAGCTCCTGAACGGCTGTGGGTCACTGTGGAGCAAGATGTCAGAAAGAATTTGAAGGCAGATACTGGTGTCCTTCGAGGTCCATTCCAGGAGTATGCACAAAGAAATATTATGGTATTTTTCTGAGATATAAGGGATGGACTAGGTACATGAAAAGCAACTTGGTGTTGGCGCCTTTTTTCCATAAAGTTATTTTTTATTATTTTTCAGTACTTCTAAATGTCTGTACAGGTATTTCTATTTCAGTCCCTGTGTCATGAGCCAAACAGAGGTGATGAGATGAAGTCCTTTAAGTTCCATAATTAACAGCTGGTCACCTGAGCAGCAGAAGTGGTCAAGCCTGCTTTCCTATGGAGCTATGCCATATGTGGATTCTTTGCTAAGAAGGAGTGAATTCTTTCTCCAGAATTTGTTTGCAAGAGACCTTACTGAGGTAATTCCCCCTGACAAAAAACGTGCTAGAATCTAGTATCTTTAGGATTTTTCCACTCAGTTCCTTCCCCTCCAGTCTGAGGGAGTGAAATTGGTTAGGGAGTCCTGAAGTTATCTGAGGGTGGGAAAGATAAATGGTAGGGGAAAGCTGGCAAACAGATGCAAGTGGATAATGCCATAATGTATAATAAGAAACCTCTTGGAAGGGTGTGTGTGTATATCTGAAAGGAGATAAATTAAGATACAAAACGCATTCTCCATGATTCTTTCCTGAGGCACCTATAACACCAAATAAATGACACCCTGGTCTCCAGCACACCAGCTCACCAGCTGAACCTGCTGCACTTGGTACAGCTCTTCCAAATACAATCCTGCAGCCAAACATCCGAGGAGTCACCGCATCACTGCAGCCTCTATCCCCAGCAGAAGTTCAAACACAAAAGTGCTGTGACCTCTCCCTCAGTGTAATTGAAAAATATTAGCAGCGCCTTTGTACCATCTTGAAGCTTTTGTGCTGAATTTGCATCTAATAAGAAAGGGCCTTTTTAAGGGCAAATAAATAAATAAATGGAGGAAACCTTCTCTTTGAGCTAATTTTAGGCACATCCATGCTGACAGCTGCTCTTCCCTGATATATCTCAGCCACATCCTGGAAGGACCAGGGAGACTAAGCTCCATTCATGCCACTGCAACTGAGAAAAGCCTTTGTTTGTTTTGTTTTTAAGGGACTGATGGTAGCTGGCTTTCCAGAGCGTCCCTTCATCCTGGTTTCCATTATAATACAGGTGGGAACAGAGGCGAGGCATATGTATGGGTGTCCAAGCCATACCCAAGGCTGTTGCTGTTGCTGGGCATGGGGTGTTAGGCTGAGGTCTGCACTCAGTGGCCTTTTACCACTTTCCTAACTGGGGAAGAAATCCTGGAGCACCAAGATGTGGGCCCTGGAGATACCCCAAATGATGAGATACCTCAAATGATGAGATACCCCAGTGAGACAGTTGGGCATGTGGGAACACCACGGGAGAGAGAGGCCATGACAGGCTGCAGATGTGCAAGAGACAGTTCCAGGAAGAGCAGTGAGGCAGGACCTGCTCCTGTGAGCCTTGTGTTCAGCCATCAATGACTTGACAGATCCGGCCACCTCTGCTGAGGTGGAGAGTGGCAGGGAAGGCTTCTTCCTCCTCTAGTGTGAAGTAAGCCAAGATCTGTGCCTTGCATAGCTTTAGCCCCTGGGTTAAACTCTGTATTTCTCCTCACTCCATCTCCCAAAGCATATAGATGGAGCATGGTGGAAAAGTCCCAGCCCATGTCTGCTCAGAGACTGAAAGACAACATGGCATAGATACTGCTCTTTGATCTTCACCTGTAGCTTTTTTCTTCCTCTGCTCAAATTAGAAACTCAGGACTTGTCTAGCTTGGATGATTGTTTCATTTCCTCGTTGAAAAAGTGATTACCCCTTTAGTTCTCATAATTACCTAATCAGGAAAAATCAAATCAATCAATGTTAATTTCGACCCTAATAAATATTCTCTGCTATTCTATACATTTATGTATATCTCAAAACTCATCCTAATTTCAAGGAAAACATGATTTCAGAAGTCAGACCAGCTTGTTCAGCATCAGGCTCAGCAGTGTGCCACACATCCTGTGAACACACAGCGAGGGGACAGCATGTGACAGAGGGAAGCTGAACAAACACACCTGGAAACTGGGATGGGAAAGGCCAATGCATAACAGGATGTCACATAGTCCATGCCCTACCACAAGATAGGACCAACTGGACTCAGGCTAGCCCAGAGAGATGTTTGCCTCTGTCTTGTTTCTGAAAGAATTCAAGGATACAGACCTCACAGACCCCCTAGGCAATCTTTTCAGTGCTTAACTGTTCTTATTATTTGAAACATTCCAAGATAGGGCCAAAGTTAAGCCCTCTCTGATGAACTTTAAGCTTATTGTTTCCTGCCTTGCCCACACTGGACTAATGAACTGTTCTTGACCTGCGTTGTTTCTTCATGTGGATGGTGGATCTGGGGATGATGTTAAAAGGTGAGAAAATGAACCTGGACTGACTGTAGTTATTGCACAAAATTGCCTAATGGTTTCTGTGAATTGGTAAATTCAGAAGCCAACTGAGACAGAAGCAAGGCCTTTGCTAGTCTCCTAAAACAACAAAACATCTCAGCTTTTGGGATGAGCCTCTCTACTCAGGAGAAGTCATGTGGAGGGTCTAGCTAGTGTCTGTGTGGTTCACCCTGCTCCATAAAGAGGGCTGGAACATTTTTCTGTCTTTATATGTGTTGGTCTTGATGGTTGCTTACTGCCATGATTTCTACTCCAGGACAGATCTGTGGGGAAAGGGTCAGGTGGAAAAATGTAGCATGAACTTAGCAGTCACCTACCTGCTATTATTTACCCTGATAAGGGCTCAAGTGCTTCTTCTGGTATTGATAATAGCAGCAATACTTAAACTGTAATTGTCCAAGCTTAAGTCTTCTCAGCATTGTACCAGATGCTGAGATGCCTCTGACAGATTTTTCCCCATGTGCATATCTGTGCCCACCCTGCTGAGTGGAACAGCTCTGCTGGGCAGCAGAATGGCAGTGCACTGGGCCAGGACTCTGACTGAATGCTGGGTTCATGCAGCATCAAGCATCATGTGCTGTGACATGGGCTCTTCCACATAGCGGGGCATCTGCTGTGGAAGGGCGTGAGCCAGATAAAGAGGGTCAGGCTGACTTTGCTGGAAAAATTGCTCTGTGTATGTCCCCACCCAGCTATTCTTGGGGAGGAGGTGCTCCTTCCATCCTGCAACCTGTGCCCTTCTCCCAGCTGTCCTACATCACGGGACTGCATCTGGACCTTCTCATCCTTTGGAAGAGGCTGACATGTGGCTTAGGAGTCAGGAGGGTTGCATGTTTGTGGTTAGCCAAGGCTTGTGTTTTAGAGGATGCTTTGGCCCCTGATGACTTTGTCTGTGGGGCTGGCCTCGAGGACAGATGCTTAGCAGTGAAGCAACACAGTGCCAGATTTTTAGATGCTGGCACTTATTGTGGTTTTTGAGGAAGTTCCTCCACACAAAAACACACATTTTTTTCAGGAATTTCCTGAGCAACTCCTGGTACAGGTAAACCTCACTCATCTCTTTCTTAGTCTCCATATGGTAAAAAATCCTCCTAAAGCCATGTCTGGCAAATGCATTGAGCAATGGTGGCCTCCCAGCACCCAGCCCCCACGTGGCAGATGGAGCTGAGCATGAGGCAGTTTTGTGCTGTTTCATGTCTTTCAAGGAAATAATTCCTGAAGAGGAGGGAGGGCTTTGCTCCAGGGAGATAAGCAATCCCATTGAGCCAGACCTTTGTGTTTCTTCTCTTCCCATTTTACTAGACAGCATCCTGAGGGATGGCGCCAAGGGGGCTGTTGAGCCTGTGGGAGCAGGGTGGGAGCCCTGAGGTGCTGCCCAGGAGCTTGGCTCCATCCAACCACCTTTGAAGCAGGGATCAGCCCCTCTGCCCAGCACACAACCTGGCTGCATTGCAGTGCCAGAGAGTAACCCTGTATCTGAGGCCTGAGAGCAGACCCTGCCTGAGCACTTCTGCCAGGCCATGGAGGAAGAGTAGGACTTGGAGCAATCCTGGCGTGCTCACAGCATAGGCCTGACTGCAGGGTATCTCAGGTCCTGTGGGCAGGCTCTGGCATCTCGTGTGTGTCAGCCTACTCCCCTGAGCTCTGTCCAGCCCTCTTGCTTTGCTCAGTGGAGTCCCACCTTCACCCACTGCACTTGACAATATCCATGCACATCTTGGTCAGACGTAGTTCACAAGGCTCCTTTCCCACCAGGTCTCCTTGCAAGAGGACTGTGCCAGCAGGCTCAGCTGGGAGTGTGCTGGCAGCAGGAGAGGAGACCCTGCCCACCCTGTGTCCTGGAGAGGCCAGGCTGGACCAGGAAAGACAACATGGTTGCAGGCAGATATGTCAGGAGCAGGACAGGAGAGGAAACGGGCTGGGATTGGGAACATGGTGAGGCACCATGGCTATGTCTGAGATGAGCTGCTACATTAGTGACGGTGTTGGGCAGAGGTGGCCAAGACTGGGATGTCTATAAGGGATATGTCAAGACCGAGTGGAGCTGACACAGGTGTAGGAGGTGGGAGGGAAGGAAACCTCAGGCCTGGCAAGGGTTGAGGCAAAGAACTGGCATGACCATGTGCCAGAAACTGCCCTGAGTGGAGAAAGGCTTGTGGCACATCATGGCAGTGCAAGCAGTCCAGGGCATGATGGAGCTGTGTGTCTGGCTGGCAGTTCTCAAAGCACCTGTGAACAGAAGGTTTCCAAAGATCCAGAGCTGAATTAGTGGAAGATCCTGAACCTAGGTAGGATGGGAAAGCTGTAACAGATATGCCAGCCTGGGAGAGGAGAGATTGCAAGAGTTCCCTGCAGGTCAGGACCCCAAGTTTCGTTTTCAACACTGCCAACATGTGAGGGTCTCTGGTTCAATGAACCACATAGAAAACAATGTGGTTTTAGTCAGAAATGTGACATAAGATGCCTGGGAGGAGAGGTTTGCAAGGGCAAAAGGGGTCTAAGTGCATGTAATGGCCCAGAGATCTCATTAGAGCTGCAGGGGAAGACCCCAGCATGGCTCAGGCGAGGACACCAGAGTGGTCGCTGGGCAAAGGCTTGTGGGCAAGTGTAGAGTGTATGATTGGGGTGGCCTCTAGCCATGACACCTGCTATTAATAGGTTCAGTAACTCCGCCACTCTGCAAGCTGCATGTTCAACCACTGCCGGGAGAGCCTTCCCTAGGTCTGACCCTCTTCCCTTTACCGTGCAAGTGTCTGGATCTGAAGCAGCCAAGCTCTCCAAGCACAGTGTGTCTAAGCAGCATCTTCTGCCCTGGGTACAAAAAGATAAATAAAAGACCATGCAGAGACTTCATCCTCTTTACTGCCCCCACTCTCCATTTTCCTGCCTAAGCCCCTGTTCCTCCTGGGATACCGGATTCTCATTCAGGAAAGCAGCCTCAGTTCCCCAGCAGTATTTGTCCTGGGCACAAGGGCATCAGAAGCAGGAGCTTGACTGTCAGCATATCCAGGAAGCACAGGCTTGCATGGTCCCTAGGGGGGAATTATTTGCTGATTGCATCTGTTTCCCAGAAGCATCACTACAATTCATCCTGGGATTCACGTTTTTATCCAGCAAATAAGCACCTTGGGAGCTTTGTTTCCATCTTAGTTGTTAAATTTAGAAGTGGTGCTTCCCCTTCTCCCACCCTCTCCTGCCCCCTCCCCAACAGCTCCCGTATCTCCCCTCCAGCCCCCACCCTCACCTCCAGCTCTCCCTCTTTGTCGCATTACATAGTAATCTGAGATGCATTGGCCAAGCTCCAGGGAACAGAATGTACTTGGCAGGGAGACGGGTCTTGATGTCTGCAAAATGTCGGGAAATGCAGCCAAGAGCTGCTAACTGGGTCATTAACCTCTAGAAGAAGAGCAAGTTGTGGAGCTGTGCTCTGTCTCCCTTCATCTCACCAATAAAAATGTCTCAGCAATAAGCGAGGGAAGAAGAGGTTTACAGCTTTAAGTCCTAAACAGTCAATGCAACCACCCCTCCCTGACCCCCCTTCTCCTTACCCTCTCCCCCAGCACAATATTAAAGCCTATAAGTGGCCTTTTAAAAACCCAGCGGTCCCCAAACAGCTGTCCCTTGGTGCTTGTAAAGAGGCTACTGGAGCAAACCAGTTACTTCCAGTGACACGCTGCTCCTTCTGTTCATGGTCAGAGGGGTTCAAAGGAAGGGCCTTTTCCTAAGTTGTAGCCCCCTGCAACCCTTATGTAAGTTGGGGCCAGGTGCTGCTATTGCTCCATGGACCTACATACCCCTCTTCCCTGTCCTCATATTAGCTGTATACGATGTTTCTTGCCACCCCATGTGCATGAGCTGCCTTCCTGTGTTGGAAGCACAGGTTGCAGGCAGAGATGGCTGGTTCCCCCCCACGGGGAAGGATGCAGCGCTGCAAGACAGCAGCCAAGAGGCCAAGGAGGGTCCTGAGCTCAAATGATGCAGCCCATGTCACTTTTTGAAATTTGAAATAGACCTGCTTGCCAATGGCAGTGAGGGCTCTGCAGGCTGCAAGGGGTCCCCCAGAATAGGGAGTTCTGGCAAGAGTCAGCCAAGGGGCAGGAGGACGGTGCTCCATCTCCGAAAATCCCCATCTCCTACAACCCGGGGTGGCTGTTCAGCGAGGTCACAGGATGGAGGCTAGTGTGGTGGATGGGTGAGGGGAAGAAAGGCATCACAGGGCCAGAACCCTTCCTCAGAGGTCGTTTATTTCTATCCTTGTCTTCTGGAGATCCATCCTTAGGAAAGACTTGGCTGAGCCGTCCAAGGACCCCATGCTCATTCCTGTGCCTGGTGCCTTCACGTTGGGACCTTCCATGAACACCCAAACACGCGTTCCATTTGCTCCTAATCCATATTAAACGGACTGAAAACAAGTCAGGGCACTTCTGGAATTGAGAAAAACAGGGGGAAAGGGCTACCTCCTGAAGCCCGGTCTCTCCAGATCAGCCCCGCTGGCCGAGCCGGCGATGAGGAGCCGGGGATGAGGAGCCGGGGATGAGGAGCCGGGGATTGAGGAGCCGGGGATGCTCCGGGATTGAGCCGCATCCCAGCCCCGCAGCAGCGCCGCCCCGGCAATCCCGCTCCCCCAGTGCCCTCTGCCGGCGAGTCCGCGCCACTGCAGCACGGGGGGCTCGGCGAGGGCGCTTTGGGGGGCGGCAGAAATTTGGGGGGCTGCAGAGCTTTAGGGGGGCAGCAGAAATTTGGGGGGCGGCAGAGCTTTGGGGGCAGCAGAAATTTGGGAAGCTGCAGAGCTTTGAGGGTCTGTAGAGCCTTGGGGGGCTGCACAACTTTGGAGGGCGGCAGAGCTTTGGGGGACGGCACTGCTTTTGGGGTTGGCAGTGCTTTGAGGGGCTGGAGCTCTCCTGGGGACACACTGGCTCTCTGTGTCCCCGGGGAGGTATCGACTGCTGAGGAACCCTCCTCTGGAAAATCTTCCGTACGCGGTTTGGTTTGATTTGTTTTAATTTAGGAGTTCTTGTAAGGTCAGGGAATATTAATTCCTTCCTTAGCATATGCACAGATTAACACCTTCTTCCTTGCCCGGCAAGGATAACTTTGTCACCTGCCAAAAAACTTTTAAATGAATGCAGCCTCCCTTTCTCCAACACAGAACATTCCCCTAGTCCCTCGCTGTCACAGGCACTGGCAGCAAAGCCATTCTATAATGAAGCCACTTCATTCCCTCCTCCACTTTCCCACCCCATGCCGCACTTGCCAAAGCACAAGCTACTTCAATTCCTCCCAACTGCCCCAAATGCATCCTTGGGTTTGCTGGGTGCCTTGAAGTCTGCAGAGCAAATGCTAAAAGGCAAGAAGCCCGTGCTAGGCTCTTTCTTTCCTGCACTCATTCTGAGATGTCCAGCACCTTTGCTGGGATCTGCTGTAAGAATATGAGCCAGGCAAGGCCAGTTATTTCCAAGGTGGAGTGATCCCAGGTCTCTACCCATTGCCTGGCTATTCCTGTTTAGAAGAAATGTTATCTCTAAGGGAGGAGCTGAGTGAAGGCCCCTTTGAAATCATTGACCCAGATGAAGAAGCAGGTAGTAACATCTAAACCCCCATGCCTATGGCAGCAGCCACAGCCACACTGCCCTCCTTTCAGCAGCATTTCACTTGGAGGAAATGAAAACATCGGAAAAGGAAACAGGGCTGAAAAGGCTTGTTTTCCCATTGTGCTAGCCCAGCTGAGCCTGTGTTGGAGCAGAGCCCTCCTGCAGCTGGGCCCAAAAGCAGCAGCCAAAGAGAAACCCCGGCAACCCTCTGTGTAAGACGAGGAGGGATGTGCAGAGGCTGGAGCACTCATCCACCCTGGAGAAGAGAAGTGAAGGGCTAGTGGCACTCACAGCTCACATCTACAGCCCCAGCAGGGCATGGCAGCAGCCTGCCCTGTGGCAGTCGGACAGTCTTGCCTATTCTGAGTAGAAATCACAGAGAAGGAGCCTGCAGGGATAGACCAGAGGAAGCAAAGGTCTCAAAGAGCAGGACATTGACTTTTGGTTGGTCCTGGAGCACAACAGCACTGACTAAGGATCCTGAGGGCCACAGCTGTGATTCTATCTCCCAGCCCACAGCATGGCTGCATGCCATGACCAACAACTCCACTACCAGCCAGTCCTAAAACACCGTAGGCTGTGCTTGTGCTTCTTGGCATGCAGTGAGAGCCTGTATCTAGACATCCCAAGGAGTTCTGGGACCAAAAGTGGTTTTTGAGAAACACCACATGTTGGTGATGCGTGTGCTGAGTTCCACATGCAGAGCTGGTGGTAAATCTGACAACACCTCTGGCAAAATAGTTTCTCTAATGGTGTGCCCAAAACAACTGGACATGAGCAAGTATCCTGCAGAGCACAGTCCTGTCAGTGACCTCGCTGGTTTGGTGTCAGCACAGGGAAAGTGCTGCCTTCTCTTTGAGTAAGCAAGGGGTTAAACTCAGCTCTGCTTCCCCTTTCTGCCCTGGATTGGTCTGTGAATTAGCCCTTGTCCAACCTCCATCACAACCTGAAGGGCTGTGAATTCCTTCCAGCCTCAATTACTTCCCTGTTGGTGAGGAGACAGTGCAGAAGTTGATCTTACCATGATTTGCCCTGAAATGACCCAGTACCTTGTGAAAGGAGGTTGCTGCTTAGTGGATGAGAAATCAGCGCTGAATCTGGGGGAGCTCGGTGAGAGGGCAAGACCTGGTTCTTTCCCTCTCTGCATCCCTGATAAATCTGTAGTAAGCAATGCATTGGAAGTGCCAAGGATTCCCTATGACTTTTCATGCCTTCCTTGGGCAGAACAGGCCTGCAAGACCACTTAAGCAGCTCTGCTCAAGCTGAAATTGAGATGTCGTCAGCAGCCAGCAGTGCCTCCTCAGGTGTCCAAGCTGCCCTCAGCCCAGCTAGCTAAACAGAGGTTGCAGAAACTTTTTCTTCTCACTTGGGGGGAGCTGGAGAATGATGTCTTGGGAACTGTGTTCAGTCTTCCTTGGCCTTTCTCTGAAGAACATGACATGACAAATAAAGCAGCTAGAGACACAGATTTCAGAAGGACTTCTTTATTCCTAGACTCAGGGTTATCTCCTCTGAATTTGTACCCTGAGGAGGCTGTGATGGAAGGACACTGCCCAGTAACCCTGGTACTTAACAGTACTACAGCTGCTAAGGGCTTTAGGAGCAGAATGATGTTGCTGCTGTCATTGCACTGTCATACCAGTGTGTAGCTGAGGAAGGGTCCCTGGGGTTTCTGCTCAAGCTTTCCAGCAGCATAACATTTGGTGGCTTTTTAAAGCCCTTCTTCCTGGATTTGTGCTGTTGCATGAATGTTTTTATTTATTTTTGGAGAAAGATCTTTTAGGCTGCATAATTACTGTGGAAAAAGGCTTGATTCTTAAAGGCTCCCCAAAGTAAATAAATTAAAAGAACCAGCACTTGAAAATTTCTCTTGAAGCTAATGATAGGAGAGACTGATGACTTGGGGCCTCTGAACTCCTGGAGCCAAACAACACTGTTTCTACTTCCTGAGACTCTTTTTCTTAAAGGGCTGTGTTTTCTCCAGTTGATTAAGGGTCTACAATGTTTTATTCATGCACAACCCGGGATTAGCAGTAGTGTTTTACATTTCAAACCAACTAGTGCCACCACTTCCCCAGCTTGAGGAAGCTGCATTTCCTCAGTGTAGCTTGAGGCTACTCCTAGAGAAGGTGTCACAGCTATTAATATTTGTTACCCTTATTTGTTAACCTCTGGGGTGAACTCTTAATGCTTGTCTGTAGTGCTGCCTTGGCTGGCTCAATTGCCTTTTTTTTTCTTATGTGACCAGAACACTGTGGCAAGTGATCATCTTTGTATGAGTCAGTGCTGAACCCGTCCTTGCAGTGAAGTGTCAGATTTTATCCAAATAAGGAGCCGCACTTTGGCACTGGCTGAAGCATATCTTGGATATACATGAATATATAGACAGCAACATTCAGCCATCATAGCTAGCCAGGGTGTCTAGCTGGTGTCTCTGCCAGTCCAGGGACCACCACTTGGAGCTTCAAGGCAATCGTTTCCATTTCCAAACTGTTACCCCTCCTACAAGTGAGAAATTCCCTTTTTGTTGTTAATCCTGCAGGGACTAAAACACAGAATGATTTCTGATCACTAAAGAGAGGGAACAGGCCCATTGTATATAATTAAATAATAAAGGCCTAACTGCTGAATCTTACTGAAGACAAAAGTGGTTATGACAGCAAGTAATTCAGGCATCAGAAGGAAATATATGGAGAAAACACAGTGTCTCCTGCTGTATGGTTACTGCACAGCAAAACGGGTCATATATTAAAATTGTGAGACTGTTTAAGCACTCTGTAATTAACTGCTGTCTATTTAACCAGACAGCTAAAGCAAGTTAATTCAGTGTCAGTTAGGAGACTTATTAAGTGTCTGTGTTTTTTTAACAATTTACTGGTCCATCATTAACTACCCCTAGATTATCTTGTCAAATTGATAATTAAATGCCTCAAAAATTCATTACAGACTCAATATATTAATAGGAATATAATTAAGTAATGTTTGCTTATGTGATCTGCAGTTTATTACCTGCATGCTGATTTATCTCCAAGGCATTTACTAAACCTTAGCTGTAGCCTATTCAGAATCAATACAGGCCCAGGAGTCAATAAACGTCGTATTAGATCCAAATGAGCTATTTAATTGGGAGAATGCATTGAAGTTGTCTTCTGGATCTCCAGTGAGTTTGATGAGGGGATTGTGACCTTACAAACACCAGCTGAAGAACCTGCAGCTGATGATTTCTGCCTGGGTCAGAATTCTCCCTTGACACACAGGTTTTTGGTCTAATTTTGTTGACTGTTTGGTTTGGGTGCTGTAGTCTATTAGAAACTGCCTAAATTGGTCTTACTGTGCTAGTCGGCTTAGTGCAGTGATGAATCAGAGGCTCTATTTTGTCTAAAAAGCCAAAGTTAACTCCTCTTGTCCTGTGTAAGGAAGATAGTCTAATGATTTCCATAAATTTGTAACCCTTAGACTTTGCATGCCATGTGAATTTTTTTCAGAGGACTTGCAAATTGCTTCATTAACTAGTTTGATTAACAGTACACTTGTATTTTTTTTTAATTTATGAAGGGAAAACAAATGCTTCTTTTACTCTGAACAACTGTAAAGAAGAAAGAAAACAATATCTGGGATTTGCTGTACTGTTTAAACACATCAGCTTGCTATTAAGGTGTATTATCAGTGGTTACCATCTGTTAGGATTAGCCAGCCTGCAGATAGGTTATTGATCAAAATGAATCTGTGGAGGAGCAATGGTCACCCTTCCTCTGCAGCTGTGTGTGCCAAGGGATGTTACGGTGTTGGTGACTTGATGGAAGGAGGTGGTTTGAGTGCCTGTCCAGACCCTGGAATTGGCTGTGGCTGTCGGAGCTGTGTCCAGCTGCAGAGCCTGTGCTCCTGACGGGTTTGTAGGCTGGAGCTCCATGTATGGTTGTGTAGATTTCTTGGTAATTTTAAAGACTAAGAAATTCTCATTAAGATGGAATTCTGTTTGTGCGTATACACGTATACAAAATGTATGTTTAAAAATAAATACTAGGCTGGCTGAATTATTGCAAATCACAGTGTCATAAACCCCATGAGGTAGACAGTTACATTTAAAGGAAAATTTTAAATGCTTAAGTTAATATAATTGTAGCAGTACTCTCAGGGACTTGAACTTCCCTCTGCTGTTCAGTGATGTTAGAAATCAACTATGTTGTCATGAAGAAGAAATTTCAGTGTTCTTTGGCACAGATTAGGTTACATTAATTTTTTTACATGGCATAGCAACATTTTTGTTGTAGTATTTTCCATTGTGCCATTATCACAAACTTGTGGGGCTGGGGCGGGGTGACTTACTGCTTTGCTGTCCTACTTTGAGCTATGGTACTTTTTCTGGGGGGAAGCAGGAGGAAAGGAGCTGGTGATGTACCTGATGGTTCCTTTTCCCCAGTGCCAAACTGATGTTAATCACAAACAACCCACAAAGGAGCGTGTGAATGCAGATCCAAGATAGGCTTTGGCATGGAAGTGTTTTTGGAGCATATCTGGGGTTTAACTTTTTTTTCTCTAACTTTGGGCAAATACAGCTTTGTTTTTCACACTTAAATATATTTGGACTATTTTGTTTTCAAAACCCAGTATTCTACTGTTTGAATTGTACGAAAAGCTGGCCAGATCCAAGCTGAGCATTCCTGGGGGAGAGTTCCCAGCAAGCATGCTTGTGTGCGTGCAGCCTTTAGTGTCTGCCAGGCTCTTCCATAAAGTGATTATACCGCTTCAAAAACAACAGAAAAAAAAGAGAAAAAAAACAGGCTGAATTCTGCTTTGAAAGACATGCAATTCCAGGGAAGTCTGTTGGCTGTGGGAGTAGAGCTGTGGGCAAAATCTGAGCTGGTATCTTTAGGGCATTTTTTTATGCATTCTGTATGTACATTTTCCAGACATGGAACCTTGCAGGTCCTGACCAGGAATGCAAAAATGTTGTAAAATCTACACATGCTTGTCTACTAAGAGCCTTTGCATGAGGAATTTGGTTAGGAAATATTTTTCTGCTTTATCCCTCTCTGAGCTTTACTGGAATTAAAGCTGAAGCAAACTTTGCTGAAAACTCTGAAATGCTTCAGTAACTTCTGTTTGTTTTCCTCATGTCTCTGTACTTGGCTTCTGGCAAGGACTGAAAGCAGCACTGAGTCACTCAGTAAAGAAGTCTGTTTTGACAGCATCCTCCTGGCCTAAGCAGGAAGTTCTCATAGTTTGAAGACACTGAGAGTTCTGGATCTCGCATGGTTAAAGCCCAGATGTGCAAACCCTAAGGGCATCAGGAGGTATTTCAGCTTCTGAAGCTGCTCAGACCATGCAAAACTGGAGAACCTCATCTATCACTGAGGTTATCTGAAAAGGTGGCCACAGCAGAAATCTTTAATCATACAGCAATTTTGAGAAAGAGTAAAATTCTTTGAAGTTCTTCTATTTTCTAATGAGACTGTTAAAGAAAAAAAATTAAAAAGGGGTGTGGGGAGAAAAAGCTCCATCTTACTCACCAGATCTGCAGCCTCTGTGTGTTCTGAGTCATAGCTGCTGGCTGCACTGACAATGGCAAGAATTTTTTAATTTGCTTTCTAACCTCATTAATGCTGTAAGAGGGGGCACAGCAAACACAGGGGCAGAGATAGGATTGTGTAAGCATCAGCAAGACAATAAATTGGCCCATTGGTTTTCCTTGTTGCGATGAATAGTAAGGAAGAGCACAACTTTAGTCTGAGGCTCTAGTCGGAGTTTTGCAAGGTAGAAATTGGGAATGAGAGTAAGGAGGTGAGGGGGAGAGGAGGCCAGTAGCTCCTCAGTAAAGGAGAAATCCATTTATTAACAGTTGATGTGCAAACTGGAAGAGCTGTGTTATTCTGTACAACATCATGTTAGCATTGCTTTACATAAAAGAAGCACTGAAATAGATTTCTGCTAAAGCCAAATTTTAGATTTGGCAAATGAGTATTTCCTAGTGGTTCTGGTGTTTGTGACCTTGCAAGGGAAGTCACAGAGGAGGTCATCCTGTGTGAATTCAGCTATCTTCTTTTATCTTCTGAGATAAAGAAGAAAAGGAGTACATAATATATGTGAAAGGGGAAGAGTTGTGTCTCTTCTGATATTTGCTAGCCATATGCCTGCCATGAAAAAGTAAGTGCTTGTTAGCACTTCCTACATGGTGGGATGTGGCACACCACACTCCTCACCCTGAGCACAGAAGAGGAAATCACTGATGACTGATAGCTTGTTGTTGGGGCTATCTCCTAGTTATCTAAACTGCTATAAAATATATGAAGGTGAAGAAAGGCAGCCCCATTTCATTTCAGTTGCATGCTAAATACTGCTCTGCTTCCTGTATACCAACAGTATCTGTTGCTGCTCCACATTATTGAGCTGCCTCTGAGTTCTCACCCTGAAGTAGTTGTATTTTAGTACTGAGTACAGCAGTTTGTAACATGTGAATGGCCACTTGCCCTATACTCCCACAGCCAAAAATCTCCAATAGAGTTCATTTTAAATCAGTTCCTATCATTGTGTTCATAGATGACTTTGGCTACCATCTGAGGAAAGTTGGTCTTTTTAAATTCCTTTTTATTCCTCTTGGGATATGTATTTAAGGCAGGAGATGCTGAAAGATGTACTGAGGACTGTAAAAGCAGCTTGAAGTAAAGATGTAGGAGGAAAAGTACTCAAGCTGTTTTTCTTCTTTTGCAATTGAAAGGAAACTCATGATATAGCAAATTTTAAATGGCACAAGAAATTCTGCTGTCTCCTTCAACATGGCACTATTAGGCCAGCAACAGGGGGAGCAGCTGCTCAGCCATTGTATAATTGACATCACTGATAACGACCTTGGATTCATAATTAGGGTTTGTGAGGACCAGGACAAAAAAAAAAAGAAAAAAAGAAAAAAAACCACCCTTGAAAAGGTCACAAACCTGTGTGAGTGAGCACACTGAGCACACCGGAATGCAATGAAGGCTGAAGAAACCCTGCCTGTCCCAGGGCCTTGTGGGGGGTGAGATGTGGGAGTTTGCACTGGGAGAGCTTTCAGCTCTCTCTTGATGATACTGAGCAGTTGACCAGAAAGGCTGACATTTTAGGAGAAGGCCAGAGAAATTTAGATTAGAACACATGGCTGTAAAAGAAGAAATTTTTATTCCTGGGAATTAGTAAGTGGGTTCATGCCAGTAACACCAATCTACTGGAAGGTACACAGGGCCCATTGTGCTTAAAAACCCATGCTGGCACATGCTGCATGTGGATACCTCCTTTGTTATATGTATTTGAGAGCTCAGGCTTTGACTGCCACCTGAAACTGAAAGAAAACTGTGGTTTTCTTTCCCCAATCACTGGGTCATTTGGTTATGATCCTATATCCTTTCATGAGGCTCTTTGGAGTCCCGTGTAACCAGTATCCATTTCTCTTTCTAGCAAAAATGTGTTTCAGGAAATTCCATAATTGCATATCTCTATATGGTGAGGTTTGGCATAAAACCCCCAATGTGATGTTGACCTCTTTTTCTTCTCTTTAACTTACCATGTTTAGGTTGGGTTCCTCCACAGATTCAAAACATACATTCTGCTGGATCACACTGGACAAATGGGGAAGAAAACCACATTGAGTTTTCTGCTGCAAGTTGCCCTTACAGAAAATGCCATGGTGTTCCTGTGCATAGAGAATTAACCATTCAATTTGCATTGAAATTCTCTTCAGATGCAAATAGCCACAAACCCATAGATGGATGTGACAGCGCTCAGAGTCCTCACTACTTTCATGTCTGAGTTTCTCTGGATTGTGCTCTAGATTGAGGACCCTCTGGCTGTTCAGGGAGAGGATTCAAATTAACTTTAATAAATAATGGTTGCCTGTGTTTGGGAGATGCCAGTCCTGTTTTGGCAACTACTTAAACCTAATGCATAAGAAAAGTAAAGCTGGATGAGCACAGTTTTTATAGAACAGTTTGTGATGCTTTCCCAGAGGGGGTTATGTACCTTTTTTGACTGTGGAGTCGGAGGTCTGAACCTATTCCTTTCAGAACTGCCTTGAAATTTGATTAAATAGCTGCTTTCATGAGGCTGGTTCTTAATCAGGTGGCCTCTGGTAGCTTGTGGAAGATGGATCCTGTCAAAATAAACTTAGTATTATTTGTGACGAAATTAAAAATAAGGTCAATAAAGCTACTTGTGGTTTGAGACTCATAAAAAATATTTGTCTTGGTACTCATAACACTTAAACTAGAATGATTCAAAATCAATGTGACAGAGTAAAAAGATTAAACACTGGCTTGGAAGCACATCCCAAAATGTCATTGTAAACAGGAAATCAGAACTGAGGGGGAGTATTTCTTGTGGGGTCTCCAAGATGCTTTGCGGCCCCAAATAGTCAACTGTTTTAAGAGTGGCCAAGCAGAAAATAGGGTGTCAGTGGTCAGCCTGGCACACGGCACAAAGCCTGGTTGAGGACACACAGTGACCTGGGCCACTCTGTGAGCTGGGCAGGCAGAAGATTGTGTGCTCCAGAGTCATTCAGCTTCCAGATAGGAAAAGTCTGGCTGCAGCCACTTCCTTCTGGTGCAGCCATTTGCACAAAGCTGCCAGTGCAGTCCAAGAGCACATGCTTGTCTGGGGAAAGGAGGAGAAACAACAATAAAATATTTGAACGGCAGCTGTCCACTATGAGAAGCATGTTAATTAAATAGTTAACACTGCTGGGGTGCCAGGGTTCCTGTCTGGCCTTCCAGTCTGTATTAGAAGAGGAGTCACTGGTACAAGGATGGGCTTTACCAGTTTTGGGTGAGATTGCACTAGAGAAGAAGCTGAAATGCAGAGAAGAAGTTCTTCATGGCACGTAAAGAATGTTGTGGGCAGGATGCCTTGAGGTCCCTGACCTCCTAGTCAACGGAGAAAGGGCCCTTCTTTGGTGCCAATGTATGCCTGGATTCAGACGAAATGGGGTTCACTCCAAGCAAACATCCAGTCACTTTCTCTGCAGCCTTTTCCCTAGGCCTTTTGAGCTCAGGAAGGAGATTTCTGCTCCTAGAGTGCTGCTTTCCCCTGCTGCTGAGTTTTCCTGTTTACCCTCTCAGCACAGGGTGGGCTGGTGGAACTGAGACAGACTTGGACAGAGGAGCAAAAGCTAAATGTGGCATCTGAAAGAATAAACAATCGGGATTAAGTACTGCACAGGCTGTGGGGCTGAATTAATGCTGCTCCTTGTAGGACAGAAATTACAGTGGTATGCATTTCCAGACCTGGATGTACATGCAGCTGGTAGGAAAAAGCCATAGGGCAGCAGGACCTCCAGATCTAGATAAAATATAACAGTGCTTCCATTGCTCTCTGAGACACATTTCCATCAAGATAATTAAACAGATGAACTCTACAGTCATCCTTGCTGTCTGCCAGTGCAGGGGACTGGTTTAGCACTGGGGATAAGTAATGTCCCCATTTAAAGCCTGGTTCAGTTCTGTCAGAAGGAACAGGGGAGCCAGGCAGAGGGACAGCTTGAGTTTGGTCAGTTTCAGACCTAGAGGAGGACTAAACAGCGCTACTTTGGGCGGAGATAAGAGGCAACCTGGCCATGCTCACACATTGCTGGTAACGCTGTTGACTGGGCGGTCTTGACTGCAACTGTGATATCTTGTGCAGGTTCTTTGCCCACTGATGGAGCCTTCTCCTGCCTTACCCCCTGGTTCTGGCTGGGTGCAGAGGAGATGGTGGAGATTGCACAGGCAGCACCAGCCCTTGCCTGCAAACAGTGGGAATATTTCAGGAGCAGGGAGGTCAGGCTGGGTTTCTGGGCCCTGTGAAGCATTTTTTTTTCTTTTAAAGGGCTTAGTTCTGTTTAGTTTTGCTTTTAAAGGGTGAAGAGGGGGAAAAAACAGCTTCCAGAAAAAAAAACAACAGCTCAAACTCCAGGAGCCAGATTTTAGCATGAGAACCCGACCCAACATGGGGGAGGGCTGTGACAGATCACTGCATGCCCGAGGAACAAGAATTTGCTGCCTGCTGAAAAGCCACAGAGCTCAGACTCTGTTTGAAAGAGTAACATCTTTGATATAAAAAAACCCAACCAACAACAACCCCAAACCACCCAGCCAATAAAAAGCCTCAGACATACAGGATCCCATTCATGGTGGGAGGGATTTAGTGGAAGTATTTTCCTTCTTTAAGGTTTGGCACAGTCTTAAAGGAGTCTTTAAAAGCTTCCAGAGCCGATTATATTTTGGATTGTGTTTCAAATCACCCTTCCCCCCCATGTTTGGTGGGTCCTCAAATAAGTTCCCAGAATAAATTAGACATAACGGTAGTAGGATTTATTATTATTTTTTTTTCTTGAGGAGGAGGAAGGAATAAATGACACCAAATTCTGTAATGGAAAGAAAAAAGAAAAAAAAAGTGTGTGTCGGAAACTGCTGCTGAGTGACTCATGCTGCCAGACAAATGGAACTTCACTCATCACTCCATCTTCATCCTCCTCTGGTGAGAGAAAAAGTCTTGGAAAAATATCAGCTCAAGTCCCCCACCCCCCGCCCTGCTGCTTCTCCCATGGCATCCGTATACAGGGAAACAGTCCAAGCCACAGTGATGGCTTCATGTACTTCTTGGGGCAGGCATTTTCTTTTTCTTTTTTTTTTTTTTGTTTTAATAGCCAACTAGGAAAAGCCTCCGAGGTGACCTTGGAAAAATGTATGCACTAAAGGAAAAAGTTGGGGAAGGGGTGGGGGGGGCAGTGTTGGAGTCCTTGTATGCTTTATGTTTGGAGACCTTTTTTCCTTCATAATGTTTTTCCAAATTTCCACTGAAATAAATTTGCAAATTATTATTATATTTTTATGAGTGGGAAGAGAGGGGAGGATGCGCCATGCGAAAAGCAGAATGAGCTGGGCACAATTCCGACTTAAATAAATGCTGCGTCATAAAAGTATAAAGGGTAGGGCAGGGGGAAGGGTGGGATGCAAAAAAAAATGCTCTGTTTCTCCCCTGTTTGGGAGAGTAATTAGCATTTTTATGAAGCATATAAACTGTATACAAATCAAATATATTTTTATTAACATAAAAATGGTGGGGAGTCTTGTCTTTTTTAACTTTCTCAAAACATTCTCTGCAAATGTTTGGCACTGCCTGCCAGAAAGCCACTTAAAATGCAGCTTTTTAGACTGCCAGCTCCAGCCAGCCCTGCTGTGGGCACGAGGGCTACTAGCCAGTGGCAGCCACTTCCCAGCAAATGCCATTTCAGCTGCAGGGCAGTGGGGTTGAGCAGGTACACACAATGGCTAAACTCTGCCTTAAAAAAACACTTGCGTAAGGAGATGCCATGTTTTTACAGGTTTTTGGTTCTTGTTCTTCATCAACAGGTTACTTCTCCCTTCACCCTGAGATGCCTTGAGTTTGACTGTGCATGGTGTGAGAGTGGCCATGAAGAGGTGTAATACTCTGTTCTTCCCTGCTTTTTTTGGTTGTGATCAACCCCATACCCTTTTTCAATGCTCCCAGTTTTCCTCCTTCTCTTTCCTTCTTCCAGTGACATTCGCTGTCTCCAGCTCAGGCTTGCATATCCCACCATCTGCAGAGCTGGAGAAGCTCCCAGGACACTGGGTAGGAGTGGTGGCAAGAGCAGAGGATGGCGTGTGACAGCAGGTTGGGGTGGCCAGAAGACATCTGAGGATGCAGGGAAACAGCACTGGTTCACTTTACCCAAGGAACTCCAAGGAACATACAGATAGGAAAAGAGATGCCGCTGATGGCAGGAGCTGCAAGTCCCTGACCTTCTAGACCGGAGGGAGCTTATCCCCTGTGCTCCTTCCCTCATCCCCTACCCTTCCCTTGGCTTCACAGCCCATGGCACGATGCTTCGGAGCCAGGTGCGGTCCCCATCGCCGGGATGCTCCGCACAAAGACGGGACAGCAGCCAGCCCCGCTCCCGAACCCAAATGTCCGCGGGCAGAGCAGGGAGAAGCCCCGGCTGCGCTTCCCAGCTGGGGCCTGAGAGCAATCGCGGGCGATGAATGACTTTCATCTGGACCGCATTAGCCATGGGTGGTGCCGCCGGAGAGATGGCTGCGGGGAGCAGCAGCGCTATTTAAGGCAGCCCCTGCCAGCTGCCTCTGGGCCATCGGCAGAGGGAGCGGCTGTGCCAGGCTGAGATTTTGGGTGCTTCCCCTCTGGGCCGAGGTCCCTGGGAGAGCTGTTCCTGTGCTAGAAAAGACTTTCCGACTGTGAGTGTGAAGTTTTACCTGTCTTCCCTCCATTACCTCTTCCTTTTGATTAATTCTCCAGGAAAACAATCATAGTATCAAGTGTTTCCTAATAACTTTTTAGGTTGATGACTAATTTTTCAGCCATGCTGAATGATGGGTAATAGTAAGATATTAAACCCTGCCGTGAAATGGGCGTCCAAGTGAGAAAAGCATCAGGGAAGCTGTGCAGGAGAGGGAGGTTTTTGAAATATTCCAGTTTCAGGAAAGACTGTTCAGAGGTTATGTGCCTGGGAAGCTGAAACTAAGCCTTTGCCAGGTAAAAACACATAAGAAAATGAGCACCGATGGAGCTCATGTTTGTGGCCTTGCCTTGCTGGCTATGGGAGGGAGACCTAAGAGGTTTACTCTTAAAACCCTCATCCTACCCTGGGGAAGGATATTAGATTTCAATCTAGGCTTTGCAGATGGGCCTCAAACAAACTGGAGAGCTTGTGAAAAACACATGGAAGTAAGATGTGGGTTTGGATCCCAAAATTCCTCTTCCTAACAAGGAGTTGCTTGAGTGTTGCTTTGGAGGCTTTCAGCTCTGACATGCTAGATGCTCCCCCCAGCATCCTCCCTTTTGTGGTGTGTTGCAGGCTCCCAGTGTTTTGTTGGGCTCTACCAGCACATCGCTTTGGGCTTATGGTCCCCATTTTGGGACTGTAAGCTCCAAACAGGCCTGCACTGTGCCTTCCCTGCTCTCCAGCTGCAGTCTTCCATGAAGATTTAACACGGGGGAGTGGAGAAGTGAGAAAGAACAGGATGAAATAATCTTTTTCTGTAAGTCAGCTGATGCGCTATACAAAATGAAGGTCTAGGTTTTGAACCTAGAATTTTCTTTAATAACAAACCCTGGTCAATGAATGTAAAAGCCCCATGCAGAGCCTTTTACTGTGTTAGTCATAGCTTGAATCCTTTATGTTTCCTCTTCTAATGGCAAGTATTATCCAGCATGCCTTGTTACAGTGCAGTCTTTGGAGGGTGTGGAAGTTAGTAATGATGGTGCCTGAATGCTGTTCCAGAGATCGCTGCTACAATTCACAGCAGATAATAGGAGCCACAGCCAGACGGATAATAGAACTGACTGGGATCCATTTATTGCTAAGAGACTGTCTGAATATTTGTACATAGCCTGAGCCACTCCACCCTCCTTCATCACATTTCCCAGGAAAGGGGAGGTGGGGGTAGGGTGAAAAAACAAAACTCAAGCCTAGGGCAGAATGGGGAGGAAAGGAGGGATTTGCACACTCTAATGCATTCACAGCTTTTAATTTTTTGTATGGCCCTTGTCAAAATTGAGCCTGAAGGGTGTAGGTTGCTAACATATTTACAGCCTGCCTACACATGTGAAGGTGTGGCATGACCACAGGAAGCAAGTGGTGGACTTTGGATGGCAGCCTATCTGAATCCTAAACTAGCATCTGATCCCAAAGCCATCTTCTCTTGCAGATAAATGACCAGTATGATGGAAGGTTTAAGTGATGGGCTGCAGGCAACTCAAAGTCAGGGATAACAGAAATAGTCAGGCTAGTAAAACGTGACCTAATTCAGACCATCATAGTTCATTGCTACTTCAAGTTTTCTTGGTCTTCACATGCTTGCTAAGCTGCTTAGGCCTTGCAGAAGCTGTCTGGAGAGGTAATTTGTGTGCTAAAATGTATACATGTCTTTTATAATGTGGTGGTTGTTTATGTGGAAATAAAAATATTTGTAGTTTATGCTCCTAGTGTTGCTCTTTATCTTTCAAGGGAGCCCATGGTTATGTCAGCCCTTCTCCTATCCCTGGTATTGGCTCTGTTCAGTATGTGCTGTTTCTAGGACGTTGGTGAGGCGCAAGCAACAGGCAATGACAAAGTCCAGCTCAGCAACAAAGGAAATACTGATGATGGCATCTCTTCTTACTCCTTTTTCAAAGCAGTAGAGGGTAGGGAAGTTAAGCTGCAGTGCTCCTGTCTCTGGGGAAGGACTGTGGTTTAGTGTAGGTCGAGGAGAGCAGTTTTGTGATAGTTAACTGATGGTCACTGCTGATTCCTGGCAGCAAGCCTGGCTGTGCTAATGGAGGAACTGACACCCTGATGGAAGTGGATGATGTGCTGTGTGAGAGCTCCCTACCTGCCTGCTGAGCGATGATGGGCTTGGTTTCCTGGCCCCCTCAGTCAGCACATGTTTGGACACTGCCAGTAAGCAAATCCAGCCTCACTCCTACCTTACCTTTTGCTTTGAAATGCTTTGTGGTGTTGGGAGCATGTCTGAGAGTCTGTGATCTGAGGTACTCATGGCTCCCAGATGTTAGAGCTGCTCAGCTGGCATGGAGTCCTTGCCAAGCTGATCTTCTGTGACCATTCATTTTTACATTCTTTGTCTTTTTTTTTTCTTCGTCCCAGAGGTACTAAGGCCTTTTCTTTACTGATCAAACAGTCTGTTAGCAGCACTTCATTTTTTTTGTAGTCCTTGGAGGTCACAGAGTTTGTTCAGAAGTTATTTAGATTATACTTGTGCTAAGGAGGAAAAGTAAACTCTGTTTGGATGTGCAAACAGGTTCAGGTGCAAGTCTGTTTTCACCCCCACATCTGATCATGCGCTGTCAGTTGGTGATAGTGTGTGGGGTGATAAGGGCTTTGATTGCAAACCAGGGCTCCTGGGCTCTGTTCTTGGCTTTGCAGAGGTGTGTGAACACTGAGCACCCTGTGTTACCCTTCTCTGTCATCAGGACTGGGAGCTGATTTGGGCAGGGACCACCTCTGTGTACTTGGGGCTGACAGATGCTGCCTGTGACGGGCAGTGAATGAGTAACAAGAGCTTTCACCTGTGCCTCTCTGAGTGGGAGAGATGTGTATGGAGAGTGGAAAACCAAGCAGCTGGGTGCTCACTTACGCCTGGATACATCAGGTGTTCAATCCTGGGGGGTCCTGACCTCCTCTGTGCTACCCTATTAAGGGTGTGAGATGCAAACCCAGAAATCAGAATTCTCCATTGTAGGCTTCTTTTCCCACCCACTCCTTCTTTTACATTTTCTTTACAGACCAGAGATCTGTAATATGGGGTATTGTACTAATCTGTAGCATAGATCTGCAAAATTCCCAGTATCTTGAGTAAATTAATGAAGGAATGTTGTTTTCCAGCTGGTTGGAAGAGATCTTGGTCTTGGAGAGCCTTTCCTCTTGTGAGACTTCCCCTGGGAGGTTATGTGCAATAAGGCTTTGCAATAGCAGCAAATACTGGTCTTGAAACATTCTCCTGAAGCTTTTGTGGAAGGTGGAGGGATGGGATTTTTCTTCTACACTGAAATTAAATGTCAACAATTTTCAACCCATCATTTGGCCCTTTCAGCTGAAAGATCCTACCAAGATCCTTCTTCCTGGGAAGACAGTGTTTCCTTTTTTCCTTTTCTTTTTTGGAGATGGCATAGGAAGGGCCAGTTTGGGACAGATGTTATGAAAAACTTGACTACTCTGGTATTAAGGACTATGTTCATCACAAAAGATAAAAGATACATGTACATTTCAGGCTAGATTTAGAGTATTCTAAGATGTTCTGTCACCCTAACTGAAATGTACAGTTTAGGCAGTGGACATTCCCTAACTCCAAGATTATTTTATTACATCTCTTTGCATACAGTTTGGCTCACTTACCAAGAATCTTTCAGAGTTCCCACAACTTGTAAGTTTAGGTCAAACAGGCATATATGTTAAGGGAAAAGGAATGTCTTGAACTGTACTCAAAAACAATGACTATATAGTTTAAATATCATTTTGAGGAAAATAATTCATATCCCAGAGGAATGAGTTCTAGCAACTCCAGCACTGATGTTGTGCATGACAAAGTATTACTAAAATATTTTTCAAAGGTTGCACTGTCTCTCTGGAGATGAAGCCCTTTCCTTACCATCTCTCAGAATGATGGTGGCCAAAATTTTTCCATACTAGGAGCTAGTCAGTGGTCAGTCTTCACCACAGTGTCTGCACATAATTACTGTGACTTGTAATCCCAAATCACTGAGGCATTTTTGAAATGTTACTGTTAGGCTCTTAAATCTAAGCTTGGGAGGAGCTTTAGTGGGAGAAAAGAAAGAACAGCCCTATTTTCATTTAAGTTTGGGAGTTGGCAGAGATGGAGGCTGCCTAACCTTCAAACAGATGGCTACATCTCAGACTGTGCTTTCCTGGTGGCCAGGAAGACCTGAACTCTAACTGCAGTTGTGGCTACAAATAAGTTGTGGACCACAGGCAAATTCTTGTGCTTGCTTTCTCCCTTCCAGAAAGGGTGAATTGATTCTTAGAAACACAGCTGGTCCATCCTGCATGTTGGGGGCTGTCAGGATGTGTGTGTCCTGCCTGCTCCTGTGGCAATCCTTTTTTATCAGGCTATGAATTCCTCAAAGAAACAAGAGAGAGGAAGGGTGTAGGGGTAAGTGAAGGGCATCTTACCACACATTTTTACAGTTCAAGCCTGAAGTAGCACAAAACAAACTACAAGTTTTGACACAAAGTAGGCTTCCTGAAAAAATTCCTAATTTCTCTTTTTTAACATTGATGGACGTGCTCAAGTCCTTCTTCATGCACAAGATCCTTTCTTGAACTGTACCTTGTCTCTGCTCACCCTGTATAGTCAGTGTATGCTGCTAGAAGAGCAAAGTGAGAATGCAGCAGCATCATCACCACAAGTGCAGGAGGAGGATAAAATCCTGGTTGAAATCCGAGACCTGAACTTGCCTGCAGAGATAATCCAAAATGCTGTCTAAAATATGGCTGCCTGGAGAATCAGATATGATCACCCAGGAACTCCCTTGGGTTTTATGCCCAAGCTGCTGACTCCAAAACTTTTTACTTTGTCTCTGAAATGCATGTGTAGTTTCAAACCAAAGTATCTGAAAATCATCTCTTTTAGTTTTGTTGGCAGAAAGTAGGGATCTCTGTTCCTTTTGTTCTAGATACAACAAATGTCTCAAATGTGAAGAGTAAGCAGGGTTATAATAAGGCATGTATGATGAATTCCAAACATCCTTGTGCTTTGCCTTCTGCCATCAACAGAATAGCTATAAACTAGTACTTTGACTATGATGAATTCGTTTTAATCTGTACTTTCATATGTCCACAATGATTGAGTCAGTGCATGAAGAATTGAGGCCTGTAACCACTCCTCCAGGCTGATGTTTCAGGTTTAATGGACAGCTGAGCAACACGTTAGAAGGTCTTTTATCTTTTCTGACTGTCCATTTAGATCAGCACTAAGACAGCAGACTGAAAGCTGCCACTGTCTTTTGGACTGTGTAAGGGAAGCTGCAGAGTGTGACTTATGAGTAAACAGCAAGAAAACTAGTCAATGATCAAAGCTTGCCTGAGTAGCCCTGTGGGGGAACCCTCTTGTTATACCACTGCTCTGAGATCATGCAACTTGCCTGTGCAACAGGGTACAGTGTGACACACTGAGCTTCTTGTCCCAAGCCCTCGTCTGGTTCAGATTTGCTTCTTGTTATTGTCTCCAGTTTTCAGCTCTGACTGGTTTGGGCACTGATGCACTTGGCTGCTTAAATCATGTTGAACATCTCCTTATGCTGGAAGAGGCAACCATAATTCCCCTGAATGTATAGCACAGTCAGAACCTACAGCCACAGTGAAGCTGTAACACCAGCCTCTAAAGGACAGGTAACTCTTACGGTATCCTGACTTCAACCACTGCTTCAATTCTGGGCTAGGTGATTTGGTACTGGAGATATACCTCACAGAGGTCTTAGAATTAATCTTACTGATTACTGCGTACAGCTGTAAGTAATAAGAGGTATTGCCTGTAACTGTATAAATTAAAAGGAAAAATCCCAGTCTTCTGTCTAAAAATACCGTCTACTGCCCAGTTATTCAGGCCAGGAAAAGATTTTCATGCTGCTGGGCAGGAGGTCTAGAACTTACTTTGTCTCCCTTCTGCTGCTGTTAGGGAGGGACATGTTTAACAGACCATTGCTCTCATTTGTTTGGCACTTTGACTTTCTATGTCTCCCCAGAGACCGATCTCCAGGTTTGGTCCTCATCTGAAAAACTATGGTGAGGGTCTCTTATTATGAGCTTTGAGATTGATCAGCTAGTAGCTACAAAGAAAGCCCAGGCCAAGGAAAATTGGAATGCTGCTAGCCAGGAAATATCCCTGGATAGGAAAGGAACTTTCCAGAGTGTAGTTTCAGATCCTTGGTTTGTATTAATGGACCTGGTTCCATGTTTTGTAGAACTGTGTACTTGAAAACAAGCTGGAGTGTAAAAGAGAGAATTTAGTCATGGTAGCTTAAATTCTCCTCTTTTGAACCATGTGAAATGTCAGGAGGACAGGAAGCTCTCCTGGGGGTAATCCCACCTGAAACTCTAGCTGCCTCTGAATTAACAAAGTCCCCAAGCAGACTGATACCACAGGATACAGATGTTTTGGTTCTGGCAAGTAACATGAAACTGCAGGTCAAGTTTATGCCAAAATTTTCTATTTTTTTTTCATAGACACTGTTTTAAAAAAAAAAATGCTCACCCAGACTATAAACCTTGTTTAGAAATGTGAATGGGTGTGTGTTCTCCTGCTGGCTTCATAATTTGGTAGATGTTAACACAATGTAAATACAGTACAATACAGTTTGGCATGGTGTTTATAAGGACATATGGGAACTATCATTTTTATGCAACCAGTACTGGGTTTAGTGCTTCTTAAGGGCTTCTGCTTTGACTGTGTGTGAGCTTGACTATAGTAGGAATGAATTATGAAGAGCAGCAAAATGTGCATGTCTTGTAAACATGGTGATGTTGAAAGATCCAGATAGATGGGTAAATGCTGTTTAAAGCCAATACAAAAAAAAGAGCAAATCTAAGGGCGGATGGCAAAATCTTTAAAATGCAGGACTGAGTGTTTCTCTTCCAGCTTGCAGGAGGATTTGAGAATATTTCCATCTCATGCTATAGGGAGAACAATCATGTCAGTCTAGGCCTGCTCTGGCCCAGAAGAGAGGTGGGTTCCCTGCTACAGATACTACAATGAGCCCACATCTTAACTGCTAGTGATTCCCTTGTGCAGCAGAAATGTTGGACATCTGTTGCCAGCCAGAAGAAAAACCCCAAACTCCTTGGAATGTGAGTATGAAATTCACTGTCTGAATCAACAAATCAAAGTTGCCACAATTTTAATTTACTGCATATGAGATGTTTAGACCAGCAGGGCCATCCAGACCTTTGCTAATATAAATGTTGCAGAGCATCTCTGTATCCCATGATAAAAGATGAGTGAATATATATAGGGCAAAATGCCAGCAAAGGCTTCCCAGTGCTTCTGTGAGGGTGTTTGCCAGGAGAGAATGGCTAGATGATACTGAGGATGTATCATGCCCCAAACTGAAGGATTGAGGGGGGAAGAGACTAACAAAAGTTATTTATATAATGGCCACAGCAATCTGACTTGGAAGAGTTTTCTTCCTGTCCCCAAATCTGGCATTTGGTCTAACTTCACATGAGTGAGGAAAAACAACCCAACTGAGCTTGTGGGAGGCTTCTCAGTGCAGGGAGTAATTCCTCTTTCCCCGTTCATCTGTACCAAAGGTTGATCTCTGCTCCTTCTGTCCAAGGTGAAATGCTTTGTGTGTCCAAGCTTATGGGTCAGAAGAAAAACATCTTCTCTTGTGGCCCATACTGTAGTTAGGGCAAGTCAGAGAAAAGTCCCTTATTTTGTCTTTTGCCTGCAAGGGACAAGAGAACACCATTAGGAAGGGTGACAGCACAGGGTTTTCATTAGGCAAAAGGAAGGTTTCATGCAAGGCCAAGTTACTTTCATTACTATGGATGCTTCATGGCACTCTACTTTTTGGGTGTGGGCTCACTCCCCCCATTGAGACTTGTTTATTCCAGAGCTCAGTAGGTTTCTGGGAAGTGCTGTAATAGCTGGGAGGAGATCCCATGGAGAGGGTGGATTCTCTCGGACACATGCTGTTTAACAATGCCACTGTCTGCAGAGGAACAGAAAATAAACAATGCAAACTCTCTGCAGTAAACCATGCAGAAACACCAGAATATGATTAGCCTCTTGGAAGGTGGCTAGTGCCAAGCAGCTTTGCTGCTGTTGTTTATTGTTGCAGAGGAACTAGAACTACCTCTTCAAAACAGGGCAATATTGCCCATTTATAACAGGTTAATGGTTCCTGCAACTGAAACGGAATGGTTCCTGGTGAAACGTGGGAAACATCTGTAGAAAGCAAATTTGGATGCAATAAAAACCGCAATGAATTAATTTCATTTTATGGAGACATCTTGAGCAGGGAGAGTGAAGAGCTGTGTTTGGATAGCTGTTGCAATTGCAAGCAATAAAGGCTGAGGGATTGTCTCTGAGGACTGATCATCAAAGCACCAGGCAAGAGAAGCAGGTGAAAGCAGTCAGATGGGTGGAAGCAAAGGGTAGCTGGGGTGCTCTGAGGATGGGTCCTGTCCAGCTCAGAATACTCAGTGATTCACTGTCACTGAGCAATGTGGCTGCCTCTGTGGAGCAAATCAGAAGGCAGTGAGAAGATAAAGTGAGTGCCATCTGCATTTCCAGGGGTATTTTACTCTGGATTAGCTCTGCCTTGGAGGACCAGCCCTTAGGATCGGATGTGGCTGTTTGGAGTGCATTTGATGTGCTCTGGCATGTATCTGTCAGTCTAGCTTCATCTGAAAGGAGTCCAGATTTCACCCTCCAAGATCACATCACCCTGTGATGTGAACATAAGTGCAGTAAGTGGGGACAATTGGGAGATCTGCTTCTAAAGCACCTGTTTGTCAGAATTCAGATCCTTGCATGCTAATGGATGGAAGTAGCACCCAGAGCATGCCAGCTGCACATGTGTAAAGCCCAAGAGCATGTGTTTGGACTGAGAAAGTACAGGGTGCCTTGATGCTGCCAGTTGCTTCTTGTGTTTATTCTTTGCATGTGAGTCAGCTGAGAGAGGGTTGATCTACTTTTCTGTCCACAAGTTTTGGGCAAGCTGGGGAATCCCTGACTTTTGGAAAGCAGCTCCCTGGTTCATTGACACAGTCATTGAAACTTACACGTGGACTCTAGGGATGGATTCCAACTCTTTAGCAGTGAGTCTGTACATACTCAGTGCTGAGGTGGTAGTGACTCTCATTTACCCTATACTCACCCATCCCAACCATTGGCAAGGACACTTTATGCTGAGAGCGGAGAAGCTCCTGTTGTGTCCTTGAGTGAACTGGATACAAGGGCTTTCCCCAGAGGATCCAGGTCACCCTAAAATAGGATAAACCTCACCTATGCTAATTGCAGGGGAAAATGGAGAGCAGCTTGTACTGTGCTGCTGTGTGTTGCCCCTAAGTGGGGATTCAGCAGAGCAGCTCAGGTTCCAGGAGGGCTCTGGAAAAAAAAGATGATCTAAAGGGATTAGTATCTTCTGCAGTCAGGGACCGTTTTCAGGTGTGGGTTTATATGAAGATGTATTTTTAGGAGGTGCTGGGGTCTGCAGTTGGTTTGTGAGCCCTGGAGCCTATTTTCTATTTGGGAATGCATTCTGTAGTGAAGATCAGTTTGTCAGCACTCTTTTTTTTTTTTTTTTCTTTTTATTTGTCTCCTAACATATGACCCACTCTGGGTCATATGAAGGAGACATGGATGGTATGTGACAGGAGAAAGGCTGCAATCTGCAGCTGGCTCTCCAGCAGGGCTTGGTACTTGGAACATTCCCAACTGCAGCATCTCCTTCTCCAGCCCTGTGGGCCAGTGCAACTGAACACAGCGCTTGGTAAGTGGTGTATCTGGGACACAGATGGATGTGGTCTTGGTATAGTACTGTATTTTGGTGAAGCGTGACAGGTTGGACATTCAGCAATTCCTGTTCCAACTACTGACGTGTCCAGCAGGAATAGACCCCAAGGGGATACTCAGAGATAAGTGAAACAAGATGCTTTTCCCTGAACTGCAGCAATACAGCCCAGTCCTTACACATCAGTGCCTAGTAAGTACAGTGGCAGTAGCTTCCAGCAGATACCCTGCTGGGTCTTGTCCTAAACTTGGATATAAGAAGCTCTCAAAGCTTAGTGCTACACCTTAGAGGTCTTTAGCTCCTCCTTAGCAACAGGCACTGTAATTATTAAAGCTCTGAGAGGGAAGATAGCCACAGCTGTGGCAGGTGGTTGGAGTTGTTTCTTAGGTCAGATATTTACAGCCTGGTGCAGGGTTACAGTTCTGCCAGTGTGTACCACTAAGCATTATCCCAAGGCACATGTATACTGCCAGGGTTTATGCCTTTCTTTCCAAACCACATCCGCATTGGCTCCATTGCAAACTAGGTCCTGAAATGAAAGGAGTAAAAATCATGAGGACCTTCTTGGGCCTGACCTGCAAGCATGGCAATACATTATTTGTCCTGCAAGCTCTCAAGCAATGAAGAAAGCAAACACCAGTCTAGAAATAGCTTGTCTTGACTCTCCAGTCTTGCTAGAGTGCAGACTGCTTGCCTTGCTGCAGTCATGCTCTGAGCTTGCTGCCAAGGACAACCATCCTTGAGTTTTGAGAATGCTCTGGTTTACCATGGCTATGTACCCTTAAAGTCATGCTAGACAAGCTTTTGAAAGCTCAAGAACTAAAGAGGTCTGGATGGATGAGAGAATCAAATTCTTGAAGGATTAATTGCCTTCACAGAACAGACCAAATTCTAGTTATTTTAGGAGTAGACATTTCATGATTATTCTTTTAGGTACACCTTCACTGAGTTACTAGGCATGCCTGACAGTCTGCTGCACAGAATACCTTGAAGAATTAAGGAAATTTTATCTCTTCTCAAACACCAGCATAGTGAGACATATGGAGACTAAAATCCACATCCTCAAAGGAATGTAAATTTATAATTTGCACTGGGAAGTGGTGGAGATAACAGGATTTCTCCAGGGTTAGGGTTAAGCTGATTGACTTTTCTGGTATATAGGCATGTAATTGATTCTCTTGGAGGCTCTGGGTCTAAGCATTTTCCCTAGATCATGTCTATAGGGGAGGACAGAAATGAGACAGGTGTCTCCTGAGCCAGTCTTCCCTCAGTTACTTCTCTGAGTTACTGCTGCTTTCTGTGATGGTGTTTCTTACTCTTGCCTCTGAATCAGCTGATTTGAACTCTGTGGGAACCAGGTGGGCTCTGATTTTGGTGAAGTTTTTACAGGCACTGTCTTTCAGATTTAAAGCACAAGATTCTTCTCTTATTCTTCCTGTTATTGCCTCATTTTCAGCTGTGCAGTTTGGAGTGCCTAGACTGGCCTCGCCTCTCCTGGCCTAACCTCTCACAAACAGCCACGAATTTTTGAGAAGGGCCCTGGTTTGCTCTGCCAGCACTCCTTCATTTTGCCTTTCCTCCTTGCAAGCCACACTGAAGCAGCGCTTTGCTATTCTTCGCGAGGAAAATAAAAAAAAAATAAAAAAAATTAAGTAGGTCATGGTGTCATGTAAGGCAGCCGAGCGCTAACGTGGAGCCAGGCGAGCAGAGCGAAAAAAAACCCCTGTCGGGTCGGAGAAGATGAATGAGCAGCTGTGCGGGATAAACAGGGATGGAGGGATGGATGGGAGCGGAGCGCGGCGGCTGCAGGTGGAGGGGCCGGGGGACCGCGGGTGCCGCAGGACAATGCGCCCTCTCCCGGCACAGGTGAGTGTCGCTCCTTCCCTCTGGAATGGCTTTCCTGGCTCTCGCAACAGGTCATGGTGGTTTCCTTCATGGTTTTCTCCCCCTCGCCCCGCAGTTCAGTCCAAACAGTCCATGCAGAAAGCATGGGACAGGCATGGAAAATCACTCTGCAGACCAAAACTCCTTAGTCGCAAATAATTTAATTTGTTACCCCCTTTATAGATTTATGATCCCTGGTTTGTCAGTTGTGGTGGCTTGTTTTGTTTGGGTTTTTTTTCCTTTTTTGTTTGTTTTTTGTTTGTTTGTTTGGTGGTGTTTGTTTTTTTTCAGAATTAACATATGAAAGAAGGAGGGAGTTTCATGCCCTCTAGCTGTCTTTATTCTTGCCCAGCATTACTCAGTGGGCCTGTAATAGATTTCTTTGCAAAATGGACTCAAGCCTGACCTTATCTCCAAGGTGGGATTTTGCCCTAGATGTGGCATATCCCTGTAAATGTCCCTTAACCTGTGGGCCTGATTATAGTTTAGTGTGGATGGTGTTCTCTGCTGCTTGATGAATTTAGAATTTTAACCTATTAAAAAAAACCCCAACCAAACAAAAAAAAATCCCAAAACAAAACCAAGGGTGAGAGGTAACCTCAAAGACAAAAGTGTTTTAAAGCAATGGTGGCTGAGAGAGTTTGGGGTGTTAATCTTCTTGCTGTGTTCCTGTAGATACAGGGATTGATTTTGGCTTTCACCGACTTGTTTATGACATCACTGTCACTCAAGACAAATTCACTTTGAATTTGTCATGGGTCAACACATGTTGCAGGGCTCCCAGTCCTTCAGAACATGTGCAGCAAGGATGTAACTTACTTCTACCCCAAGTACGAAGTCCCAGCCTCCAAACTGGGGTGGGAGCCCACTGTGAGAAAGTGACCCTGGGTTAAAAGAGGCTCAAACTGTCAAAGACTTACAAGTCAGGGTTCTTTTAGAATTTGGAGGGCTTGATTGTTTCTGTAGCCCTGTTCAGAAAAAACACAGTTTTCTCTGGAGGGCTGGCCTTTAAATCCTGCTCATAGTTTCCATCTTCTGACTATAAATGTCTCTTCAGCAACTTGGGGCAAATCTTCCCTTGTGCCTGGAGGCTGAGGGATCTAGCTGTTGTATTTAACAAGCTGAAATAGTCTTGGGTTTGTTTTACTCTTTCCACGTATCAAACAGGGCTGATGGAACAGAGCTGGGCAGCTTTCTGGTGTTGTCAGCATCTGCTGCCTGAGTTGACAGAAAGTAGTGCTGAAGTCCTGTGTCTGAAAGATTCTTCAAACCTTCATCTTTTGCTGTTCTTCAGCCAATTTACTTCTACAAATGCTTGGAAATGCTGGTGAGTTGTGGAAACAAGCAGTCTCCAGTCTAACCAGGGTTTTCTCCTGCTGCTGGCTCTGTGGACAAGATTTTAAGGTCAATTTTAAAATAGTTCTGCCTAGAAAGAGCTGGTTCAGGAAGATGACACTAGCTAATATGCACAGACCAGAGATCTGTAGCCAGTTGTTCCTGCAGACAGCCTGTATCTGGTGTTTGGGCTGAACCATGGTATGCAGAAAACTCTTCCGTCCAGAGAGGGAGTCTCAGCAGTGCCAAGCGCCAATTGCACCTTCCCTGTCAAAAATAAGTGTCCTGTTTACTGTTTGAGCTGGCTGACTTAAAATTCCAGCTTTTAGATTCCAAGGATCTTTGAATACTACTCAGACATTAGCAAGCCTTGTTGAGGCTCCTGGAAGTCAGCTTGGTGGGAGTGGGATTATCCTTGTTCCAGAAAAATGTGCCACAAGAAATGATGGGATGTGACTGCCCATCTCTGTCACCATGCTGGTTTTTCTGGCTACTGCTGTCATGCTTGAAGCATGTGACAGTTTGTGCCTCCCCTCACAATGGCACTGCTTGTCCTTGAGTTACCAGCCTGTTTCATTAGAGGAAACTAAATCAGCACATGGTGCTCATCAATGTAGGCTACTGTTGCTTCTCCTACCCCACTAGGTGTGAGCTTGGAAAACAGTTTGAAACAGAAGCATAAAATGGACTTTGTTGAAATGTATTAGCTCACTTGCACTTTCCAGAACCTGTGTGTGTATTTTGCAAGCAGAATATTCCAATTTTCAACTTGCAGTATTTGGAAGCATAGCACAGTATGTGGCTGTTCCAGGCCTTGTGAGACTAGGAAATGGAAATAGTAGTGTTTAGGCTAGTGAGTGGAGAAGAGGGAGCCTTTGGAAGCAGCAGTAGATGAAATGGTATCAAAGCATTGATGGTGTTCATTTGCTTGCCTGAAGGTCTTTAGGCCTTCTATTTGACTCTCCCTAATTATTTCTAAGGGAATAAATCTAAGGAAATAAATCCAATCAGAATACTGATTGAGGTTCACCCAGACCAAGAATGTACTTTTATGTTCTTCCTAGTACCTTCAATTTTTAATCATGTTTAGAAGAGCGGCTGCTGCCACTTTTTCCTTCTAATCTGTTGTTTCTGGTGATCAGCAGGTATCCTGATATCTGAGGTTTCAGCATTTCAGAAGGCTCTGTGCCAAATCATGTCTCTCTACTAATTTCTTTCTACCCTTAGTCTTTTTAAATATTAGGAGTTGTAACAAAGCCTGCTGTCAACCATTGGCTTGGATTCTAAATACTGACCCACATCCAGATTTTGCAATGGGTTCCATTTGTTACAATGGGTGGAACTAGTTCTCTGGATCCAAGTACAATTAGATGAATCTAGATCATAATTCTCGGCATTGAACCCAAAAAATAAGAAGTTAATTTCCCTTTATCTTCTCATCTCATTGAATAACAATAGTCCAGTACTAATCTTTGCTGCTCAAAAGTCTATTATGAGCTACCTCAAAGGCCAATGAAGCCCATAATAAAAGAGCATGATGACCTGTGAGGGAACAGCATGTCTTTACATGCTTGCAGGACCAAAATGGTAGTGAAAGGCAGAAATACATGCTTTGGGGAACTTTCAAATAATCCTCTTTCCTTTAGGTTTGCCTGATGCCCTGGCCTCTGTATTTTAACCCACACTTTCCCTGTTGTGAACTGCACAGCAATGGTTTTGTGCATTTTTTTTATCTAAACAGCAGCTGAACCATTGCTTTGTGCTGCAGAAGTGATGCAGGTCCTGTGTAGCACCTTGTCAGTGTTGGGAATGCTCTGTGCTGCTGTGGGAAGATTAAAAAACTGCTTATTCTCTGCAATGAACCTGAGTTTGGTGTCCTCCCTCCTGAGAGATGGCACCTCTGTCAACAACCCCAGCATGAGCTGGACACCCATGCTGCTGTGTCTGTAGTATGGATGAGAGCATCACTCTGTTTCAGGATCAAGCTGAAATTTTGAGTAGCCTAGAATTTTTAGGTTAGTTACTGTCCTGCTAAAATAAAAAGCTGAGCTCATTAGTGACCTTATGGTGAGACTGTTGAATGGCTTGTTTGCTTTTTGGGACTGATTCATAAAATAGGCCCAGAGGAAACAGGCAGGAACACATGCTATTCATAATAGCGCCTCCAGAGAATAGCTCATTTCTTTTTCTCTTCCAGTGGTATTGTCAGGCTTTAATGTACTTAAAAACAGACTTGGCACAGACAGTACGGACAAGTTAATGAAAGGCTGAAGAGATTTTGGGGTTTCCCCCCTTAAACTAAAGGTAATGGTAACTTCTAATGAATCCCTCTTTTAAATTAGGGATTTTAACATCCTTTTACTTGTAGGTTTGAAGAGCTTTTCCTGAGTGTTCCATACCTTGAGGGACAGGTGATAACATCTGGAGTTGCTATGTGGCTGCAGGAGAATGAACAAATCTTAGATTTCTGAAGGACCATGAGCTAGTTACTTATGTAGGGTAAGGAGAGTCATGTATAATTATTTTACTCTACACAGTCCTGGGGTAACAGCTGGAGTATTGTATAAAATTTGCTGAGCACATTTCAGGGATGATGTGGACAATAGGGAAATGACAAAAGAGAATGGGGAGAACAACAGTAGGTCTTGAAAGCTTAACCTCAACACCAGGAGGGGGGGAAAGCTGACTTAACTGTAATTAAAGAACAAGTGAGTTTTCAAAATATGTAGAAAGACTCATGCAGAGAGGGGGAACAACACACTGTTCTCCACAGCAATGAAGATAGGATGGGAAATAATGCACTTAAATTGTAACAAGAGTCAGGCTGGACACTAACCTTTCTAGTGATAAAGATATTGATGCAGTAGTTTGAAGTATTTGGAAATGTTATGGGGTTCCTGTCAACAGAGGTTTTTAAGGTGAGGTTAGCCAAACGTGTTAAAAATAACATACCTCATGCGTAGTTATCAGAAGTGACCAATGTTTGCCTAGGACACTTTCTAATAACTGTCTAATGCATAATTCAAACTTTTTGAATCAGGGGAAACTTAGCCACTCTTGTCTTTGCAAACCTTAACACTTAGAGAAAAAGCTTTATTTTAAGCTAAACTACCTCCTTTACTGATGTCAATGAATCTTGGATTTTGTTTGCAGATATCACAGAGAGTAAACTGGGCAAAGATATCCAAGGAGTTGATGCCTGAGACATCAGCTGACATGGTTGCTTTGAAATCATGTAAGAGGAAACAGAATTACTTAATCAAAATATAATTCTCATGGTGTTCAGTCCACATTAACCCCAGAGGGAAATGTTAGCTGGTTTTCCCAACACTGGTGCTTATTAGACCATGAAATATTTTTCCCTCTGGGAGATACTTAGAAGTGAATTGGATGAAGTGTTGGAAAATGTAGGGTCCTATACACTTTGGAGACAAGAAGTTCCATTCAGCTGGGGCATCTGACCTGGGTTCAATTTCTTTTGCCACTGTTTTATTGTGTACTTACACTGCTTTTATTTTGAGATCTACAGTTGGGAAGAGCAAGAAGTGCTGAGATACTGACTGCAGGGTCTGAAGTACTGTAGGATCTAGTTGTACTTCTGCTTTCAGATACACTGTGTGTGTAGTTCAGCAACACTGATGCTACAGCAATAGACTTGGGCACATAAATCCCTGTATTTCGAAATCAGTAGTTAAAGTTTATGACAAAATGGTAGATCAGCAATTAATCTCAGGTACTCTAACAAAGTGCTGATATCTCAGCTAATTCCCTGCTGTTTTGTTTTTTAGAAGGCAGCATGACATTTGTGACAGCTCTATGGGGGTTATTTTCATCACTTGCCCACAGAAGAGGCAGCAATAAAATGAGAATGGTGTCTTTTCTTGCATGTTGGCCTATGGTAGATTTCAAACTACCCTTTGCTCAGAAGGTGGTAATACCTGTTCTTTTGCATTAGCTACAGAGGTACTGCTTCAGATGGAGATACTACTCCAGAGTCCTGCTCCAAGAGTATTTTTCCAGGAGGCACAGTAGGTGTGCAGTCTGGTATGATCTGGCTTAATTTTTAATGCTCTTCAGAGATTAGCTTGAAATTAGTTGTAGTTTTTTTTGTTGGTGCTTGTTGTTCCTTATTATTCTCATGTAGAATACTACACTCTGAAGCACACTGGATTGATTATTGTCATGGCTAACAAAGCAATGCTACTTACTATGCTGTTAGTAAGTAAGTGTCCTTTCCAGATTGAAGTTTAGGAGCAGGGCTGCAGGCTTGCCTTGACTTCTGAGTGTGCACCTAAACATACCCAAACTCTGAAGCTGTTTAAACAAAGGTCTTGATACATGTATTGAAAAAGGTTGTTGTAACACTCCAAATACTCCTGAATGAGTCTCTCACATTCAGAGATCAGAATTCAGGCTGACGGTGGGATTTCTTTTTGTTAGGGCTGGGAATAAAATGTAAATGGAACGGAAAGACCCCTAAAATGCAGAAAAATTATCTAAACTGATTTATTCTGGTGTTCCTATTTGGGAAAAGCAAAGCCATGTAAACCACCAGAGCATTTTTTTGTTGTTCCCTAGGTTTATAAAACTCATACTGCTGGTTATTTAATTTCTTTGCCTGGCTTTGGCTATATTGTTTTTATCCTAACTTCTCACAGCTTCATTAGACTCTTGTTTGTGTCTAATCAATCTGTACAGTCCAACTTTTGGCTGTCTGTCTTACAAATCTGTGTAATGTAGAGATAGAAGCTGCTCCAGGAGGTTTTCTAGCTCAGCATGATGCCATACCAATGTTAACCTCTGAATGTGTGACCTTGCTTGTTCGGTATATGCAAGGCAGATATTTTTCTTCTGTCCAATGCATTGCTTATTAATAATATGTGCTGTATAAAACAGTGCCATTAAATTTCTCCGAGCTGGAAGCCTTAATTCGTTGTTAACTTATACATCATAGGAGTTTGGAAGAACTTGAGCCATAGCTTAGAATAAAATTCTGGTAGCAAATGATCCTGTGACTTGGCACTAGTTTTGTATGACACCCCATAGCCATTGTATCAACAGCTCATGAGCAAAATCCTGTATTTGTGTAGTAAGTAAAAGGATCCTTCTTAGTGTCAGAGTTTGTTTCTTGTGGGACTTGCTAGTGGGCAAGCTAGGTGTGCTATTTCCAAAACCATCAGGCAGAAATTAATGAATCAACAGAGTAAATAACCCACTGCTTATTTCCTGAAACAAAGAGCACCTGTAACATCGAAGGGGTAGCTGCCTGGCAGGAGGCTGGTAGTGCTTTTAAGAACCTAGGAATGCTGGGATTGGGTAGAGAGTTAGGGACAAGTGGATACACAGAACCAAGATGAAGTGTGGTTTGGACTATGAGACCTTTTTGTCAGGTGTTGGTGCCCCTTCAATACCTCTTTCTGTTCCTTGATAATAAAGCCCATGTTTGTGTGGGATCTGACCTCAGGGGAGGTTAATGCTTCTCCTGCTGAGGAAAGCCAAGTCACACTCCTTTCAGTCCTGGATGTTTGCTGTTGCTTGCAAAGCTGTTTCTATTTGTGTTGTCCTTTGGGTGTGATGCTTGCAAAGTGGGAATTGCCTCAAGCTTGGTTTGTTTGGTGAGAGAAGGAAGGCCTGTTTGTCAGGTATGTTCTCTTCTGAACTTCTTCAGCTTTTGCCAACTTAGTCTCAGCCCTCAGGCTGAAAAGACAGGTGTGAAGTGAGGTGAATTGTAAAAAGAAACACACCCCAAAAAACCAAAACACATAGAGTGGGCTTGTGAATGAGGAGGAGGAGGTTTGCTGCAGAACCTGGGTGCTGTTGAAGGCAATGAGAACCTGGACCTGTGTTTCAGCTACCAAGGATATTGCTAAGGCCCTGTGTGTCTTTTGACAATGCTGCAGCAGGTAGCAGGAGAGGAGGGTCTCTTCTGTAGGAGCCCTCTGGTTATTCCTGGGGTGGGGGAGACTGCCTTTTTTCCTTGTCTTTAAGGATTTAGTCTGCCTAGAGCAGAACAAATATGGGAGCCGTCCCAGACCAGCCCCTTCTCTCTGAGCAGGCTGACAGACTGGAGCTTTCTTGTGAAATGGGCTTTAAGGTCACTTTTGAATCAATCTCACTCTTAAACTGTAGGCTTTGCATGTGCAAGATATTGCTTCTCTGCAGTATCTCAAGGAGCATCCATGGACACAATTGCACAGATTGGCTTAAGAGAAGTATTTTTCCTTCTAGGAGGCTTAAAGAATAACAGGGATGAGTCTGTGTAAACTTTGACTGTATTTGAGAGGAGGTTTATCATCTAAATGCCAGTTTCTCTTTTGGGAAAGTGGAAGTTGCTTAAGCAGCTGATGACTCAGTTTCTCTGGCTGGAGGATGCAGATGACAAATGTTTGCTTTCCAGATAATGAATGAGATTTTTTCCATTTGGGACATGCTTTAAAAAATGTAGGGTGTTAAAAATGATAGTATGAAGGTCAGTAGGTAAACACATATTTGGTCTTTGACCCTTCATAAGATGATGCATCCATGTAGTAATCTTCAGTCTAATGATACAGAAGAAGACAGTGAGGTTTCTGCTCATGTGTTTTTTGAATGGCAATAAGGATGAGCACAGAATGGTTTATTCCAGAGAAGATTTTAATGCACACTGCTGTAAAGAGAAGCTCTGGTAGATAAGGAAATACAGATAAGGTGCTCACAAATCTTTCAGTGATGCCTGGGGAGTCACAGTAGCACAACACAGACAAAAACATTTGGGTGGTGGGAGCTGAATTACAGAGCGGGGAAGGGGCTTTTACTTTCTTGCAGAATATGAATTCTCTGCAGCAAGATCTGCTCCACTCTTGCATAATATTGACTCTTCCCCTTTTCAGACTTTGCACTTAATGGCAGTCTTCAACAAACACTGAAGCAGAAGCAGCTCTCAAAGAGAAATTCTGGATGAGATTCTAGAGGACTGAGGAGAGTTAATTCTAGTGACTCCCTTCCCAACAGTGTGGCATGTACTTGGGCTCAGTGGTAAATTCTCCCAACAAATCAAGAAATACTTTGCAAGATGCCATACAGAGCTGTTCCCTGAATGACCTTGCTAAACTAGGTCACTGCTACCCACTGATGCCAAACCATGAGTGGGGTTTAGTGGATGGGAGAGGGAGGTAATGTGGAAGAGGGATGCTTGCCCATTGGACCGCTATTGGTCATGGAATGCTGCTGTCAGGCAATTGCCAAGGTTACATGGGAAAGTATTTTATTTATCGCTTAAGCAGATAAATTACTGCTGTGTCTTCATTTAAATGGTGTTTCATTTTTGCACTTTTCTTCCCACATAAAGATGTCTGTTTCTTACCTGGCTCTGTATTGGCATGTGAAGGAACAGTGCCCGGCTAATGTTGTCAGAGAGTAATGAAATGCAGCTATCCCAGAAGAGCAGGCAGGCATACAGGGATGGTGATCATAGTGCTCTGTATTTGTAAGAGGGAACTTTTGTGAATTCATACATTTTGGATGCCAGCATCTCCTGACAAAGGTCATACAAACCCTAGAACTCATCTTGAAGGCAAGAATTTTGGTTGGTCTGCCAGCAGCATTGACTGCCTCCAAAGTTATGCATGTTTTCGCTTGTAAATATTTTCAGTGGGCTGTTTTCCCAGGACCATTTTGCTTACCATCACCTCCATCCTCCCTGCCTGCAGTCATTTTTTTAGACTAAGAGAAGGGAAGAGGATGTTGTTTGTAGCAATCAGTATTATAAATATACCCAGTATGGTTATTTTGGAAGATTAACAGTTCTCATCACTCTGTAGAGTGACTACCTCCTCAGAAGTCTTCCTACTTTGTCACTAGGAATAGGACAGTCTTTTCTTTCATCCAGCTTCTCTGCTCAATTGAGAAGAGAGAAAACAGAAGTAGGACAAGGAGTCACTATGAATTGTGACTCCTTGCTTCCCCACCCTAGCTCAACTTAGAGCTGCCTGGAGGCTGCTCTGGCTTAACACTGTTGGCAAAATTACACTCCTGCCACTCTTCCTTGCCATGGCTTACCCTCTCTGTTAGGGTAACTGCCAGGAATCCCCTGCTACGCATGCGACTGTGGGGGTGACACAACCATAGCTTTGAGTTCAACATGCAATTTAGAAGCTGTTTTCCCGTTGCAGATGATCAGAGCAACATCTCTCTCCTTGTTTACAAGGATGCAATTGTAAGATGATCAGAAAATTTGGGTTTCTGAGCCTGTCACTTATTCTAACTACTGAAATGGATTCTTACACCAGCATGAAGCAGCTCATAGTGTATGGATAGACCTTCTGATCTGTTCTGCATTAGCTAATGATGAAGGCAGTCCAAGCAGCAATAATGAAAGCTTGACTGATGGAAGGCTGTCAAGAACCTTTTAGCTACATCTTGGTGATTTAGATTGGGCTGAGTGTTGTCCTACTTAGCTCTTAGGCACTGAGATGTGACCTGTGTGGTGATTGCAGATCTCCTACGTGTACCATTACTAGCCCTGCCTGGGATAGTTGACAAGCATTTTTAGCTGGGCTGTTTCAGTGCTGTCTCTCTGTGTGATGAAGACCATAAAAGGTGATATCTTCATCATTAGTCTCAAATGTTGGTCCTAGTACTGAGGTGAGAACCACTAGCTTTGAACTTAGTTTGAGTGCGTGTGTGCTCAGGGAAACGTGGAAGGATATGCCTGTAGTGGAGTTGAGCACAAGAACAGCTTGTCTCAAGGAGCCAGTTGAGATTGAGTCTCTGGGGGCACCTGAGTTTGGTGTATTTCTGACTGAGGCCACTTTGCTGTTACCTACCTGTGTCTGGGCACAATCCATGACTTGTATAGATCTTTCTCAAAGTGGCACCTACTGTTTCCCTCCTTGTTCTGCCACTGATTGTCTGGTTTCAGTCCTGTTCTTTTCAGTTTCTTAGCTCTGTGATCTCTCCTTTGTACAGAGGCAAAAAGGTTACAATTATGAGCTTCCTTGAGGAGCAGAGCCTGGATGAAGGGGGATATTTTTCAGGCCTCTTGTCTTTTAATGTGCCTGGACTGAGTTCAATTGTGTGGCATTTGTGGGATGTCTGGGCCCACATCACTGTTTCTGTGGGCTTAGAGCTCTTTACATGACTCCCTTTTTTTTTCAGCATTATTTTTTGTGCTCTTCCTATCGCTTTTGTTTCATCTGTTGCTTTCTGGTGTATGAGAACTGTGCCTAGCTCTTCAAGAGCTCTACCCCACACCTAGCAAATAAAAAGGGGGCATCTGGGGCTCATGATGTCCCCAGAACTAGAGCAGTCAAGGCATGGCTATTCAGTTTTCCCCCGAGGAAGCAGATAAGCATGTCTGAATAACCCTATGATAACTACAGAACAAATGGTCTGTAAACCAAAAAAAGAACAGGAGCCTTTTCCTGGGAAGGACAACTTGCCACTATGATGGTGGGGGGATGTGTGTGGAGGAGGGTCAGCAAGCAGAGATGGCTTGTTCAAATGTTTTAGTGTCTTTCCAGTTAAATGTATATATGCTTAGGGTGTCAATTGCAGAAAGCTCCGCTTTCTTATCGGTGGAGTAACTTACATGTCTGTGTCAGCTCTTCAGGAAGTATTGTGCCAGTGCAAGTGTAGAGTCTCCTGATCTTTTAACTCTTTGACCTTACTTGAATTCCCTGAGTTCTCAGCAAACAAAGATTAATTGAATGCCTTTAGACAGTCAATAGAGGCTCATGCTGCAGTGACCTACTGATTGCCACTGCCAGGAGCAGGAGGAATTGTAATTTTGAGCTTTTACCAACACAGGTTTTCACCACCATGTTGCAAACAGACCTTGTCCCATGGGTAAGGAACATGTTAGTGTGCAGAAGGAGGTGCTGTTGTTTGCAGCACTTTTGAAGGTTTGAGTAGCAAATAGATACTTGGAAAAAATTAGCAAATTAGTCAGTTGACAGTAGATGGAGAAACATAGTGGCTGGCATCTTTAAATGTGCTTTTTTTCAGTGCAAAGGCTGTACTGTAATTTGTAGTGTCTTCTCTGTGGCCTGATTTGTTCAAGAGAAGGAAGTATTGGCTGAAGAGAAGGTGGGATGTTTGGGTAAGATGTTAGCCTGGAGCTCAGGAGATATTAGCTGTATTTTTGGGTAGGCTGCCAATGACACATGACCACAGTCAAGCCATTAAACATGTCTATGACCTTTTCTTATTTACTTGAATCTCAAGCTCTTTTGAAGACAGTCTGTCACTGCTGAATGCTTGCAGAGTGTAGTGCAGCGAATTTGCTTTCTGGGCCAAACCTTTGGACATTGCTGTTATACAAGCAGTAGCTCATGCTTATCTGTTTCAACTGTGTCGTTAGCCTGCAGAAATCCATAACCTCTGCTGAAGCTTCCTTTGCTCTGGTTTCACTAGCTGCATGTTTGGAAGGACTGTGCACCTAGACATTAGTGGAGGAGCTGAGGGGCTGCATCCTATTACAGTTTAAGTATTTGTGCACTTGTTTTTAATGTGCGTGGCCAGTGTTGACTGCCTTTTGTCACTGTCATAATCAAAGCAGTCGTTGCTCATCTAGCTAATGTGCTGTGTCCTTACAAAGTCATTGGCACAGGTTTCCCTGGCACTGGGTTTTACCTCAGTGCCAGATTCCCTCTGTCACCTCTATGGGTTGCAGTGACACCCAGCAGTAATGCTCTCCACAGTGCTGATTCTCTCCTGATGCAGATTCCTCCGGGGTATGTCCTTACAGGTTTTTATCACTTGTCCCCAGAAGTTTGCAGTGTCACCCTCACTTTACTTTGCTTTAAAGTCTTCCTGCCATCTACCTTGTTCTACCAATTTGTCTCTGTCTTCCTTGTCTATCCAGGCTATAAGCCCTTGGAGAAAGGGGTTAGCTGTGTCACTCCTACTATCTCACTCATAGCTTGTCACTTGGTGGGGAATAGCCCCTGACCTTTCACTCACAGAAGAGGTTTGACTGTGTTAGGCAGGTCTAATTATACGGCCACAAGGGTCTCTGGTGCAGCCTCTAAGCATAATAGTAATATACATAACAGTTGTAGCTGCATATGTTCTGAGACCTCATAATAATTGGACGTGAAGCAGGCCACATTTTGGCTTTCCCTGAGTGTATATTTTGATAGATGCAATGGGGATATCTGCAGTGTGTTTGTCCTATCAAAGCTTCTTCTGAGATTTCTTATTTGGAGAGGTGATTATGGATGCAATCCCATATAACACTAGTGTACACTCTCCTGATCCTACAGTGGATATCCTCCTATGGGCCCAAGAGTGCTGAAACTTGTTTCCACACATTTTTACTTTCCTCAGCAAAAGAGCAATATAAATACCTGGTATTCTGATGTTTTACTCTATACAGTAAAAATCCAGCATTAACCTACTGGCTACTGTATTTACCAATGCTGTTTTTGGCAAAATCCAAACTTGTGTCAGCCTAACACTGACTATGCAACTGCTTCTGGATCCCTGAAGTGGTCTTGAATAGATGATAGCACTGGGGAAAATACCAACCATGTTAGAGAATGAGAGCTGGTCTCAAGAGAAATCACTTCTACATCAGTCTGTGGATGGTCATAAAGGACCAAGAAGTTGTGCTGAAAAGAAAATAAAATTCATCTTGTGTGTGCTAAGGATGTTGCTGCCTCAGCCTAGGACATTAAAATTCAGTTTTGTCATTCCAGGCGAATTAAAGAGTAGACTTGCACCTCCTCTCTGTACCTTGGGTAAGGCCATGACAGCTGTGTTGTGCTCATGCCTATCAGAGGCATATTAAAACTACCTGTCCTTGACCTTCTGATTTGTATTTCAGCTTCTTCCATTCTAGATGTGCCTGAACCATGTTCAAAGTGCTGGGTGTCCAGCAACATTTGTCCATATCTGGCTGGAATGATGTTTACTTTTGAGGGATAAATCAGGACAGCCTTTCTGGTTACTGCTGAGAGTGAATTTAGGTGTGCAAGTTCTGATGACCCAAGCTGGAAGCTGACCAAAAATGCTAAGGTTAACAGTCCTGCTTTTGGGTGAAGTGGTGTAATACTTCTAAGGACCAGAATAACCAGGATTTGTTTCCCTGAAACTCTTATCATGGGGATTTTTATGCTGTTCTTATGTTTGCAAGTTGAGGCAGAGGGAGAGCACCATTTTATTAAGCAGAATCTCTGGGGGAGTAGAAAGGAGGTGCTTTCCTCAAAACCTTGACATGTAGCACACTTTTACCCTCCTTCAGCAGTCTCGTGCCAGCACTACAGATGTTCCCTGCTGGCATTTCCCCTTCCATCAGTTGGTCTTACTTAGTCTTGCTTCAGCCCTGTAGTTGGCGTTTTCCCCGCAGCTTCACTCCAGCATCATATTTCTCCATGCTCTGCTCCTGCCCGGAGCTGTGCGGAGCGACCTTCAGCACTGGGAGAGCTCCAGCGGGACACGGCCGGGCTCCGCCGGGATCGCGGCTTCGGGCGGGGCTGCTGCGAAACAGCCGGTGTTATCCCGCAGATGGGGGGTGCTTGCTGATGGGTTTGTGTTAGATAGATTTTAAATCATTCCTTTCGAATTAGAGTTTGTGCTCTGCCCAGCTCCGTGCTGAGTGTTTAGCTCAGGCTGGAGCATCAGATTTTGGTGACAGTGATGGTTTATCTTGACCTCTGACCGGATGCCTCCTCCACAGCTGCACTCTGAGCAAGCAGGCCCTGTTACCCATCCAAGCCTCATTAACATGGGCAAGTTCTTTGTTACTTTGGTAGGCTTTTCTGAATAGGGATTGGCACTTAGCCAATTGGCCTTAGATTTGCACTTCACTGCATTGCATGCAGCAGGATCTGCCCTTAAAAGTGGAGGATCTGCTTCCACTCAGAAGAATCCTTTTAAAAAAATCATTTCACAAAAATGCGAATAGGGCAGAATTTGCAGGATAGAGAAACCCTTATCCCAGAAGCTAAAGGCAAGATCACCGACAACATGAAGTGATGAATAACAGCAGGCAATAAAAACTTCAAATACTGTGCATAGGTAGAGCACATTTATTTTTGGCTCTTGTCGTGTATTTGGAACAGAACTCCCTTTCTGTCTATGTGAAACAGAATGCCATGAGGTTTTAAGTTCTTCATGTGACCAGACAGGGTTTGCCGCAACAATAGGGTTTCTGCTTGGTTTTGGGAAGGGCACCAGTTTTGCTGGCATTACAAAAGCATATGTGTGATAAAATAAGGTTCTTTCTCCAACTCTTCTGATTTATGAAACTGCTGGAAATCAAAACTTCTTTGCCATTTGGGTAATTTTTTTTTCTTCCAAACTATACTGAATGTTCTTCACATATTAATTTGTGGATTACAGAATGTTCTAGGCAAAACATCAGTGGGACAGTAAAATGTTAATGCAAGAGTTCAGCTAGCATAAAATAAAACCACAGTGTTCTTCTATCCTGCTTAATAATGACTCAAGTGAAATGGGGACAGTTGTGTGGTCTAGTGGCTACTGATGGGTGTGGTCCTCTGGATTCCTGGAGCTGCTTCCCAGCTCTTCTTTCCCATGCTGGGTGACCTTAAACAAGCTTACCCCTTGCAAATTAGAGCTTGATGTCTGGCGAGGAAGCTTATTAGGAAACTTAATTTTTGAGAGAGCATTTTGGGAACTTGAGATGACAGGTGCTAAATAAAGACACTTCTCTATTAAGTAGCTCTAAGAAAACACAATCAGATTCCAATTTTGTGCCATTGGTACTTAGGGAACTCATCTTTTGGCTTTTTATGAATTGAACACTCTTGATCTGGATGACAAAAGTGGATACTCCTGACCATTTTGCTGGAATGGTTGTTTCAATTGTCAGCACTTTGGTTTATTGGCATCAAAAGAACAATGGTCTAATTTCCATGTCAGCAAATTATTCTGGATTTAAACAGAACTGTGTGGTAGTGGTCACAAGCACAGCAAAAGGTGCCCCAGAGCCAGGAAGTTAAATTGATTGTAAATGGCAGTAAAGCAGATTAGCTGAGCTTTGCTTTCAGAGCAAAGTGTAAGGTATCGGGGCAAAAAGCAAACAGTAGGAAATAGTGTGTTGCAGTAAATGAAGACTGGACACAAAAGAGAAGAGGGTTATCCTACAGAATGCCACTGTTAGGACACAGCCTAATTCTGCAGAAATGTGTCTGCTTAAAGGGGACAGCAAACATCATCCTGCCTCAAAGGAAGAGGTGTAATGTGAGGTTCTAAAATACTGAGGTGCTATGATATTGGAGACCATACAAGTGGAAGGAAAGACCAAGCTGTGAACTGGGTTCCTGGTTGAAGTATCTTCCTGCAAGCTTCATCCTTAATTATTTGTTTCTCTACTGTAAATGTTCTTTAAGCAAAGAAAACATTTTACTTATCAGCCTAAACATTTTACTTGTCAGCCTCTTTTCCCCCTTCCAGTCCCCACTGCCAAGGGAGCTTATGTCCAAAAGACTAATCAGAACTTCCTCTAGCAATGTGACAGAGGGTCTGACTGCTTCTAAACAGTGAAGTCTGAGCTGAAGTCTTTGAGAAGAAAGTCTAGCATGTTCCATATTGTGCACCAGAGTTTTGCTGTTGGATTTTGTTGGAACTGGATCAAGCTTTTACTTTGAATGCACCTATGATCTACTAATTTCAAGCTGTGTCCTCATCTATGGCCAGAACAAATCAAGATTTTTCTCTTCCTCCCACATATGCGTAAGTGACATCATGGTGTTGGGTAAATGTTGCTTTCTTGTCCAGCAAGCAGTTTGTCCCGGCTTGAGGTATGGCAGTAGTTTTCTGCACAGTGTACTGTACTGCACAGGACACCTGGAGAAATGCTTTGCATTTGCAAGTAGTTGCTACATATTTAGGTAGCAGAGAAGCAAGGATTGCTGATCTGTGTGTTAGGCAGACAAGGCAGGCTTGTGGGTAATTTAGATCTTGAGCCTTCATTGCATTTAAAACTAAATTTTTGCAGATACTTGTTCCCAGCATTAAGATTTAGGCACTACATATCATACAGAACCATTTACTAAGATTTGTTCTGAGCTGTCTTATACCAGTCCAATCAGCTTATATAAACCTCTTTGCTGTGAAAAGTTGGTGTGGATCAGAAAGCTGAAGTCCCACTGGAACACTGGGCAAAGGAGTGCTGTGATGTTAACCCAGTGTACTCATTGATGAGGTTCTCATGCCTAATATGACAGTGCAGCTCTTCTAGAGGTGAGGGTCTCATTTGCACTTGGGTCTCTTTAAGCTCTTCTAGCACTTGTGTCATAAATAGGGCATCACTGTCCTGCTACTCCAATGAAAATGGAAATTAGTTTTTTAAAAGAATTTGAGTTTTATTTGCTTGAATATGGCATCCAGATTTCAGGACTACCAGAAGGGAGACAAGTGGAATGATTCCCTCAAGATCTTATAGTTAGAAGTGGCCACGACTTCCTACCTGGCAATGTAGTTTATCTCATGGAGGAACTGCTACAGGTTCAGCTATGTCCTGATTCTTACTCTGCCCAAGCAGGAGAAATGGTAAAGAACCAGGTGGGGTTTAGCACCATCACATAAGAAAAGATTGAGATGTGGTTCTGTGATTAGTTATCCTGGTCTAATATGGAACCAGCAGGACAGTCTGGTTTGCTTTAGAAAGCAGAGCAGGATTACTAGAGAGGAGGCATAGGGTAGGTACGTGAGCCTCGTTGGCTCTGGGGTGGCTTCTCTGTGCTGTAGGGATCCAACAGCATGTTCAGCCAGAGCAGTTGAGTTCATTCTCTTGACATCAGGTCTGTGGTGCGTCTTTGGCACTAGCCATGACCCAATGGGTGGAAATACTCCTGGGGAAGAGATGTTCGCTAAGCCCACTGTGCCTCAAACTGGTCCTTCTGCCTTTCCCGTTCTTCACCACTGAGCTGAGAGATGAGCTCTTTCCTTCTGGGTTGTCTGAGGGAAGGAGAGGGGCACCTATTAAACACAGTTCTTTGTGATGCTTTGTGTTCTTAGTACCTGTAATTCTATAGTGAGGCAATAACTGGGGTCCTGGACACTTTCATCAGGATTAAACAATGAATAGAGAGTTGTCATCCTGCTCCAAATCTGGACAAGGTTTTACAAAGCCCACAGGACTTCTCCTATGCAGACACACTCTGACTAGTTCACATTAATGTAATGGTTTATAATATCTAACAGAAATTCCCAGTAGCCTGAGACTCCGCCACAGACAGATGTGTTACTATTTTGCAAATGTGGAGTTAACGATATAATAGAATTATTTAGAGACCTGGTGATAGGATTATGACTCTAGTGTGTCTGACTCTCAAATCTATGCTTTCCTATATCTATCCTCCCTAGACATTAGTTAAAATAATTTCTCCTTCCAAACAAAAAATAATTTTGGGAAAGACAGATTCCCAACTCAGCTATGAAATGTCATCTCGATGATGATGATGATTATGGGATGCAGCAAATGCATGCATAATTATTCTCCCTGCTCACAGAGCAGCAGATAGGCCCATTTGCTGCCTCCTGAAATATATAACCAAACACTTTTCCTCGTGCTGTCTGCTCTGTGCATTTTCATGAGCTTGTTCCCTAGGGCTTGGTGTGAAATTATTGTAATTTTTTGAAGTAGGGAGAAAAAAAATTGAAATCTTTCTGTTGGAAATGGCATTGATTTGTCTGTGAAGTTATTACAGCTGTTTCTCTCTTGAAGGCACGGGAAGAGGAATTCCTGATTTATTTATTTATTAATGTGGGGAGATGGGGAGCAGTCTGACACTAAGAATGCAGTGAATTTTGGATGCAGTTCTTAAAGTGCTTTCATGTTATGCATATGAGAATGCAAAACAAGGATAATAAAGTAAAGAATATTTTCTGACTTTCAGGTGCATAGCTTGGTCTGTGTCACTAATTATTACTGGATTTTGGTGTAGGGTAATTTATTTGATGCAAAGGGTTGTGTTTGACAGCCTGAACTTGTCAGCCTTGAGTCACATAAGGAAGGGCCCAGCAGGATATATAACACAAATGTTCACATAATGTAATGAAAAATACCCTTCTGAACTATTTTCCATTAAATATGAAAATTGAAATTACTTAACAAAACACTTTTCTGTCCCTGTCTTTTAACAACAAACAAAAGCTCTAACGTGCAGTCTAAAATCGCTCATCAAGGGATGAGACCCTGCTAGGATTTAGTAAATGGCTTTTTTTTTTTTGAATAAAGCAATTAGTTCTAAAGGGAACATGTCATCTTCAGTACATTGCTAAGGTAGAACAGCCATTGTGCTTTCTGGCACTCTATCAAGCTGCTCCTTTTGCACAGTTATTGGAGAAAGTGCATTTACACGTACTGTCAATGTCCGATGCCGGGAAGAGGTTTCTTAAATAACAAGACATGGGCTATTATGTGCATTAGCTTTATTATTTTTTAAAAAGTGTCTTAGCCTTTGGGGACCTAAGGTACTTAATAATATGTTGCAATTACAGTGTGCCAATGTGTTGTCGTCATATCTCAGGTGTTTGACAATGAAACAAGTGCAGATTAACCCTTGGATGTCCATTGAATTTCTAGCTAGATGCTTTTATGTCTAGAGCTTGTGATGAGTCCACAGTGCGGCAAAGGCCAACATACCTCTCTTGTCTTGGTGTATGGCCAGAGGCTGTCCCAGGAGGAATGTCGTCCAACACCCCACATATGCTTAGTGACTTAGGAGATATGAGTGCCATGCTTTTGGTCTGGATGGCACATGACTTTCTGTACAGAGGTGCAGGATGCTCTGGAGATGGAGTATGATCAGACAGCTTGCCCCTTGGAAAGCATGTTGGGGGGGAGAGGGGGGCAGGGCGTGTCATGATTTAACCCCACCTGGAAATGAAATACCACACAGCCACTCACTCATTACCCCAACCCTTGTGGAGAGTAGAATATGGGGGGAATAAAATAAGCCTCCTGGGTTGAGATAAGAACAGTTTAATAATGGAAATAAAACAGAATAGTAGCGGTAATAATGGTAATAATAATAATTTTAAAAGACAAAGGAGAGTTGAAATGAAGAAAGAAAGAAGTAACACCAAGGTGGTATCTGGGAGCCTGCTCAGACAGCAGCAAACAAAGAGTGAAATCCCAAGTCACAAAACTCATCAAGGAGAGTTGAAATACTGGTGCAGATGATACCTGAACTAAAATGTCTGAGGGATGAAGCTGTTCAGTCCTAAATAAGGACAACAAGAAATTATTTCTGCATTTTGGGTTTTGTTTGTTTTCCCCCTCCAGCCTCCTTGGTGTTGAAAAACATTCCAGAATGGATGTTAAAGAGTTGTCCTGTTGCAGCATGGCAAACACATCACCCTTAAGTCACAGAAAAGAATCCATTTTGAGTTGATCTCTGCTAGATATGCAGGTACAATTTGACATTCATTACTTGTACTCTTTTGTAGCTGCCTGCGTGTGGACTGAAGGAGGTGAAGAGAGAAACGGGCTGTCTGTAGATATTAAACGGCAAGAACTCAAAGCAGACAGTCTTTGTGGGACGATATAAGAGCTTTGTAGGTGGTGCACAGTGTGTTATTATTTCAATTTTTGTTTTTTTTTCCATTGAAGCTTGAGTACAACTCAGAGGGAAAGTTTTGATATGCAAGAAATTCAAGGAAATTTTAAAAATTAGGTGAAGACGCCAAGCTAAAGCTCAGAAGAACTAGTTGAGGTATAACTCCTTGTATGATGCCTGGTCAGTGACAGGGTTGTGAAGAGATGAATTCTACAGTGGCAGCCACTGCAGCACTTGTTTTTGGTTTTTTTTGTGGGGTGTGTGGGAGGTTGTGTATCTCTGGGTTTTGTGGGTGGGTTTGCTTTTCTTTGTTTTGTCTTTGTTTAATTCTGAAAAAGAATTGTCCTGCTGAGGAAGCTTGGCTGGCAACCAGAGCAGTCCTACTTTTGTCTTTAGGGAGGCTTTTTTCTGGGCAGTAAGAAATGAGGTGATCTGATGGTGCAGTAGACAAGCTGCAATACCTTGTCCAGGGCAGAATTGCTCTCATTTGAGTCAAACTCTGCATTTGCAGTTAAGCTAAGAGTTGAATACTGCTGTGCCCAGGGCTTTTACTTTATGAAGCAGGAGCATGTGATTCTCCCCTGTTGTGTAGGCTAGTCAGCAGAGCAGTGTCAGTCTTTGCAGAGTATACATCACAGCTACAGATGTAGGATTACCAACAAGGTTAAGGCTTTTCCATCACAAGCCAGTGTTTGCAGAAGCTTAAAGGGTGGAGAGTTTAACTGGTTCAGTTGATGTCTCCTGTGCAAAAGGTCGTTCTCTCTGATTTTGGTCTTGGTTTTATTTTCTTTCTTGTGTTTTGGAAAGTTTCAGTTAAAGCGGTTCAGCTGTTTTGGAGAAGGAGGCTGGAAATTGTTTAATAACAAAAATAAGCTTAATTGTTCTCCTGAAGTTCCACATTTTAGAGCAGGATCTTGGGCTTCAGAGGACAAAGGGTTCTAGAGGTCCCCATAGGATTAAGGAGATGTCTTGCATAACATATCTATGGGAAGTTGTGTATTGCCAAATTATACATCTCTTCTTTCAGAAAACATGGAAAAGAGTGTATGGGGGGAAGGAGTCTAATTGTGTTCAGTGTTTCTCAACAAATCCTCTTATATTGCCTCTGCTGAGATGCGAATGTGCGTGAGACTGAGCATCTCTGTCTTTGGTGTTTCTGTCAGCTGAAGGGGGTTATTGTAGGGCCACTCTCTAAGAACTGGGAAGTGTCAACCAGATGGACATGGCTAGGGCCTGGCAAATATTATCAACCACAGTCCTTGAGTTAGATTTCAGAGCCTTGTTTCAAAGAGTAGAAAATACGTCTTGACATCTTGCTTCAAAAAAACCAATAATATTGTCTACACAGTTCTCATCTTTCTAGCAGATGCATTACCGAAAGGCCACCCTTTTTTGATCGTGCTAGACACATATTCCCTAAGTCAAAGGAAAGCCCTTCAGTAGGCTCCTGGTCTGACAGAAACAATACTTATGCTGCTGGTATTTACATGAATAGAGAAGTATCCATGGTCATGGGCTCCCCTTCCTGATTTGGCTGCTTAGACCAAACCTGTAAAACCTACAGCAACAATTAAAGGTCTTTAGGAAAATCCTGTGCAAAGGAAGACTGATAGAAACACAAGTGAGACTGATGAATGGGCAGGGAAGAGGAAGCATGGCTCAGTGCAGGAAATAATCATGGATCCCCTTACTAGGAGAATCTTCACAATGGGGGTTACGACTAGACTTCTTAGCTTTTTTATTTACTTTTTACTATTTAGCTTTTTAATTTTATTTTATAAGCTAAAGTAGGTCTCCATACTACAGACAGCATTACTGTAGCCCTGGTCTTCTCTGCTCATAAGACAGCCAGTCTTGTGCAATTTGAGAGTTCATTGCAGCTTTACAACTTTGCTTGGAGCAACAATTCTTTGATGAGCCTCAGGAATCCACTTACTATGACCTGGAACTCAGGATAGGGGCTATTCTTGGAAATGCGGGTATTCCTCAGGGTGAAAGGTCCCTGAAGAGGGACTTTTCACAAGAGCATGTAATGATAGGGCAAGGATGAATGGATGTAAGCTGAAGGAGGGTAAATATAGATTAGATATTAGGAAAAAAATATTCACTATAAGGGTGGTGAGGCACCAACACAGCTTACCCAGGAATGTTGTAGACTTCCCATCCCTAATGGTGTTCCAGACCAGGCTGCATGAGGGGCTGAGTAGCCTGATCTAGTGGCAGGTTCCTTTCCCATGGCCGGAGGGTTGGAGTAAGATGGTCATTAACCATTCTTTAATCTAACCAGTCTATGATTGTGTGATATTTCTGGGTGCCTTGTTTAGAGCTGTGATAACTGTGATTAAGACTGAGTAATGAGGTGTGACTGAAAGAGCTGACATTGAGAGGTGACCACTAAGTTCAGCACTGCACACCCTTAGCATTTGGATCTTTCTAGTCCTTGGCATGCTCAACACACAACATGGGATGCTGCAGAAGCAGAACACAACCATTGGTATTGGAGTGCAAACAGGAGTCAGTTGCCTCACAAAGTATTCCAGGCAGTGGAAGGAAACCCCTAAACCACAATTTATTTAACAAAAGAAGTGAAAAATGAAAGCCAAGGACTGCATAAAAGGATGGGCATTTTCTGCCTTTGTGGATGCCTGGAAACACAGAACAAGTTTCATGGGAGAAGTCAGCTCCAGGAACAGCTCCAGTTCCAGGGGGAACTGGCCCCCACTTTTGTGTTTACTTTGCAGGTCTAAATTGATTTGTTATGCTGCAGGGGCACCCAAGAGGCAGCCAGCTCCATAGCTCACTACCAGCCAGCTCAGCAGCTACCTGCTCAAGTGGGTTTCCTTCCTACATAAAGCTTCTTGCTGATGGCTCAAACAACTCAGGACACTTGGGTGTTTTCTCCCAGCAATTCCTATTGCTGTATTTTGTTTGGGATTGAGAGCTGAGCTTTATCCTTGTCTCTTTAGCATCCTTAGACAAATATCTAATGCACTTTAAGTGCTTTGTGGGTAAGAATAATCCTTCTTCAGGGAAGCCTGTTGTTTGGTAGCCCTATATAGATCATCCTCGCTCCTCATGAAAACCTGATAGCTCCCTACCAACAGGTCTGTAGTACCCATTCTGCCTGTGTTGTAGGCAGAAATGTAGAGTGCTTCTATTTTTCTTAGTGTCTGAAATCCTGAGCTCCTCTATGATATTTTGTTGTTGCTGTTTGGGCTTTACTAGGAGACCTCCTGGGAAAGTGTCTCTTCTCTTTCTCCGTCTTCATTTGGATGCTTGATTCCTGGGAACGTGTTTAGAGGGAGAGTCTGAAAAATGCCTTTTCCTAGCAGGGAAGCTGCTGCCCAGAAATGTAAAGCCAATGCTGCAGGGGACTGCTGAGCTATAGCACTTTATTCCTGGAACTGCATGAGGCAGCTTGCAGGGCATGGGAGCTATTGCCACCTCGCTGATATAGGGCTTTAGGGAATTATGCAATTGTTCTCATGCCTGAGCAACTTGAAGCCCTGTATCTTCTGGCTGGTGCTCACTACTCTGTGAAAGCACAGAAATGTGGTACGCAACACTCTCCTACCTGTGGTTTCTGGTAACAGGTGACGGGAGAGAGAGGGGAGAAATTATCTCCCCTATGCACCTCATGAACAGTGCAATCCCTTATGTGATGCGTGTGTGGGAATAATTCACTCCTGATCATGGAGAAGGTTGGCTCATGTCCTAAAGAGCAGGATTTAGATCACTTTTATCTTTATTCTCAGAGCAACATGGATTATTAATGTCTATAAAATGACCCAGCTGCAGTATTTGACTTGGTGACCTTCACTATCAGTGAATTTTGTGGACTAGCTACACAGAGGCGGTGAGAAAAGCTTTTCTTTATTCTTGAAAAATGTGGGAATGCTTCATAGAGATGTCAGACTGGAAGAGAAACCTTGAGAGACCTTTGTTTACCAACACTGATCTAAGCAGCTTAACCGTGTGATGCTTTCTGGTGAGGGAAAGAGGAGGGAGTAAAAGATTTCACCTGATTCACATGAAACAAAGCATTTATCCTGTGGCATAAGAGCTGCATTTACATGCAGTGACTGTGCACCCATGGTTCCATTTCATATTTAAAAGTAATCAAGTTATCTGTGCATTTGTGTTGGCCTGGGAGCTTTGGACAGTGAAACCCCCTGAACTACCCCATCAAAACATTGCCAGCATCTTTACATTGTCCTGGATCTGTGCCCCAGTGACTCAGGCCTGGGAGTGAGAAGTCCTTGGCCTACCTGCTCATCAAAAGGTCCATTAGAAGGGGCTGAATTGAGTTGTTTTTGTGGCAAAGGCACCAGACAGAGGTTACTGAGTTGATTTGGTTGGTCATGCGCAAGTAAGCAGAGAAGAACTCTCATTCTCTACCAGTGATGAGAGGATCCATGGAGCAGGTTTGCCTCTCAGTGCAGTCATTTAGTCTCATTGTACCTTCAGTTTTGTGAAGTCTGCTATAAAAATTAAGAGGTGCACTTTGCAGCCAGCCCAAGGAGACACGGCATACTCCAGCTGGAAATGCATCTCATCTCATGCTGACCTATTTTGAAAGAGTAAATTCCTCTCCTCTGATTTAATTTATGTGCAGTCTGTCAAGTTATAAGACTTTTGACAGTTGTGATGCCATCGTTTGTATCAGCAATCACCAGCCTAACAAGAGTTTGTAATTCAACTAACAGCTCATGACATTATTATTCTTATTTATTTCTGGCAGAAGAATTGCAGCAGCAACTTTCTTCCATGGCATCAGCTTCAAATGTCTGTGGCATCAGATCAGCCAAGGTTCTTTTTTAAAAATTCAGCCATACTCCCCCACATCTTGCTAACTTTACAGTCCCCCATGGCATCTGTGTGCAGTGAACTGAGCTGTTGAGACTAAATGCAATTTGCAATCAGGCTTCTGTTAATGTGAAAACGTACCGGCTGCTCTCCTGCAGTATGGATTCTCATTCTGTCTAGCATATGGTAGCATTAAACCCAGTCTGGAGTGCCTCTCGTTACCACACTGTTAGTCTTTGCAGAATGGAGAACCCTGAAAAACAAGTGTGAGAGAAATGTATTTTGGGAACTGGCTCTCCTCTAGCAAAGCTTGTCAGAACCTATCAAAAGGAGACCATACCTCAAAAACTAGCCCTGACAGCCATCTAAGCAAGTACAGAAAACTGACTTGAACACTGATGCAAAAGCCATGTACTTCCCAAGACAGGTATCGCACAGGGAGAAAAGGACAAGGAGAATCAGACAAGAGCAAGTTCATTATTAACAAGTTAAAGAGCTAGAAGCAGTCTATTCTTCTGCTACCCATTTGGGAGAGATGTTGATTCAGAAAGATAGCCTTGAGTGTGAAGCCAGCAGTTATGTAAAGATTTGATATAAATGTAGGCAAAACAAGAAATATATCCATCCACAGAGATAACAAACAGGAAAACCTTTTAACCATTAAGTATTTCATTCCAGCTTTAGTTCATGCAGCACATAAAAGTTGCCCTGGAATTTCTTCAGTGTTAGCATATCTTCCATTGTCATGTAAGATAGTTTAATTTTAATTTTGCTATTTGAGTGTTATGAATAATTCAGAGTGTTTTCTCACTGTAGGCTCTGATGGATGTCCTCAGCTCTTCTTCCCTGAGGCACTCAGGGCATTTGACTTGGTGAAAAAGATACAAGCTGGATCTGAAGAGAATTGGGTTTGAGGCAAGAAATCTATTGCTGTGGCCCAGCTGGGTCATTGGGCATCTGAGTCATGAGCTCACAGTTCTGCTTGTTCATTGCTTTCTTTGGTTGTCCCACCCTGAGGACCACAAGCATCTGTTTTACTCATGTGCATCCATGTTATTTGTTACTTGTAAAACCACCAAATTTTTTGGTGCCCTGAGCCTTTGATGTGTGAAGAATCACAGAGTTGTGGGCTATGGCTGGAAGTAAAAGCTATCTGATCTTAGCACCTGCCTTTTCTTAAACGTTTCTCTGAAAATTTCTTATGAATGGAAGTTCTTTCAATGTAGGCCTCTATCTGGCTGTTGAGAAGATCAGGGGACTGAAGTAGTGTCAGTAGGTCAGGAGAGTGATTACAAAAACATCAAATCCTGAGATGTACAAGGCAAAGGTGACTGTAGATCAAAGGCTATTTTTCCATCCTGAAAGCTTCATCTCTGTATGGCTGAAGCTAGAAATGACTGTGATTCCTGGCATTATGTCTAAATAAGGCTAATGTGCCTGTTGGATATAGAAGCTTCTTTATTACACTTCTCCATAGCTCTTGGTAGAGCTAAGGCATAGGAAACTCTGGGCTTCGTTGGTTCTCATACGTGCAGTATCGGTTTGTGAATACTTTAGTGTCCTGACCCATAATGATGTGGCAGTGTGAGATGGGGACAGATACAGGCAGATTTGTGAGAAAAACAGAAACAGGCTGTTGGCTAGTGAAGGACGTTTTTTTTTTTTTTTCTCAGAGAATGCTTTTAGATGGGAGAAAGACCTCGGCCAGAGAACAGATGAGGTAGACTTTGGACCTTCGTCAGTTCCAGATGGCCAGAATACTTCATGTGTGCTCATGTGCGGAAATTCTGTACTCTGCATGGAGGCAGAAAATAGGTGTGCTCATCCCAGCCTCAACCTAACCTCATCTTTGTCATCTTCAATTAAAAATGTGAAAATTGACCTGGCAGGGCCTCATTTTTGAGTTTTAGGCTATTGCAGTGTTTGCTTATTGTGGCTAGTGAAAATGAGGGTAACCTTTGTCATGAGAGGTGAGTAGACCAAGAGACATCTCATCTCCCCTGGGAGGTGACTAATCCAGATTTAATCCAGGAAGATAAAAATGCAGTTTAAGAAAGTATTTTAGCACAGGTTTTAAAATCTGAAAAACATGATGGAATTTAAGAATGAACTTGTGTATTTATGTTCTTATGTGAATATGTCTAGAAAAGGGAGTATTTCCAAGTGACTTCCTATTTCAGATTGTTAAACCTCTTTCTGAGAAAACCCGGATGTCAGTTTTTTCCTGACTGTGAGTGGTTAGTTTGTCCTCAGTAGCAAGAGGACAAGCAGCTCCTGCTTGTCATGGTTACCCTAAATGTGACAACAGATAATTCCTGTGTAACTCTCTCTTCTACTGCTCCACATGTCATAGCCACTTAGTTGCCTCAGTGATATCCAACTGGCCTTCATCCCATTTATTTGTTTTTCTGGTAATCATCCATATTTCCATGTAAGAAAAAAAAATAGCATTGGAATAACTGTGGTTTTGCAAAGTAAATAACTAAGAAACTCTATGCATCTGGAAAATGAAGAAGGGAAGATTCTTTTTGGGAGAGGCATTTTCTTTGGGATTAACCTATATCCTCAAATTTCATTCCCAGAGACCTTAAGCTGGGCTCCTGTGCTTTGGTGCCCCATGAAAAGACCTGTGAGATTCTGCACAGGGCTCTTTTGGTATTGATGCCAATGTGTGCTGGGGGGTAATTACCTTCTGCACTCAGACCTCAAATGCTTGTGGATTCAGTGTGGCAAAATTTATTTCAGATGACTTAGATGCCTGCCCAAATGCTATCCTTGTCTTGAAAAGCAAGCGGTATGTTTTGCCAATGTCCTCATGGTGTCTGACAGAGACCTCCTCTGTCTTGTCGCTGCTGGTCAGCTTGGTGATCTTAGCACTTCTGAAGACAAAAGGTGCTTGAGTTTTGTGTTCCTTTGATGTTTCTGCTTCTACCTTGCCGATCTTTTGCTGCCTTTTCTCATTTGGTTTCTATCCTCAACCATTGCTGCATTTTTTGACTGTCCTAATTCTAGTTCTGATTTCTGGGAAAGCTTTGCAGAAAGAAAACTGCAGATTCAGCAACAGAAATAGATAAAATTCTTGTAGTTTCTGCAAACTGCCATGAACTCTCAAGAAGCTGGTACAGAGGAAGTGGTATGAAGGGCAGAGATGGACAGGTGCTGCACCTTAGACATTTGGAGAGTGCGGGTGAAATAAAAAGGGGGAAGCTGAAGGCATATTTTTGGAGACCCATGGACTGGAGTTGTGGCATTGCCATGGTATTGATCACAGCAAAAGGGCTGTTAGTTTACTTTTAATGATCTAAAATAAATTTCAAAAAAATATAGTAGTCATGACCTGAAGGCCATTGGGCCAGCACTATAGATAAAAAGTGTTTGATATCCTTCCTTCTGGTACTCTGATGCTGTGCAGAGTAATTCACTATAATTTCTTAGAAACATGTTTGAGAAGAAGGGCGTGTGATTTATCCATGCTTGATGGATTTTTCCTGTGTTATTCTGGGGACAAATATCAAGTGTTTTGGGAACTTAGTAGCAAGTGAAGTAATCACTTCTCTGATGGGACTTCAAAAGAAGAATTGTAAGGCTGGAAAATGTGTATCTTTGACCCCTATCTCTTGGTCAGTTCAGTTCCCCTTAGCCAAACTGGGGATAGAGCAAACGAATTAACCCAGAGATATTTACGAGTTCATAGCACATGGAATGCTTTAATCACAGGCAGTATTTGAATGGCCAAAAATTAGAACTCCTCACTTCTGTGTAGCGTGGTCTGTTTGCAGAGTAATGAAAGAAAAGGTGTCTCCATAGTAACCTGCAAAGCAGGCAAGTCTACTTCTTCCACTTCGATACAGTCTTCAGTAAACAGATTGTACATCTGCTTTAAAAAAAAAAAGCAAACAGAATAAACCACACTTTTGGATTATGTGACTTCCATTACTACTGAAGAGCTACTGGGTTCAAGATACGTCCCTCTGCTTCTCCGTATTTGTTACATTTGAAATGAGCTATGAAAGCCAATAAATTGTAACAGATGTGAGTTGCTGTTAGATCAAGGGGTCTCTACATGAAAGGTTCTTCTGCAGGTGAAGAGACAGGGCGCTGTGAATAGTTTTTAAACATGCAAACAGATGCTGTGAAGAGAAAACATTCCTATTGCCTTTGGATAGGGCCAAAAGTCTTGAGCTTACCTTAAGGGAGAAAATATGATCAAGCCTAGACATGTGATAGTATTTTCTGAGGGTAAGAGGAGTTAATATTTAATGGATTTCTGACAAAGCTATACAATTTTCTTTGCTTGAGAACTAAAAGAAAATAAACAAAACAAATACATACACTCCACACCCTTTTCCCCTCCAGAAAAACCCCAAATCCAACTCCCAAAAAACCACACCAGAAATTCTTTAAGTAGAGATAATCAAGTCTTGAGACACTGGGGGTGGTTTGGATAACTTTGAGTGCCAATTCAGTACTGCACTCTGATCCATTGTTTCCTAAGGAGTTCTCCTAGGAAGCAGGTATGGTTTTTTCTGGGAGGAGGATATGAAAGCTGCCTGCTGGTTTGTCTGATGCCACTTCTGTCAGAGAGCTGTATGTGAACCTCTCCTGTTGGAAGGGCAGATAGTATGTGACAGAAGTGAGGTCCAACACATGAAAATAGAAAAAGGATGATTGAAGGAGTGCCTTCAAACAATACCACTTGAAAGTTCAAGTTTCTCTAAGGGGTAGAGAAGCAAATAAACCCAATAGTGCACTACCTGGAGGATGGCTGTGTGACACAGGCATCTGAACAGGAACAGAGACTGGAGTGACCCAGGCATCAGACTCTGGAGATGGGGTGAAAGGTAGAGCTTGGCTGACAGGGTGTTTCAGTCCATTCCTTGTACTGGTGTCTAAACTGTTTTGTGTCTTTGTTTCAGAATGCTATTACCAAACTCTCCAATTTCCTTTATGGCTCTCTAGAGATGACTTTTAGGAGCTCTAAAATCCAGCTGTTTTTTAGGTTTTATTGGTCTGAGGAAGGTAGCCCGAGGGATACAGATGGGACAGGTCTCTGGGACTCCCTGTTTCACCTGGGCTGGTCTGGTTGCCCATCAGTATTTCCTAACCTGGCAGATGGAAATGGAAATTATAAATTGTTGGAAAAAATGCTCAGATATTCATTTTCTTTTTAAGCTTAAGAAAAAGTTTTCTTCTTGTGAAGATGGACAGGTGATGAAGGGGACAAAAGTTTGTGGATCCTGATGTTATCTGAGTATGATTCTTGACCGTTGAGAGTGTGTTGAGACCTGGTCAGCATGTCTTCCTTCTTCACTGGAGCTGTTCTGAAAACATGTAGATGTGGTGCCTAGGGACATGGTTTAGTGGTGGATTTGCCAGTCCTTGGTTAAAGGTTGGACCTGGTGATCTTAGAGGTCCTTTCCAACCTGAATGATTCTATGATTCATTGCGCTTTTGCTCTATGGTCTTTCCCCCTTCCACAGGTAATATCTGCATTCATTTCTGCTGCTTCCAATATCTCTTATTGTCAACTGTAATCCTTCATTAATCAATAATAATCAGAGCTTCCTAGCTGCCGCCATCTGTTTTCTCGATACGGGCTGTTTTTAAAACAGCTCAATTTGTGGCAAAGCACTTCCAGGGTGTGGCGTGTGTGGAACTGGATGGGGGCTCAGAAGCCAGTGGGGCAGGATGGGGAGATGGCGCAATCCGGGAGGATGGGATGCTCCCGGGGAGCACCTTCTGCCATCCCTTCCCAGTCCCCGAGGGTCGGGACGGGTTTCTCCCTTCTCTTCGGGTGCTGGGGTGTCCCCGGGAGATGCTCTCCGTCCCGTGGCCATCTGCTGCCACCTCCCGTCCGACCGGCGATGCCGTGCGGGGAGGGACGGCGGGCACATGGGAAACCGCCTCCAGGTGCGGGATTGCCACCTCCTTGAGATTCTGACAGTGGTGCCTTTGTCTGCAAGGGCAGCGAGGATGTCAGCCGTCATGGGTGCTATTGCTGGCTGCTGAGCCCTCTCGTTTCATTTTTACTGTCTCTGCCACGCAATGGCCTCCTTTCCTTTTCCTTTTTGTTCTTTCTGGGTATCTTGGCTGTTCGGATCCCCTAGCCAAAGAATGGCCAACCCCAAAACCTTGGAGGCACCCAGCCAGCAGCAACAGCACGAAGAAGTGAGCAGGCTGCTTCCCTCGGTGCCGGAGCAGGGGCAGGACTCCTCTCCCTTTTTCTCCTCACTGCAGTTTGCAGCAGCTCCCATCTCCCCTGGCCTTCCCAGCCAGCTCTGGGCTGCTTGGCTGGGGCCTGGACACCAGAGCAGGGTGTGCCACGCTCCTGTGCCAGAGCTGCTTGCTGGCCACCAGGCTCTGGCCAGGCAACTGCCCTGCTGGCCAGCCCACAGTGACTCGCTAGTACTGGTGACTGGTTGCTTTTTAATTTGGATCCCTGTGCCTCCTTTCTGGTTTTTGGGGGAGGGCAAGGGCTATTCTTTGTTCCTGCTTGCTTTTACTTCTTTGGCTTGTTCTCTAATAGCTATTGCAGCCTCCCTGCTGCCTGTGGTGACTACAAATTTGAGCTGAATTAATCCCAGACAGAGGCTCAATCTGAGGCAAATTTTCCTCCCACAATGTTCAGTCTGAAAAGACATGAAAGCAGGAAGGTCTTGCCACCTACCTTCCCAAGTCGGTCTCATCCCAGGCAAAGGTTTGCTCTCTCCCTTCAAGCAGGACTGAGAAGCCCTTGGTGCTCTGCTGGGCACTGACCAGGCAGACATGGAAGGATGAGTCTGTCTGCCAGACCTCAGTGAACAGACAAACAGAAAGCAGCAGCGTGGCTGGCACTGACAGGTTTTGCTTGCCGCCCTGGAAGCAGCCCTTGGTTGCAGCAGAGGTGTTGCTGCTCCTTCCCCAGCTGGCCCAGACTGCTGGCACTGCTCAGACCCTCAGCCTGTCCTTGTGCAACCCTGTGCTGGCCATGTCTCATGCTGTTCAGCTATCCCTCTCCGTGTCTCCTAGAAGCATCAAGATTTCAGCTTTGGTTTCTCCTTGTTTCCTTTCTCAAGGAGTCTTATTTCACGGCATCCTGCTCTTTTGTGCTGAGGTTTGCTTTCACGCTGCCTGGTTGAGGTCAGCATCTGTTCCCACAGCCCCTGCCCAAGGGGGCTCTCCAATACCTGATAACACAGTTGCAGGCCCCCGCCCCTTTCTGATAACAGCTGAGTGTTAGATCCCAAAGCAGCCACTCCTAAATCAAACATAAGGAAGACAATTGCTTTCATCTTCGTGTCCAGGTCTATGCATGCAGGTATTGCCCACAAAGGAAGTGTAGCAGCTACCCTGGCTGGGGGGGGACTGCAGCAGGAGCCCTCTGCCCCCAAGGAGCCTCATGGTTGGTGTTCTTGGAAAGAGTTTTTCTCTGAATTTTCTTCCTTGACCTGAGACTAGCAGAGAGATCTTTCCAACCCCATGCCTGTGACAGGTAAAAATCCTCCGAGCTGCTTTCCTGTGATTTTTGTTTTCCCTTTGCTGCCATATTTCAAACAAGGCTAAAAACACAGAGCAAAAAAGCACAGAAAGCCCCTGTATCTCCTGCCACGGTGCTGTGCACGTTGCTGTGCCATGCAACATGCTTTTTCTTTGGAATTCATAGATAATTGCTAGTCCTGTCAAGGGCCAGTCATTTTACTAGTGTAAAAATCACTATGGTTTTACTTCAAGCTTGAGAAACCACTTTGTCAGACTGGGAAAATTTTACCATGCCAGTATGCGGGCTGTGGGCACAGCTGGAGTTAAACAGAAAGAGCCCAGTTCCACAAATACTAAATTTTCTCTTACTGGGTTTGAAATAGGGAAACAAAGTAAACAAGGGAAGGAAGAGCTGGGGAAGTGAGGAGAAGGGAAGGGGAGAAAACTTCCTCCTTTCTGACAAAACTGTTTTCACCCCCTCATTCCAAGGAGAAGTTTTCTGACATGCAGTTTCAAATGTTTGTTTGCTCTGTCTACTTGGTTATTTACTGCTCTGAGAGTCTGTGCTGCCTTTGCTGGCAAGCTCAGTCTTTTAGGGAGTATGATGGAGTGCAAGGCTGTTTACTTATTTCTACTAGCACTTATTTAGACTTATTTAGCAGTGAAGTTGTTTGCTGATCCAGGTTTTGTCAGCAACTAGAAACTGTAGCAGAAACATGGTGGTAGTAGGGAACTTAAAGGGAGAATCATTGCTTCTTTTTAGCTATGAAACTTGCATTATATGCTTTAGTGTATTTGACGCATGGAAGATGGGAAAGTTCTTTTATTCCTGACTTTTTTTTTCTACATGGATAAACAAAGGACTCTTCAGAGAAGAGAATGAAGAAGGAATGTGAGGTCTGTGTTTATCAAAAGGCCATTCACAACATCTATGGAATGGACAGGAATTTTCTGGTTCCATTATCCCTGTTCTGTGAACATCTGCCATCCATACATATACTCCTCTCTAGCTTTTCTCATCCGATCTGGTCCAAGCAAAGGTTGTATGCTGTCCCAGGGGTGCAGCACAGCTACTGGCCATGGAGAGCCTGAGGGATTAATGGATGAGCCTGGTCTTTGCCACCAGCTTTGGGTTGGTCAGGCTGGAAACTTGCATTCATAGACAAGCTGACTATGATTGTTCTAGATGTTCGTGACCCTTACTAAATTTCATATTTCTTTTGCCACACTTCTGTAGCTCTGCAGTAATCTCTCAAGGGCCATGACGTGAATGTATCTTTTCCTTCATCCTCTTAAATTTGTTGTTGAGAAGGATCACATTTGCTGCTCAAGCCTATTATAACACACCTGTAGATTTAAAAAGCATTCTCTGGACAGCTTTGGGCTGGTACCTTGAGTGAACAGTCTGCTCTTCCTTCAGAATGACCTGCTGTTTTTTTCTGTTTTTCCACAATAGGAAGAGTGAATGACACTTCATTTTATTAAAACCATAAAGGATGCTGTTGGCCATTTTGCCCAACATTCTCATTAGTCCTGGCCATGGGGGTCACTGCTTGCTCTCTGGATTGGGTCAACAATATGCCTATGACCCAGGATTTTTCCAGGGAGTGATCTGAGTGGTACTGATGCTGTCTAATATTACCCTGCAATTAGTCTGCAAAATTTTTCTGTATTTCTGTTTGTCTTTTAAGGATCCTAAACTCCAGATCTTTCTTAACTGTCTTACAAGGAGGCAATGTCTGCTTGCTATGTACTGGAGAGTGTCCTTTATATTTGATATTAACTAATGGGGACAAAAGCGCTCTTGGCTCTTGATATCCCTAAGTGTTCCCCTTTGGGGGCTGGATTCCTTCCCAGCAAGTGGCAGCAGCCACCAGCAAAGGTGAGTTTGACATTGCTGCAAACTCTCCCTGAATCAACCCATGCAACTGTGCCAGCACTAACTCCCTTTGTTTGGATTATTTATTGAAGGTGAACTCCTTGAGTATACAGAGCACAGAATGTTTTTGTGAGTACAGACAAGGACCCCAGAGATGTGCTGGAGGAAAAGACCTCACTGTGAAATCCACGTCAGGCACTGCCAGGCACTGCATAGACTGCAGGCTGCTACCTCCAACTCCTCCAACTGCTTTTGGCTAGTTGGTTCCAGACAAGGGGCAGTTCCCCTTTTTCTGAAAAAGCCTGTTGTTTCCAGGAACTGGGGGAAGGACTATTGTTCAGGGTTTAGCAAGTAGGGAGAGAGAACTGGGATGCTTGGCCCTCTGTGTCTCACTTTTCCTATTTATAAAGTGTGGGTGACAATATTTTACCTTCCTCAGAGGGACATTTGCAAGCTAATAGACAGAAAGTGCTCAGAAACCCCCCACCTCAGCAGTGGGGCACACTGGCAGTCTGCCCAAGAGCTTTTAGATGTGCCTTACCTAAGCAACAGTGGCGACTAACACGCTGTCTCTCATGTGCTGGCTGCTCCCTGAGTGCGGTGTGGTCTGTGCATCTGTAGGCAGTGCTGCTCCTTTACCATGTGTTGGGAGCCTTCTCCTCCCTCTGTTCTGGGTTGCACAGAAGCCTGCCTGCACCTTTGCTGGCAGAACTGCTTTTTTAGCCAAGCAAGAGTGTTGCTTTTATCCAGCATCACTCAAAGAAAGTTTGACTAATGGGTGATGGTGCCTTCAAGCCCCTGAATACCAGCATGCTTCTACAAGCCCCAGAATGGGACAGTGTCTGTTACCTCCAGCCTCTTGCAAGAATTACAAATGCTGACATTTTTTATGGCATTGCAATTATGCTCTCTGCTGGCTCTAGACACTCAGAACTAACCCTCTGTCATGACAGCAAGGGATTTCTCTGGATATTTATGCTGTAAGACTGGGAGCAGAGTGCAACCCTGAAGGTTTTCAGCGGCGTTTACTTGCCCTCATTGCTAGTATATGAGAAACCTGCATGCTGTCTCTTCTTGATATCTTCCCTGGATTTGTGCTGCTGCAAGGCTTCTCTCATCTCTTCCACTAAATGGCACAACCTAGGAGTGAACTTAGGTTTGAGTTTTAAACCAGAGTGATCTTTGGGAAAGGAATTATTCAGACCTTTGATGCTGCAAAAGGCAGGCATCCAGTGCTGCCTGCATGGTGCCAAGTGGTGCACATGGGAAACCACCTCCAGCCTTCAGGTATGGGATTGCCACCTCCTTGAGATTCTGCAGAAGGCCAGGCAACTGAACCATACAGGAGAAACCCAGTTGTTCAAATAGTGGGAACACTAAGAGAAAAACATTAGTGTCAATCTTAGCTTAATTGGAATATATTCAAAGGACTTTGTTTTGCTTAATTTTGAGGTTAGAACTTCCCTAGGGTTCTATGAAAAGAATGCAACACTGGCAGCTCCTTTGAAATGATTGAGAGTAAGCTGCAAATCAAGGAAGTTGTTAGAAGGGATGTGATCTCCTCATGGCTGGCTGGCTGGACAGCAGGAAAGTAAAGATGAGAATGCAGTGCAATTGCTCTTGCTTCAAAAGAAGTCTGTGGTATGACATAAGTGGCTAAGTATGAAGATACCATTTTGAAAGCAGATTCATCCTATGTTCATCTCGACACCCAGCATCAAAGATGAGGTTGCCGAGCTCCAGGCTCTCCCTGGATGCACACATGGCCTGTGGGGAGCACGAGACACACCAGGTGTGTTGTGACTCCTTTGGTTAGAAATGCCACCAGCAGCATTGGTGGTAAACTTTGCATTGATCTGCTGTAAAAGGCCAGGTTTTTGGCTGTTATTTGTTAAGGCAACCCCATTTCTTGTTACCTTTTGTTTTTATTTTCTGCCTAAATATAGTGTTTCTCAGGGAGCATCTTAGCTTACATATATACAGTATTTTGCAGAACGGGAACCTGCCCGTGGTACTGAGGACTCTTGGCAACGCTGAATGTAACCTGTGTGCATAGGAGGGTGGGGGGACTCACCTGGAAGTCTGGAGTCTGCAGAGCCAGTTCATTTCAAGGAGTCACACAGAGGAGCCTCTGGGGCTCTGTGCAGTGAGCAGAGAGAAATATGGCAACCAGCTTGTCTGTCCTTCTCCCTGTGCCTTATGCAGAGGTAATTCCAGCTGAGTGCCCTGCTGTACCATCTGCAGCAGGACAGCACAAGTAGGTGAAGATTGTCCATCATATCAGCTAAGGGAAGGTTTGAGAGCAGCTCTTTAGCCAGGAAATTTTGAGTTGGAGGAGCTTATTCAGATGGGAGGCAGATTCACTTTCCTAACCTACTTTTGAAGAAAAGGAAATCCTCCAGGACTATGAGGTTCTGCCCCACTATATTGCATCAGAAACATTGCAAGCCTTTGGGGAGCTTGATGACTGGTAACCATGGTCATGAGTGCAGTGATTAACCACATACCCGGATTGAAGGCAGTGGTGGTGCAGTGATGGGAGCAGGGCAGAGAATAGCCAAGAGTGCCTGGGAAGTGAGCACACTATCAGCTTGAGAGCATAACCTCCAGCAGACCTCTTGGAAAAGAGAATCCTGCAGGCTTCTTAAGTGTTTCTCAACCCTTTTGGCCTGTGTGTCAGTTCTGCTGATTGAAAAATCACTTCTATTGATTGAAGAACTCTCTCTTCCTTCTAGCAGTTTGAATCACAGAATAAGGAAAATGTGTTTCAGACCTCTCTTGGATTTGTTTTCTATTCTTTCCCACTTTGAACCACTGTATTGAAGGCTAGAATGGGCTATTCCAGTTTGGACAACTCTGCTGGTCATGGCACCAAAATCTGCATGGTTACTCTTCCAGCAAAAGTGAGGACCTCTGTTCTACCTCTGGAAAGGTACCCGGTCTTGGGCTGCAGATATTCAAGGAAACAGTCCATCACTTCACTTGTGTTGGACCTTCCCACCCAACTGCAAGTTAATGATGAAGGTTTTGTTTTACTTCTGAATTTGTCTGGCTAGTTCAGGCTCCTAGCTCTCACTCTTTGCTGTGCATTTTACTGGAGGTTTTAAGTGCACTGTAGGAACAAATATTTTTCCATACTGATGGAACCAGATAGTACTTTTAGGCTGACATGAAGCTGTCCATTGACTTTCTCTTTTTGCTCTTGCAGTGCTTAGAAGGCTCTGGGGAATACTCATTATCGGTGTTATGTAATGGTCACAGTGCAGTCCAAGAGTCAAAAATATGTTGCAAAAAGGCCAAAAACCAACTCCCATGTGGACTGGCCTCTTCTATCCAACAGAAGAGTCACCTCTGGAGAACTTTAACCTCATACTGATTGCTATCATTCTTCCTTCCTCCTGTCAGTATTACTCAGCTTTTCCAGCTTAAGTTCAATTTGGATTCAAGACTGCATAAAATATATAAAAGAAAATTCTGAGGGGGGAAAAAACCCAACCTTAAATATTATCTATAATTATAGGCTGTACATTGTATTTATCAGTTTAGATTGGATACAATTTTTTGTTACTACATAGTAGTATCCCTTCTCTAGAAAGCTATTCCTAACTGATTCTCTGATGGAAATAAATTGTCATGAACAGGCAGTAAAAGCATACTTGGAAATTTTGCTTTGTATTTCAGCTCTGCAACATGAAGGCTCTGGGCTTCTAGCTTTGTTGATACCTATTTCTTGTGGTCATACTGAAGTAGATGAGCTATTTAGTAAGCCTGCGTAACCCAAAACAACAGAGAGGGAAGGTGTTCCTACCCTCTGGTGGAAGCATAGCCGAGAGGGAATCAAAATCAATGTAAGCTGCAGTTTTGGCCAGAGCTTGGAGTGATGCTGTTTAACAAGATGTGTTGAAAACTTCCATTAAATAAATGTCCCTGACCAGTTTTGCAAAAGATGTGAGAGAGAGACACAATTCAAAGCCAAGCACGTTTTCTGTGCCTTGGAAATGAACTGCCTCCAATGAGCCCTCCTAGGAAGTACATGCTGTTTACCATATGGAAATTACCATGGTCTTATCTTTGTGTTCATACACTTATGGTTAGCAACCAGTCCAGCTGTACCAGTGCAGCTGTGCTTGGTTGGTATTTGCCTGAAACCTGAGTGAGTTCTACTTAGGTTCATCACCAGTGTTTAACTCTGTGGTGTGCTGCTCCCGGCCACTTTGTATTCCCTGCTAGATGCAAGTTGAGGGCTCCTATTCCTTAGTTTATCTGGATATGCACAAAGGGATAAATGACTGTGAGATTTAAAAAGGTGAGAAAGAAGGTGAGTGGTTAAACTATTGTTCTAGTTTTCCTGGTTGATTTTTTGTGTATAAATGAAATCTGGATTGGTTTAGATTTGGGTCTGGCGTTATTAGAGTTGCCAGAAGTGGCATACAGGTTTGAATGATACTCTGGACAAGCTTCCAGAGATTTGGGCATACATAAAATCTTATAAACTTTAGCCAGAGCATTCAACCTCTCTGAACTTGGAGAATAACACTAACCTCCTATGAGCTGAGTGGTGTGGGGTGAGATTCAGTTAATATTTGTAGAAGAGTAGGAGTTCTTTAGAGATATGAGACTCTTAGCTAATATTTGCAGAACACTTTGAGGTCTTGGGATAGATACTGCTACCAAAGGGTGAAGTGGTATTCACATGTTCTCTCATGTCTGTTGTTTACAAATAGAATAGAATGATGTTTTGAAGGTCAGGGACCTTGAGAACAATAGTGGGTTTGAAGCACTCATTTATTTTTACCAAGTTCAGATGCCTGGCATACACTAGCATTTCATTTATATAAAGGATCTGATCAAACATTTTGGTTGTTTAGAGGGGTTGTTTTCCTTGTTTTTAGGCTGTTGAAATGTCAGATGGGGAAAACAACCAAGAGTTCCAGATGGAGCAACGGGAAGAGAAACACAACAAAGATGGTAATGAGAACTTCATATTCACACTTGATTGGAAGTCCCATGCTTGGGATTAGGAGTCCCTACCTGTGGCTTCCAAACCCACTCTCTGTGCAAGCTCTTGTGCAAAGCAGCATCCCATGAGGAAGTTCTTCATTACCATGGTAAGCAAAGTCAGTAACAGTTTATTTTCACTGTTCGTTAGTCCATCCATGCTGGGAATTGTCTGGGAGCTGGAACCTCATCTGGAATCCTCTGCCAAGAAAATCATAAGCACTCTGCTTTAATGACCCCAAATTTGAATTGGAGTTTTTTGACTTATGTTAACAGGGTGAATAAGTGCCCAGTAGTTTGATCTCATTCGCTGGCATTCATGCAGTCATTTGCACCAGCAGATCAATCTGTTTCCTTAACTTTTAGTGGGGATACAGACTAAATCTGTATTTGAGTAATGGTGGAAGACAAGACATATAATAAAAGTTGTACAATCCTCGGTCAGTGATGGAGAAGTAGAAACTAATAGAAAGGGATGTATCTAATCAGACAGCTCATTTAAAAAAAAAATTCTCACTTCCTCTAGTCTATGGCCAGTTTTCTTGAAGACAAAGGGAGGCATAATTTGTACTTGGCAAGGCTAACCCTGATTTAAAATCAGAGTAAACAGTTGGTGCAAATTGCAGATTTTTTGTTTGTTTACACTTGAAACTGTGGTAGTCACTGAGGGCTGGAGCTGCAGCAAATTCCTAATGTATGTTGCCATTTAATTTGTTATATTGGTGATGGCTTATTCCCTAATGTTTTGGAAACAGAGTACAGTAAAGAAGACTGAAATTACCTTGCAGTGACCAACTGAAACTCCTTTGATGGTAGTAATTGTAATATGGGAATGTACAGAGACTGTATAGGATGTGTGTGGTCAGTCTCTGCCATTTATTGTGTCAATCAGTTACTTTAAGGGCTTAATTCCAGGTGCTTTAATCTCCTGCTGCCTTCAATGAGACAGAAGTTGCTAAGCACCTTGCAAGGCTGTGTCCTTAGTTTCGTGCCAGTCTGAGGGATAAGCAGAGAGGTTTTCAGGAAGGAAAAAAGGTGCATTGAAAGCCACTAATCTGTGACATAGTTTGAACAGGGTCTTTATTTCTGTCTTGAGACTGCTCTTCCAAAATTCCAAAACACCACCTCAGGAGAGCCATGCCCATCAGTAGAGATGTTCATAAGCTGCCATTAGTGGCTGTCCGTGAGCTGTTGTACCCAAAAGACAAAGTGGGAGTGGAAATAATTTTCCCTGAATTTGACACTTCAAAACATGTCATGTAGAGAGGAATGGAGCTAAACCCATGGGATCAGTACTGTCTAATTAATGGCTCTTCTTGGCTCAATTGCTGTGTCATAGTCTGTACTGTGCTGTGAGCACCACACTCTAATAGGCAAGTTCCCTCTGCTTAGGTTTGGATCTTGTCAATTCAGGCTTGCTGCATACTCCCAAAAACTAGTCTGGAGATTTCAGCTACATAATACTCTTGCTATATGAGTCAAATAACAGGAATTTATGAAATCAAACATATAATATGTTATAACTGAGCCTTCATTTTAGGGCTTAGTATTCAGATGGTTAAAACCCCAAGCATAATGATTGTGAGAAAGACATTATTTACTGTCTTTGAATCCAATTGTAGGAGGTACTTTGGTACAGAGTAACTTGCAGAACTGAGTTCTACTTGCTAGCAGAAAAAAGCTCTGACTTTTTTAATTAGTCTTTTCTGTCTAATTCCTTTGCTTTGCATTTCTCTGTGGAAGGCAGCTTTATCTCCTCTGAGGAACGCAATACAGTCAAATCAGAGCTGTGCAGGAGGAATGCTAGGGAGGCTGAAACTATCGAAGGTGTTCCTCGTTCTGTCTTTTGCTACTGACATGAAGAGACACTTGTGACTTGTGTTGAAGCTTGTGGACCTTCTAAGCAGAAGAACATGTGATGTGGGGCCTTTACACACCTCTTATGTCTCAGGAGAGATGACCAGCAGCTCTATACTTTTTTCCCCCTCCAGCTCTGCCTTTTGCACCAGTTGTCCATAGTTATGCTTCATGCAGAATCATCCAGATTTTCTTTTCTTTCTTATTTCATTTAACATTGCTTTAAATTTGATGCAGTTTTAGGAAACCTGCTGAAATAACACCTGTGCAACAACACTTAAAAGTGTTAGAAACTTATATAAACCAACAGATGACTATAGTAACCCTGAGGCTCCCTGTACTTCCACCTCAGGTTCTGTTGTAACAGCTCAAGGTCTTTGAGATCACTTTGATAGTTTTCAGTGCTTTGGTTTTGATGACTTAAATATTGCTTGCTCAGAGTTAGTAGGTCTTTGCTTGTGGTAAATTCTATGACAGGTTATCAGTGAGGATGTCGTGGCCGTCTTGTTGCCATCTGCATGAGACGTGTCGGGACACTGAATTTTATTTTTTGTTACTTTTTTTCTTTACCGTTATGTATTTTAGCAGATAGAAAGTTGATAGGCTAGCTTAGTAATTTTTAATTGGCTAGTATGGAGTACAGTGTGCAAAGCAAACTACTGCTAGTGGTTTTCTATGAAGGCATCACCTACATGTTTGACGTTGAACTGATCTGGAAATGAAGCTGAAGTAGTTATATTTTGGCTGTGGTCTTTTATCGTCAGGTTTACTTTACTATTCTTTTGAAACATTCCCTTATTTTAGCCAGGAGTGTTTGACCAAGCCATGGAAAGTCCATGTCAACAAGAGTACAGAGAAAACTACTTCAGCTTGTGAAATTTGAGAAATCGTGAAGGTACATGTGGGGTCAGGCTGTGGTGATAGTGTGGGTGATAAGTTGTTAGAAAGAAGACCTGGCAAGGCTGGGAGCGGTGGAGCACAGTGGTGCAAATGAGGTGTGTGAGCACAGGAAAAATGCCCAAGCAGATGGGTTATGCCAGCCTTGGTGCTAGTGTTGCTTCACGTGGAGCCTGTATTTGGCCTAGCTCATCTAGAGGCACATGTATATTTAGAATGCAGACCTATTTCTAATAATAATCTTTCTGAAGTGATTGCTAGATAAGTCAACTATCTCATTCCTCTTAGAATGGGAACTATTAATTACATGAGTTATAGGCACAGAGCAAAGATGATCAAAGCAGATGATGCAAGGGGATACTGAGATCCACAGTGTGGTTTAACACTGATGATGTCTGTTCACTGTTTATGAAATTCTTTGAAGATGGGTGATATGTAATGTTTCTAATTGATTATATTAGCAAGAGTGTTATCTGGAGGGCATTTGATGGGGATTCAGCATATCTCACTCTGTTTCTTGGTATTTCACTGGCCAGCTGAGCAAGTTAATTCCTCTTCTTCTGCCTTAGTTATCGACTATTAAAATGCAGATAATCACTCATAAAACTGAGATAATTATACTGTCCTTTTTGAAAAGTGCTCAGAGACCTACTGATTACAAGTTCTAGATGCATTTTTGGAGCTATTACTCTTTTTTTTGTTCAGACAAGATAATGATAACACACATCAACATCAGTGAATCTGTGATTTGTTCAGAGCAGACCAGGGGAGTTGGGACCTTGAATCCTTATTGGTTTCACTTTAAAGGTCTCTGCTATCAATTTCTTTAAAGGAAACAATTAAGGTTTATACCACAGCTCTTCTTTTTGCTGCAACTAGGTGCTTCTCTGCAGTGCCTATTTCTAGTTAAGAGAATCCTAGCTTTTGGTAAATGACAACTCTTCAGTCTAATAGATGGCACATCATTCTTGTCTGGGAGTGTAAATGTTCTGTACTTGAGAATCTTTGCAGGTGGCACCCTCGATTAAGTGGAGACAAGAATAACATCTATTGCCACTCCTGATAATTTTGAGGTCTCACAAAGCCATTTGAAAAGTGTAGAAGTAGATACTGGAGGATCAGGCTTAGGTGCTTTGGAAAGACATTATGTACAAAACAGCTGAAAATCAGCCTAAGATCCTCAAAATGGTGTCCATTGAGAGAAGGCCTTTTTTAAAAAAAAAGTTTTGCTTACTGCTTCCCTTCTTGATACTTTCTGAAAAACTTGTCATGTTTCTATTTGTCATCCTAAAGAAAAGAAGAAAGGTCCCTATCTGATCTTGAGTTAGTGAAGGCTAATGTGGCTGGAAGGAAGGTGGCTGAAAAGACTTGAAAGGAGTACATACCTTAGGTCACAATTACTGCAAGATATGTTTCCATGACAAAAGTGTGGCAGTGAATGCTTTGCACTGTTCTCCAGGGCTGGATGTGACCTCAGGACCAACCAATTTTGCAGCTGATTTGCTGCTGAGGCCAAGACCATAACCAAAAATCACTTTCTTATTTGCAGGAAGGGATACTGCACAGAAGAAGCAACCATTGATCTTGTTGGAGCAGGTGAAGGCAGAAAAGAATAGAAAAGATTGAGCAAATGGCTTTCCCACTTATAGGGGTTGATCTTGCTAAGACAGTATTAATATCTTTCAACCCAGCACACAGCCTTGCTGCATGGCCGGGGAGTTTTCTTCCCAGATGTCACTGAAATACCTTGTTGTTAAATTGCAGTCTGCCTTTTATGTGGTCTTGGCTGCAAGAGGCCGAAACTCATGTTGCATTTCCAACTGGTGGGTGAAGTTCACACATGCTCTGAGTTAACCTGTCCCTTCTCCAAAGAATTATGATTGGAACCACCAGACAGAAGTGGGGATGAAAGTCCATTTTCAAAGTCAGTTTTTAGTTGGTGCAGGCACAGAGGAAGCTGCTCTCAGAAACATTACTGTATTTCAGTTGATGTGGACAGCCCTGGGAATATATCCACATTCCTGCAACAACTGATTTGATCACTTGGCAGCAAAAAGGTACACTGTCAGTAGGCATCTTTCACTTCATTTGGGAATACAGCACCCTCAGTTCATTCATCTCTTCAAATGTCTGCTCCCCAGGATCTATATCACTGTACCAGATAGGCCCTGAGAGACGGGGAGTTTCTGGCAGAAGATGGGAATCCAGATCTGAGGAGTTCTCCAAACACACAGACTAGCTTACTCCTCTCTTGCTTGGCATTTTGTCCTTCTCATTGAGTTTTGTCTCTTGCTTTCATTTCTTGCCCTTCCTTGCTGTCAGCCCATCTGCATTCTTCCTGGACCACTGGAGGTAATACCTCCTTTTAAAAGTGATACTCAGGTGAGTACTTTTCTGTCCTGGCAATTGTGCATGTTTGCTTTATTTTTTAAATAGCCCATCTAGTAAAAGCAGGTGGCTCAGGGCAAATGCAATATGCCTTACTCTTCCTGATGTGAAATGTAGCTGAGCTGCTAAGGATGTCAGGCTAGCTCAGGTGACCATTTTCGCTTTGGGACAGGCTGCTGCCATCCTCCAGGTCCTGCACTTTGATGCATCTTCACAACATGCAACAGAGTGGCTTTCAAGCCAGTTCAGTTGAAGTGGTCATTTGAGTAAGGTTTGAAAATGTTTGGGGGGCATTCCTTATAAAGAGTAGTTGCTTTTTGTTAGATATCAATACTTTTATTTCTGCCTATAGACAAATTTTACAGCTGCCTGTCCAGTGACACCAGATATGGGTAGTGTCCAAGCAAATTTCACTGAGACACTCTGGGACCCAGGAGCTTTTGAGATTTCTTTGTTGGCAAACACTGGGGAATCAGGATATGTAGAAATACGTAGCCCACAAGTCCACTGCCAAATGAGTTTGTTTTGAGACTTCAAAATATTCCCTCCTTCCCCTGACATCAAAATTTGAAGTACTAATTTCTTCTTCAGAGCATGAACCCTGTGATCAGCAAGCTGAGTGTCTGAGAGTATCTTCACAAAAAGGTTATACCAAATAATTTACTCGCAATAAAATCAAGCTAGTTTGATACTGCAACTGCTAAGTGTCTTTGGAAAATAACTTCCAGAACTACAGTTGAGTAACTAGGAATCTGTGGGAATGTACATCTGAGAGGGACCCAGGTGCTTTCCAGATTGTGCATAGAGCCTAGCATTCAGGTTCTGTAGTCTCAGTTACTGTTTTGGAGCAAAAATCTCAAAAAAGTCCATTAAAAGGGTTTCAAAACTGAATATACTTTACATTTGAAAATGTTAAGGCTATTAGTTAAGGCTTCTAAGTCACATTGACACAATCACTGCTGTTAATATCAAGTCCATTTAGTTGTTGCCTTGGAGCTCTTTATAATACAAGCCAGCTTAGTTAATGAGTGCAATTCTGTGTTATTAGTTATCCAAAATCAGCTGGAAAAGCCATTGGCTTTTATTTCAGAAATGGAACTGAATATGGTCAATCTCCAGTGATGGGAACAAAGAATCATTCTATCAATTCTCTTCCTGCCAGCTGATGCCAGGGTCAGAGAAGTAGGTCACACCTTTCTGGTTTTGAGATGGAGCAATACTCATTTTAGACCAATTTGCTCTGAGCACGGAGCTCATCTGCTGGGTTGAACCAGGGCATTGTTGCTTTCTCTAGTGCATTGTTCTGCTCTCCCTCTAATTAGCTCCAAATGTTTCTTATGCCTGAAACACAGTGGCAGTGATGAATAATGGGCTGTCTTCTCTTAACCCTTCGACCCCTAATTTGGCTGTCCACTCCCACATAGATGCTTTTGCTTTCCTGCATCCACCTGTGAGTCTGATACCTGCCTGTATCAGACTTTCTGCCCCATAACCTCCTCTCTCCTGTTCTGCAAATTGAATAGGAGTGTGTAGGAGAATGGTCTTGGTTCCAGCATTTACTGTTAAGATCACGGTGTTTGCTTTACATGTGTGATTGTGGATAAAGGTGCATCTCATATGCCTTTGGCTGTGGGAAGGTGAAGAGCCATGGTCACTGCAGACCTCCTGCCTTGGAGATGACTTGCCCAGAAAAGTGTTGCTTGTAGGAAGCTGGACCAGAGCATAGCCTGTCCTACAAACCAGTGCTGTGTCCAAACACATTACCCTCCTTTACACCTCAAATCCTCAATCCTCTTGTTTTATTTTGGTGGGATTTTTTTCTCCCGGTTGAGAAAACTGAGAAGTCAGCCCAGCATGTAGGGCTATGGCAGGCAGGCAGACCTTTGGGGGCCTGGCACATGTAGTCCCCTGGGCCAGCACTCCCATTTCAGCACAGCCAGCCATTGTTCCCAGCCTGGTGCAGTGTGACATGACTATGCTGTCTCCCAGTGTGTCCCCTCTGCTCACTGGCAACACCTTTCAGCCTTGAAGAAACACTCTGAAGTGTCCACAAGCCTTTCCTCCACAGAGGAATGTGAGCACTGAGGGCTGTGATCTTCTGCTCTCTACCTGCTTCAGTCCTGTACCTTCCCCATGCTGCTTCCAGAGAGAAATGCCCTGGAGTTATTGCAAAGGCCAATGCACTGTTGTCATTGTTTGGTTTATAACTGTCCAGTCCTGTAAAGCACTTGGTGACATTTGGTGTAGGTTGGAAGCAGATTACAGCTGCAGTAGCACTGTTCCATATCTCTGGTGGGAAAGGCTGAGTTTTTGTTTATGTTGGTGTTGTCTGTGCTGCAACTCACAAGGGCTGGGCTGAGGCTGGGGGTGTTTCAGTGGGTAGGATGCTTGAATCACAGGTCTCTGGCTGTCTGAGCAACATGCAACTCCCAAGGAGCTGTATCCACTATGAATTCCTTTCCTTTCACCAAAGATCTCTCTGTGGCTTGGAACTGAGAAGAGAAAGAGTAGGCATTGCAGACATTACTTTCTGTGCTACATGACCTTTGTATGACTAACATCTCTGGAGGCTCAAAACACTGAAACTGGCCCACACCTGTCCTCCATCATTGTCACATATTAGTTCTTGCCCAAGTCTCTTCTCAGCTGGTACCAGAGCCCAAGAACCAGTGCTCCAACTGGGGTACAGAATGGCCTGTGCTGGCCCTGGACAGTTTGGTGTAGAGAACAGTTTATTTAAGCTCGTGTTATTTTATTTTGTAGAGACAGGTAATGATTAAGCAACAGAAGCTGCCCCATTAACTGAAGGCCACCTTTGCTCCTTGTGTGAGAGTCCTTGAAGCCGCTGTCATTGTTGTGTCAAGGCAGTCTCTGAAGAGAGTTTGCAAAGGTGCGAATCAGCCTCTATAGCTGAAAGACAATTCTCTGCAACAAGAACCTTGATATTTGTAGACTGTAATTACATCAAAAGGCCATGCTGTTAATCTAGTCTCACCTTTTGCCTCATTCAGACGAGACCTGTACCTGTAATGTCTGCATCAAGGCTAATAATTCACTGTTAAGCTACAGCACATATTTTAGGAAGGCAGAAAATCTTGTTTTAAGAGCTCCAAAGGTGCTCTTAAAGGTGGAGAATAAAACTATCCCTATGTGATTTGTTCATATGATTAACTAATGGCATTATTGCAAGTTTTAATTTTTAAATGTTCGTATTATTTCCACTTTGATTTTATCCGTCTTTTACTTGGAGTTTCTGGATCTAGTTATAGTTTTGTTTGTTAGATTCTTGAAGTCCTTTAGTATCTCTGACAGCCCCCCACTGAGAAATGTTAATAGATCAAACCACCTCCAAACCTTCCCTTCAGTAAGCCAAATAGATCAGGCTGCTGAGGTCTTTCCGTCTCCCTTTCTCACTCTCTGCAACATCTGGAATGGAATGATGTGTTAGGTTGGATCTATCATCTGCTCAGAGCGGCATCTGACCACCCATTTGATGGTGCTTAAATACATGCCGCTGAAAGTACTTCTTTTACTTGTGGCTGTTTTCTAGACCAAAACCATCTGTGAATATTTTCCATTGACAAACCCAGCAAACCAAAGCCCGGAGCTGAGGGCAGGCGGTACCTGCTGCCGCCCGGGGCTGCGGGGAAGGTGCGGCGCCGCCGGGGCCGGGGAGCACCGGCCAGCTGCGGCTCCTGCCTCGGGAAACACGACTTGATCATTGACTTATTGCCTCCGGTTTCTGTCGCTTGTTTGCTATTGCCCTCTAGCGGAAATACGATGGCCGATCGCTTGGCTTCCCAAGCTCTGTTTTCTTCTAGTTTTCCTCTGTTTATTAGTCTGTGACAATCGTCTTGGTGATAACGATGGATTTCAATTGTGTTATTTACCTGGATTTTCACATTCAGCTTCATTACTCGGAGTTTTATGCTGTGCAGGAAACAAAGATTTGCTCTTTGCAATTGATAACTGATGTCCTGCCATGTCTGGGAGTAAAACAGACTTTCCTGTTCAACTAAATGTTTTGGCAAGAAAAACTGCAGAAGACGTTGCCATTTTAGGCTTAGAATAATTCAGTTCTGCAGAGTCAGAACTCTGAAGTGAACTCTGTGTGTGCTGCCAACACCTGACAGCCTGGTACATGGAGTTATCTTCTCTTGAAGCAGAAATACTGCTTTTTTACTATTTGTATTTCTATCCGAATCTCTGCTTTTATTATAAAGAGTGAACTGTTTAAAGCACATTCTTTTCAATCAATCATTTCTCTTTGTCAGACAAGCCAGATCATTTATAGAACGATCTTGGCTAATCAAAATCTGTTGTCTTATAGAGATCCTAGAAGATGGTTTATTAATGAGACCTAGATTTTTTTTTCTCTTGGTTGTAATGCAGGGAGATCTTAATAAGCAATGAATTGCTGTGTCTGCAATGACTTTTGAGAGGCTTAAAAGGAAAACAATAATACTGTGACTAATATGATTGCTCTCCCCACACTGCCATCCGGTGGATGCAAAAATCATTTCCTTTTGTAAATGGGAAGGGAAATTCTGCTACTGATATCACAGCATGCAAGCTTGCACCAAGCTGACTCTCACTTGTAACACAATTTCCAGACCAGTGAGGAAAATGTTGGCTATTCTTTAATTTTAGTGGTTTCACATTAGAAAAAGATTTCTTGTCTCTCATCTAGAAAATACATTCTCTACCTTGGAACAGAAATCTGTCTGGATCTTGAAAAAGGCCTCTGAAAGCTTCCCAGACTCTGCTCCCAACATCTGGCATGGAGAGCCCAAGCTGCTGAGAACTGACTCTGGCTGCTTTTAGAAAATGAAGGTTGAGCTCCTATGTTGATTTTCAGATAATCAGTGTGTGGGCTAGCAACAACAGAGCCTAGGGTCAGATGCAACACTGCAGTTTTGGTTTTGGGGGAAGAGGCATGGGGACAGGGGTTAGCCTTTTGCTTTTACCCCTAGGACTGGTGACTAAAATAATTAAAATAAGCATGTTGTGGTGCTCACAGCTGGTTTGCAAATGGGACCTCACCACACTGAGCTCCTTACCGGTGCAGCAAATCTCACTGACCGTCAATGACTGTGTTGGCCATTTCACCATTCCAGAGGAATCTGGAGAAGTGAGTAACTGGGAGGGATGGAGGCAATGTGAGAGACTGAGTCCCTCAGCTGAGCGCAAAGATGTTGGGACTCTGTTGAGGCCTGCATCCTTTTCTGCTTCTGGACCCTATATGTATTAATCCAACAGCTGCAGCATTAGAATTTCCTGTGCCTCTCTGCAGAAGGGCTGTGGAAATCGAGCACAACAGCCACACCCAGAGAACTGAGCTGGCAAGACCAATTTTGGCATTTTGGCTGCTGCAGGTGGGCCAAGTAATCACCAGGATGTGATACCCATCCTCTGAAGATAACATTACCCATGCTAGGTATGGTGCCAGTCCTTATCTGGGAGCCTTGCGTTTTTCTCCAGGGCATGCTAGCTCTCCAGAGGGACTCTGCAAGAGGGTATTTGGGGCCAGCAAAGTCCCAGTTTGGAGGTGGGAAGTCCTGCTACCTTACAATGTTCGCAGGATGTTCCAGTTCTGAGTCATTCCCTTGCCTGTTTGGTTTTGGTATTTATTTATTTATCATCTAGGTGTTAGCCCAGAGTAGGCTGATTGTGCCGAACTCCTTCACTGGCCTTGTGGCTGCTGCAGTCAAAGTCCTGCAGTGTTGGGAGCATCCCACCCCAAGCTGAGGGGGTGAGAGATGGGGTTCCTGTGAGAGCAAGGCCACTGTAAGCTCCCATCAAAGTCATTCTTGGCTCTAGGTAACCAGGCCAGTAACATTGGCTAAACTACTTTCATCCTCCCCACAGAGTCCCCAACTCCCAGATCCTCTGCCTGAGCTGGCTGTGGGGGGTGGAAAGAGGTTAAGAGGCATATCCTTTGCTGTAATTATATCCTGTTGCTAGAGGTATTGTGCTCTGCTTAAAGAAATCATCATAATACAGCCTCCCGGAGAAGGTAATTACTGTGCATCTTATGAATGGCTGCATGTGAATGCTCAAGCCGCTGTCAGCAGCAAGTTTCAACACATCTTGCATACCAGGCATTTTACAGCCTTAGTTTTATTTGTTTTCATCGCCCCTTGCCTTGTGCTTTATTTTTCATTAATGGATCTGGGGAGTTTTTTGTTTGTTTGTGTTGGTTTTCTTTTTCTCTTATTTAGTGTTTTTGTTTTGTTTTTAAGAGGGCAGAGTTCATGTCTTTGATGGAGCATTTGGGTGGTGGCCACAGCTTTTTTTTGGTGCATTTCCATTGCTCTGTGGTAGTTTGAGGGGAACTGTCTGGAAGATGTTGTTTCCGACCACTCCCATATGGTGGCATCTGAGTGGGCCCTTGCTTCCTAGTCTGATCCCAGATAAAATGGACCATAGCACTGTTGACAAAACTTGGTGTTACTACCTCCAGCATAACAGCACAGATTTAAGCCCATGAGAGAGCTTCTTTTTGCAGTTCTACTTTCTGAGTTTCTCTCTCCTAACTAAAAAGAGTTGGTCAGGTATGTCAGACCTTTGAGCTTTCTGAAACCGATGACCTCCCTACCTTGGTCAGCACTCAGTATACATGTCATTGCAAAGTGTCTGGAGGTTTGGAGAATCACCAGCTGATAATTCTGCACAGAGAGATTGCCATGTAACTGTCTTCAGAGCCTTATCCTTTGGTTTTGCAGGGACATTTGAGCCAAAGAGATGGTGGAATGCCAAAGAGCCTTGGTTTGTCACAGTAGGAGCATTCTAGCTACTCTTCCTTTCTCAAAGGTCACTCGTGCTTGCCTTTCTCCAGCAGTACATGTCATAATCTGACCTTGTGCTGTGCATGTAGGGCCACAGTGTGTAATCGTGACACCCTGCATGGCTGTATAAACATCATGACCAGCTCAAGGGAGGATTTGAAACTATTCCTTGGATTGCTTCTTTGTGCAAATGGCTGGGGCTCACTCTTGCAGTGCTGAAGCTGAATTGTCTTAGTACCCTCAATGATTTATTGTGCTTTTGGCCAGGCTTCTGTGCATGCTGAGCATCTGCTGTCTTGAATCCAGAGATGGCTCCATCCTGACCCTGTGTCCATCTCTCTTGGTAAAGCCTGAAAGGCAGCCTTGCTCCTGGAGGGTGGAAGGTGTTTAATAAATGTGAACTCATAATGTTATTGTCAAAAATAACTGGACCTAAACTATAAAGATGAAAAATCATCTTATTCAGTCCTAGCCCAAGGGGGAAATGGACATGAGGAACTGGGCAATTCTTCTGTAAGTTCTCTTTATTTAGACTATATTTAAACCACACGAAGAGCCAGATTCTCAGCTGGTGTCAATTGTTGTTGACTTCAGTGGAGTGAAGCTGGTTTACACAAGTTGAGGCTGCTAAATGCCAGCATCTGGATGAAGCTGAGACACAGATGGAATTACTTTTGCAGAAACCTCTAGTCTGATGCTGATTCAAAAGATCTGAGCCCTCCTGAGTACTTGAGCCATCAATGCTCTGATTTAGCAGTTCTTTTGGAATGTGAAGGGTTATGAAAGGACCCCTATTCAGGTCAAAATTTGCTCTAATCTCAACTGGATTCTGCAACTCTTGTGTCTGTCGTTCTGCTGTAGTCACTGTTTTAGCTGTCCTTCTCTGAAAAACTCTGCAAAACCTTTTTTACTTGCTATTTCACCAACATCATCTCCTGTCTAGACACTTTAATTATGAGAACCAGGGAGCGTACAGCATGATGTGTAGATAGACCTGGATAACTCCAAGGCAACCATGTGCTGCTTCCATCTCTCCCCTGACTGCCCTCCCAACTAGTTTTGCCAATTTGTTGTCTGTTCCAGCATGAACATTAGCAAAGTGGGGACTGCACAGTGCCACCTCGGCAATATTCATTTGAACTTTGCCTTCAGAAGCAAGTGTTGCAAGCCATAGAAATGGAGAGGCAAACCTCAAATTGCAGTGGGATCTAGCAACAGTGCATTTATCCCTCCCTGCTTCTGTTTTTCTCTATGCCCAAAAACTCTCTGGATTAAATAAACAACCTCCCCCCACACACACTGTCAGCAGAGCGCATTAAATCTCTAAGCTGATTTCAGTATTTTTTGTGTACTCTTTATATCCACTCTAATTCTGTTCTTGTCCGTGGACTTGTGTTTTATTTATGCCAGCACAGACTGTATCCAAACTCTATTTCAGCTCTCCTTTACATAAGAGTTTTTAAAGATACTGATTTAATAGAAGGCTGTCACATAATCAATATATCTAAAACATTGGACTGCATTTGCTTGATTCAGTTGCTTTCTGCACTATGCCACCTCCAGGAGTGTGTAACGAGAGGAAAAAAAAATACTTTTTTCTGCTGTCCTCCTTTAATGTGTCATCTTTCCGGATTCCTTGATGTAACTGGTACCAAAGAGAATTGTCTGTAATATTTAGCAAGGCTCCTGGGATTCGGACTGTTTCCCAAGTGTCTGCACTCACCCTGGGGGTGCTGTATGGGTTTACATGGGTCTCTGCAGGAGTTGGGTCATTTGAGAATAATCTGTTTGCTGCCTTTTGATTCTAAATCAATGTGCTTTGAAGTGATTATACAGAGGGAGAGATTTTTTTTGGTTGGTTTGGGTTTTTTTTTTTTTTTTCTTGGTAGCAGCTTTTGAAAAGCACAGTACTGATCCATGTGGAAAGTGCCACCATGCAGCTGCTTCTGCTCCAAGGGAGGCACCTTTTCCTCTCCTGGCAGTGACATGGGTGGATGAATGTTCTGGGACATGCATTTAGGTTGTGTACCTCTTTATAGTCTGAGTCAAAAAGCATGTTTTTATGGGTCCTGGTAATTGAAACATGCCATGAGCATGATTGACTTTAAAGAAAGCAGAAGTAGAACTATATAATGGGTGACTTGGATGAATCTCCTAACGCTGGCCTCTGGCAGGGGATATTGAGTTCAAGCTACACAGTGCCACTTTTTTGGGAAATTGCACAGGTTTAATTAGAATCTGTTTCTCAACTGATGCAAAAGGCCATCTGAGTACTCTGCCTTCAGTGTAAGCTTGGGATTTCATCTGAATTCACCTAGGACACACTGAAGTATATCTTTATAAAGAGATTGATGAGTTTGATGGCTTATGTACTGAAAAAGTGGACCTCCAGTCCCAAGCCCCTGAAGTCAAACTCCACGTGGGACTTGTAGCCTAAGTGGGGATGTCCTCAGGCTGCATCCAGCCCAGTCTGAGACTCCAGCTGGAGCTCTGAGTCTAGAACTCTTCCCAAAGGAGATTCAGGAAACAAAGCCAGGCTGGCTCCAGTCTTGTATGAAAGTGGGAACCACCTTTCGCTCCCCAGCCCTTTCTACTCTCAGGCTGGTGATTTGCTTTGGACAAGGATCAGTTCTGGGTTGGGTTGTTGGACACTTGCTCATATCCCAGAATTCAGTGCATGCACATGAACCCAATTAAAAAGGAAGCTCCATGTGAAGAAAGCACAGTTCTTCCCCTTCCTTTATTTAACATCACTGCATCATCCCATTGTTGTGAATGGGTGCATGGGCATTGTGTTGCAATGGCTTCCTGCACCTCATGCAGCTCTCAACCAGCCCATAACCAGTTCTCCCATGTGCCCAGCCAACAGGACCACCTCATTCCTTCTCCCTGTGTTGATCTTTGGTGGGATGATCTTTAAGATGAATGATCTTTCCTACCTTTTGCATTGCACTGCCACTAAACCTGCAACAATAGCAGGAAGCTGGTTGCCATGTAATCTGCAGGAGAGCTGTAGGAAAAGTAGGTTTGTACTTCCTACACTATTTTAAAGGTGAGGGTGCCAGGCTGGGTGTGCACTGAAGGTGCCCTATGGTTATTTTACTCCTGTCTTTGCTGGGGGATGTTTCCACAGAGTGTACTATGGCAGGCTTTGAACCAATTTGTTGTTCCTTTATTTATGATGAAATTAGTTCACTTGTTTGATGTAAACTATCTATGAGATTGTTTACTTTGGAACAGGGATCCATGTGCTTTCTGAGATGCAAGGAATTTTGCTACTGGGAGCTTGTTTAGTTTAGTTTGTTCCATTTGCAAAACAGATGGTAGTGGGGAAAATGTTTGTCGGGGGAGGCTTTAGGACAGGATTTTCTTAATGTTTGCTGCCTCTGTAGTTTGCTTTGTTGTTTGTTGGCTGAGGCAGGATGAGTTTCCATCACAGGGAGAAGAAAGACAACACGTAAGAACTGATATGCATTTTGCATGTAGGGAAAAATAAATATAGTTTGGACTTGAGCTGTCATTCTGTGGATATCTTTGCTGAGGTGGAACTCCTTAAGGCTGATGGAGGTAAAGAAGAACTATGGAGGCCTTGTACATTGACTTGGCTCTGCCCTTCTGACTCGGGTGGAGCCCTGTGGGCCTCAGCAGATCTGCAAGGCATCTGCGATGGCATTGCCATGCTCCTGCAGAGCAAAAGGAGAGAAATATTGATGAAATGTGTTCTCCAGAGCTGGCTGGGGTGGGGTGAAGCCATCACCATGGTATTGGGGTGTCCTGTCAGTGTCCACGTGTCTCTGTTGAAGGGAGAAAGGGCCATTATCTTCAATGGCAAACTGAAGCAGAGACTAGAGAAGGCAGGACCCAAACAAGGTTCCACAGAGGGTGCCCGAAGGAGAATGAGGGTGGATCCCTGCTCTGCTCAGCCAACTATTTGAGCCTTGTGTCAGGTGGATCATTTTGGAAAAGGCTACAGTTTCTGTGTTCCAAGGGCCAAGTCAGTGCCAAGTTGCAAGAGATGCCTGGAGGGCTCTGCCATGTCCATTTGTGGTGGCTTATGCACGCTGAGTTGTAGGGCACTGGGAGAAGTGCCACTTTCCATTGTACTTCCTAACAGAAAGATTACCTGTTCTCATGGATTCTGACACTCTGCTTTATATGTTTGGGAGACTTGGCCAAACTCCCCACATGCCTTCATGTTCTTGTCGCTGGGTGTGTTTTGGGTGGCCAGTAATTCCCTCTTTGCAAGATCTTCACAGGAAGGATCTTGGACTGATTAGCCCTAATTAAACTTGGCACTTGCTTAGGGCAGGATCATATTCCTCTGCATACCTCTGTGGATGTGGCAGGCAAAGAATTCATCATCGTGTCTGATGACCTTGCCTGCAGTGTGAAGTGCCAGGAACACCCCGTGTTTTCTCAGGGTGGGGTGCTGTCCACCACTAATGCCTGGCAAAGCTGATGACAGGGTGAACACACACTGGGATTGCTGGTGCATTTGCTGGTGGGCTTGGTGGGGGAGGATCCCACATACCAGCACCTGGTTATTTTGGGCAGTAGGCTGAGCTGCTGAGCTACATCTTTCACAGCTTCATCTGATTTCTGCCCCTTACAGAAACATTTCTCAGGCATTAATGCTTTTCCCATGTGGGTGGCATGTTTCTGGGAGACCTTGATGCGTCCTGCTATGAGCCCACTGCATATGCTTTTACCCTTCTTCAAATCTCAGAGCTGAAGCGCTGTTGTTAATGATGCTCAAGCATTTTGCAAGCCTCCACTGACAGAACAATGCCTGTCTTGGAGGTCAAAATGTTTTCTGTCTGTTTATTGACCTCTTTTTTTATGAAGGCTAGCTGGATATCAGTTGTATTTGGGTTGATGCTGCTGAGGCAGGTGGGGAGTTTTTAAACAACCATTTAACCCTTGTTGCTTTTAGATTTTTTGGAGCTTCAGAAGTCTTATATCCCTCTGATTCCCACAGGAAGAAGCTGAGGCATAGTGAGTGGCGGTGGTTTGTCCCAAGCAAGTCTAACTAGAAAAGTGCTTGAAATCCAAATTTCTTGCTAATTAGCCTGGGTCTTGGTGCGAATGTCCTTCTGTTTCTGGTAATAAAAGCCTACTGGTGTCTGTGTGAAGAGAGAAGGCATCCTGCCCAAAGGCAAATGGAAATTACCTGGAGCATAATGTCTTGCTTCTCCTAGAGTGCCCAAAATGAACAAAGAGTTGATTGGAGCAGGAGCAAACCATTGTCACAGATGGACCAGCTACGGAGGATAATGAAAGTAAGTGCCTTCCTTGAGCAAGGTGGTGTTTGCCATATATGCTGTAGCACAGGGCCCCATTGCAAGGCGGTGCCAGCTAGGTGAAGCGTAGCCTCCAGTGATCACCTCAAAGCTAGATCACCCAGGCTAGGCTGGATTTTGCCCTGCCTTGTATGTAAGTGTGGTTTCCAGCACCTGCACAAAGCAAAGGTATTATGCTAACAGACCTGAAGAGCAGCATCTGGTACCTGTTTGACTGTGGCAGGGTGCATGGCCAGGTCAACATGTGAACAGCAGCAGGACTGGAGGTGAAAATGAAGCCATTGGTCTTATACTGTGGGGTTTTTACCAGTATCCAGTGCTGCGTGTCTGTAGTCTTCCCTTCATCATGTGTTGGAACTCAATCTTTCTTGTAATTGTCTATCTGGATCAGTCTCTAGATTAAGCCCTGCAGCCAGCTCTCAGAAGCAAAGAAGTATGACACCATGCAGCATGTCCAGGGATGGGTTGGCCTGCTCAGTGGTCCTGCCTGGAGTCCCATGGTCTCCCTGAACTCCACTTGCAATGCAGGTAAGCTGTAAAGGATACGAGTATGCGTAAGAGGAGGGAAATACACCAGTGTGTCTGCATTCTCCTGCCTCTTTGCAGACATTCCAATGAAAGATAGAATAGTTGCATGGCTCTTGGTATTATTGGTTTGCAGTTTCCCTCTTGAAGCTTTTAGATGTGGATCCCAGCCCTGTATCGAAGACACTACACAGATGGCTAGCAAGGAGACCCTGCCAAGCTTCAAGACTAGATACCATATGAAAGTCCAAAGCAGGAGAGCTCAGACACGTGGGTGGAGTAGAGCTGGAAGGAGAAAGCAACAGTGCAATGGAAAGGTGTAGTGGAAAATTAGGAATGGCACCTTTCAACTAGTCTAACCAGGACCCTGGGGGACAAATTTTCCAGGTGTTGTGGAAGCAGCCTTGCAAACTTTTATGGGAAGGTGGATGTTTTATTTTTCCATACATATGAATGAGCACAGAGGTGTTAGGCAAAAAGCCAATTTTCAAAATTTGGTGCATTACCCCTCACTTAATCACTGATCAATGAGTGATGCTGGACATCACCACTGCAGTTCATGGAAACAGACAATTAGAAAGGGAGGAAAAGGTAGTCTATAGGTAGTCTATAGGAAAGGAGATAATTTCAGGAATTCCTGAGAAGTCCTTACCTTGTCTGGCCATTTCAGACCCTGTGCACTCTCTAGCCTTTCCTCTTGGCTGCAATGCCTCTCCTGGTGCCAGTGCAAAATCTCACTTGTGTGTGTGCACTTCACATAGGAGAGGACAGGATGTTCACTGGGAAGGACAGGGGTGAGGAGCACTCAGGCAGGTTGGTGAGAGAAGGGCCATGTGTCCTGCATAGATTTAAACTGAAAACTACTTTGTCATCTGGTTGTGCAACAGTGTCTGTGGCAGAGGGAATGTGTGTGATGGACAGGAAGGAGGGGTGCCTTTATGTGTGCATGAGGAAGTACATGCAGCAGCTGTTCTAATTGTTTTAATAAAAGAATGTTTCCCTGAATTTCTCTTTTGGCACCTGAGGGCTCTTCCCAGGATGCCCTTGCTAAAGCTGCTGTTTGATTTCCAGAGCAAATGCAGTGCGCACACACAGAGCCCCATCTTGTTCATGCAACCCACAATCCCATCAGCACATGGCTCCTTTTCCATTTGCTAACAGGGAAGGGGGAGTGCGGGGGTTGAAATAATGACAGAGCTGATTATAATGAATATTTTTTTATGTCTGAAGAGTGAAAGTCCTGCCCAAGTCCCCCAGCTGAGCACAAGCCAAAGTGCTAAATCCCTGGAGGGGTGTGTTTTATTACTGACGCTCTGCGTGTCGAGGCTGGTTGCAGGGTCTGATGCTGTGTGTGTGGAATTTTTGTGGCTACTTTCTATTGTGCCAGTGAAAAGCAGGATCCCATCCATATAATGAAAAGGAAACTTGAAGGTTTCCACACCTACATGGAGGTGAATGCTTGCAGCATTAGTGTTTTAATTAAGTGTTTTACCTTCACATGACTTTCACAGAATCACAAAATATTCTGATTTGGAAGGGACCCACAATGGTCATCAAGTTCAGCTCTTAAGTTAATGGCTCATATAAGGATTGAACACACAACCTTGGTGTTATAAGCACCATGCTCTAACCAACTAAACTAACTTCAGTTTCCTGTATGATTCCATTGCAAATGACAGAGCAGATGCCACAGGGGTCAAAATATGACAGGATTCTCAATGGCTCTTCCACAGAAGTTTTGGCTGCTTTGTGGTTAGGCTGCTCTGTAGCTGTGTTGTTTTATAGTCTTCACTGGGCAGAGTGTGCTGGGTTTGATTTGTTTCTGATTGTTCCTCTTTCAGGAGCAGGGATATGCTGGGAGAATGGGGACTGGGAAGAACTGATTGCTTCCTGATCCTCTCTTGCTCATCTGGGTGATCTCAAACAGGCCTTTCAGCTCCTCAGGACTCTGTTTTGTCTGTATGCCTCATGTCACACAGCAGAGCAGACAGCTGAGCTGGGTGTGGAAGCTGCCCTTAGCCTGGCTATATATGCACAGGGTAGCAGAGGCAGAAGTGGGGCAACTGCCCTTCCCAAATCAGTCCAAAGCCACATACTGCAAAGCACTGATCACTTCAGTAATCTGAGAGACCCTCAGCACACACCAAATTAACAGGAGGAGAAAGTAGTTTTCTGTGTGACACCTTAGATGTATCTTTAACTGGGAATTGTAGCAGTGCTGACTAGAATCCTGCAAGCTTTCCAAGATCATCCAGGCTTTTTGAAAGTGAAAATGTGAAGAGCCCCCAAGAGTCTTGGGAACCTGAATTGTGTTGGCACCTGTGCAGCCCTTGGTCTCTTAAAACAAATTTCAATGAGCAGAGAATATGTGGCACTCCCCTGAGAAAGGGACTACCTGAACAGAGTCTCCAGGAGCTTCCAGATGTCTCTCTTTTCTGTCCTCCTCACAAAGGAAGGGTGTGTTGTCTCTACTACAGCTGTCTTTCTCTTGCTACCTTAGCAGGTGAGAGGGTGTTGGGACACAGGCCCATGAGTGGCAGCTCACAGCTTCCCCAGCCAGCTTCAGCCTTGTCTCAAGTGAAGATGATGTTTCTTTACAAAGTGGCTCATTGTCTTCTGTTCCTGTCTCTATCAGTAGGAACTCTACCAGGAATACAGATGAACAGCCAGGATGGGTGTCTCTCCACATCCCACACAGCTGGCCCATGTACTGCTGTTGCTCAATCTTCTCCTTTCTGCCCTCTTGGCAATGATGTGGACAAAAACAACCTATAAATCTGTTCCCTGTGAGCTTCAGTGCCTGATCCTGGATCTCCAGTTTGTACTTGTAATACCTGCAACCCCCAAGTGATCTGTCATCCAGGGGTGAGATGCTTTGGGCTTTGAACTTGGCATCCCAAGAATATATTTAGCTCTGTTTGACAGAGATCCGAGACTTTCTCTGAAACTGTGTTATGGTTTGCACTGGGTTTTTTTGACCTTCCAAATCCTATTTTTATTTTTCCCTTACTTCTAGAACAGTATGCTCAGCATCTAAAGGGCAAAGCTGGCTGGGGCATGTGTACTCTCAGCAGTGTAGGAGCTACTGGGAGAGAAGAAGGGCAGCAGAACGGCTGTGACAGAGCACACCCAGCTACTGCCCTCAATGAGCCTGTGTGGCCACCACTATAGAAATGAAAACACAGCAGGTCTCAAAAGCATTCTCTCATGGGTCTTGCTGAACTTCTAAGCTGGGACCACAGTATAACTTTATTTCCTGAAATGTCAAGTGGCTTATATTGGCTGCCTGCTCTATTGGTGTTTTTCTTACAAAGACATTGTACTCCCATTTCCTGCAAGAAGTTCCTATCAGTGCTTGATGATTGCTTAATAAGAGAAATCTGTAAGGACATGGAAAGTTCACATCCTGCAGATGAATATAATGACTGTAAACTTTCTTCTGGGTTGCCAGAGGCTTTTTTTGGTTAGGGTTGGATTTATTTGTATTTTTATCCATCCAGCCGAGAACATTGATCTGAAGCTGTATTCTGCAAATGCGGAGCCTATTGGTGAGCTGTAGGAGGCCTTCAGCAACCATCAACCTCACTCCAGAAGGAAAGCGTAGAATTTCCTGGATCATCAGACTGGGAAAAGGTATATCAAATTGGGAATAATCACAATTTTGAGGACAGAGCTGTCGCTCTCATATTTTTATTACCTCTTGTGTGATAGACTGTAGGTTTTGATTTTGCAAGAGATAGAGGGCTTGTATAATTGTAGTATGGGTGTGAACTTGTATGAAGGTGACTGTAAGGCTTGCAGGCAAGCCTGAAGGATCCCAAATGGATGTGCTATTACTTTTTTCTATCTCAGTTTCTAGACAAGTCTTTCTACAATTTCTTAGGTGTGATTTCTGAGTCATGTTGTCTCTTTCTTCAAGATCAGTCTTTTATCATTCTTTTGTGAGTTAACACTCTTTTAGACCTGGACATACTGGGTTTATAGGGAACCTCATAGAAAATATTTCTGTATTTTTTCATGATAATTTTCATGACTAATTCTAACATTCCTCTGCTTAGGGCTTTCCCACTTCATTGTGCTGTGCAGCCTATCAACTAACTGTACAGCCTGGGTAAATGACAGATAAATAACACTCCCTTCTGTTTGTAAGGCATTTGAACTGCTCCTAAGCCCTGAGTACTCCCAGTCAGCACCCTCTCTCTGAGGAGACCTGGGACCAAAGTATGGTTTTGAGCAGCGGGCCATTGAGAGCCACTCATTGGGAAATATTTGGCAGAGGGACTGAGTGGCAGATTAGACTGTTTGAATGTATGCCTGAAAGGAAAATCTTGTCTTGTGGTGACTGCTTTCCACATGTCTCTTCCAATCTGTGTTCTCTCCCAGCTCTGCTTCATGGTTCTCATTTCCATGCCTCACACAAAACCTTGGTTTCCAAGTGTCTGAGGGAGGAAAGAACTAGCCAGTGATTGTAATGGAGAGCCTTGCCTGATTAGGTGCCAGGAACGTATATTTGTGCCACTCCCTATACTTTAGAACCTGAGGGCTAATAAGAGAGAAACTGGTCAAGCAAAAATCTAAAAAACACAAAAAAACCCCAAAAAAACAAGCACCACAATGACCATTTTAATACTAAAATGATAATCAGCCTTAGGTTGGAGCTGAGGAGTGCACTTTTTTTTTTGAGAAAGAGCAAATCATATTTTCTCATCACACCACAGACACATTCCTTTGTTCAGCTCCTTCCCATTTCACTATGTTACATATCCCATGTGCAGGGATATCTGATTACACAGTAGTGTCTTGATTCCCTAAATACTGGAGAATATTAAGGCACTGAAGTAAATAAACCTTGGTGTTGCATACTGACTGTTGCAGAGATCAGATTCTTTATTTTTTTGTTGTTGTTGGGTCCTCAGGTCATCCCTGTGTGTGGATGTGTGTGTGCTGCCTGACTGTAGAAAGCACTAATGTCTAATAACATTCTGCAGAAGAAAATTTGAGATGATTAAAAAAAGTATTCTATTTACTTTTTGTAAGGAGTATAATTACAAGCAGGTGCTCATAGCATGGCAAAGCTTACAGAAGGTGTTATGAAAGAGAAAATATCAGTCTTGCAGTTTTGGGTAAAACAGTTGTGTGATTGTCCCACTGTTTGCAGTTGCCCTCTGGCTGTTCAGGGCCTTTTTGACTCAAGGGGGACATTGTCATATGGAGCAAAGGATGCAGTGACTGATGGTTTTGTGCCTGGCCAGTGTGAAGGCAATGGGGTGTAAATCCATGTACCTCCTCACTAACATGGCCATTGCTTTGCATTTATCTGTCCACTCTCACTACCCAAATTTCTGTTGCAACTTTGAGACTGGTTACCCAAACTGAGGAATTTTTGCACTTCATAAATCATCTTTTTTGGGGGTCAAGCCCCACTGGCATCTGACCCAACTGAGTTGGAAGCAGCTCTCAGTGCAAGAAGCCAACTGGGGTCACCCACGAGCACTGCAAGAGGCTCCACTGTCTCCTCACCCCAAGGGGCCAGGATATTTAGACAGCTGCCTCACTATTAATGGGACTCTCTGGCAAAAGAATTAAGCAAAGATTAAAATCAGTTTTAGCTGTTAAATGTGTGCTTTGCACAGCATTTAGCAACTAAAAGGCTAATTATCTTTGAACTTATGTACGTGGTTTTAGATGTGAACCATGCAAGTTGCTATTCTTTCTGTTGTCTACAAGAAGTTGAAAATCAGGATAAAAATGAGATGCTGGTGTCAGTAAGGGCACAGCTTTTTGAGTAGGCTGGAGGTGGTGCCCAGCCTGCAGGGAAGTAGGGCACCTACTGAATGAGAATAGGTTGGAAAAATTATTTTAACACTTGTCATTTAGACTCTTCTGTTTAATAGAAGTTCATGCTCTTGATTAAGGAAATGCAAGTGTGCGTGAAGGTAGGAAAATGAGACTGCTCTGAGTGGAAGCCAAGATCCTACCTGGAGGGAAAACTTAGTCTGAATGTTGATGCTTGTAGGGCACAGAGTGAAATATGGGAGGTGAGGAGCACTGCAAGACCTACGTAGGTTAGTGCAGAGCAAATCAGACTGAGTTTTAGAAAGTTCTGCAGAAAGATAAGAAGATAAGTAAGAGTTTGGTGCTAAGCTGCAATATAATAGAGAGAGGGACTCCATGCCCCTGTACAGTCTGGGTGCTTTGAAAACTGCATCAGGCTCAAGAAACCCATGTCAGTGAAAACAGACAATGGGAGGAGGTAACATGGTTGATAAAATGCTGGTGCCATTCAAAAACCCTCTAGGGAAGCAAGTAAGCATTGCCAAATTGTGATGAAAAATTCTGGGTCTTCTCATCCAGCATGAGCCAAATCATGACATAAGACAAACTTTTTTCAGGTTTTTTTTTAACTTCAATTTTTTTAACCTTTAGATTACCCTTAAACTATATTTCAAGCTTCTTTCTTAACCATGAATTATATGATTGTTACCAAGAAGACTCCAGGAATCAAAAGTGAAGTTATCATACTGAAGGAGGGCTTATTGGAAGCCCTAATGTTAGCCCATTTCTTGCATGGCCTTTTACACAGTTGAAGGGGTCGCTCTTGCTCCATTTTAACCATCTCTCCCCCTACCTACACACCCCAGCTCAAATGGCTGCTGGAGATCATGTATCTCAATCTTCTGCTTTTCCATGGACTCTGCAATTTGTCCACATCTTTCCTGAAGGGTGAATCTGAGGCTAGAGGCAATCCACCAGTCAGTATCTTACCCATGCTGAGGAGGGACAAAGGATGCCTCTACAATCACTGTATCTTGTGCTAATTTTTACTAAATTAAACTTCCCCCCTCCCCAATTTTTGCAGATTATCAAGATAATTTTGAATTCTGATCCTCTGTTCTATATAAAGTTAGCTCTTTTTAATTTTTTTTGCTTGCAGAAGTAGTATACATATTGTCAAGTAATTAATTTGATTTTCTTTGTGAAACTACGGAATGGAACAAATTTCCAGGAACAAGGCTGTAAGCGGAACACCCAAAATTATGCGATTTATGAAATGGTTATCACATGTACCAGCTACAACACTTTTGCCCTGTCTAGGAGAGAATTAATAGTTATTTTTCTCCTATTCTTTGTGTTTCATGGTTCTTTTTGTTGTGAAGCATCTCATGGAAATTCGTAGATAGTGGTTAAAGAGCTGTCTTGAGTCCAGAGTTCAGATCTTCTGATATCAGCTCAGGGGTAGAGTCACAACCCGACTTTTCATGAGCCTCCACAGCTTGTTGTGCCTCTGTTTTGTAACATGTAAGGTGTGGATCAATAAAGTCAATTCTGTAAGCAGTGGTAAAGGTTTCTGCATCAATGTCAGAGAACCAATGCTATGAAAGGCCAGAGTCAAGAAAAAATCAGTAAGAACTTTTTGCTTCAGTGTTGGGCCAGGCCTAAATTTTCGGACAGTAAGACTTTGTGACTTATGAAGTGTAAGGTATGGATTATGCATTTGAGAAACCCATTAAGGATAGTAACATGCCTTAACAAAAGAAAGATCTCTAGCTCAGGCAGCTTTGATTTAAAGATATCAAGGGAAAAACAATTTTTTTAGCAATTTAACAATGCAAATGGGTTCTGAAGTGATGATGAGAAGATGAATATGCTACTTGGAGTAAAGCTGAGCAGCAAAGCGTTGGTGTGGCAAAGTTCACAAAAGGCAGCTTTGAATGACAAGCACCAGTTTGGGCAAGAGGTTTTCATTCGGAGCTATCCAGGGGACATCTCTGCAGTACATGTTCCTGATGACTCCACTGCTTTGTCCTTTTTTCCATGGCTCTGCTGGTTACCTACCACCTCGGAGAGGTGCTGCAGGCACTTTCTAGTGAGCTTATGTTATTGGTCAGAGATCTCTGTGTGTATAAAATTTGGGAGAGATCCATACCATCCCTGCACAACTGATGTTTGTAAATGATGGGTGAGGCACTGATGTCCCAGAGAGCTACACTGCCTTGGGCTATGATCTCATAAGTTAAGCAGGGTTGGGCCTGTTTGTTTTTGGAAGGGGACTTAGAAGGAGAAGTTGATTGCTACAGTCAATTTGACTTGGTAATTCAGAAGGTGGTGCTCTTCCCCCTAGGTAACACAGGCTGACATGCCAGAATGATTAGGCTCACCACAACTCCTAACCTTTTGGAAAAAATGTAAACCCAACGTCCTCACCTTTCCAGAATGAACATCACGGGACTCCTGCTATTACCCCAAAGTCCCAACCAAATTCCATCTCAAAGCAGCCACACCCTGCAGATGGAGATCCACCCTGCCCTTTCAGGAGGATGCAGTAAACTTTGCTTTCCCTGATGGGTTACACTGTACCTGCAGCTGAATAACTGCAGAGCTCAGTACAGATGGCAGAAGTATTATTCCAGCCGGCAGTAAATGCCCTTTCAATTAAACTCCGCAAGTGTCCTCAGTGTAAAGGGACTGTTTGAATGGGAGGTGTTTTCCCACCAGCAGGGATTTTTGGAAGCCTTGGTGGTACCTGGTTTGAGCAATGGCCTCCTTGTGCTGAATGCGGGGTAGCAGCTGGAGCCTTTCTCTGTTTTGCCTTTGGCTCTTCCTATTACAGCACAGTGCCAGGCTCTCATAGCATAGGCATGCTCTGCTGCCCACTGCTCTCTTAGAGGGACAAAAAAAAAATTGCTTAGCTGTTTTGCACACCTCTTCGTATGCCAGTGTGGCTACTTGGGCCAAATTCTGGAGTGATGTAAGTTATTTAGCAGCATGTAGGTGTAAAGTGCAGCAATTTACCACTGAGTGGGTGGTAAGGTAGGGGTGCAGCAGGAAAAGCAGCAAAGAGGATGGCATTAGACAACATGCTCTCTGTGTGAAGGGCTGCTGGGCATGGAGCTCTGGTTGCTTTGGCCATGTCTGAAGGCAGATTTGTTCAGTATTTATTTGTTTTCGAGGCTGTGAACGCATTTGTGTGCATTCTTCTCTTTCAGTTTAGCTTAAAACTTTCCTAATCCTGTTAGCAGAGATAAACCTTCCTGAACCGCAAGTAAGTATCTGCACGGGAGTTTGCACGAGCTGAATTAAATCTGTGTGAAATCACACAGGGTGCCCTTTTGTGGGTAAACACAACCTCACGTTGACACCTTCCTTCCAGCATCCTTGTCCTTCCCTGCCGTGCAGCTCCTGCTCTCCACTCTTGACAGGGAAGGTGACACTGAAGCTTCTTTTTCTCAGTTTCCACAGAAAAACCAGCAACTCCCCCATTCACCATCACAGTGACTATGCAGGAAAATGGCTGAGTGAACTGCAATGAGGCTCTCCATTTGGGGTCTGCCAAGAAAGGCTCCCTGACCTAGTGACATGTAGAAGGGGGCATTGCTCCCAACACTAGTCTTGCTGATCTCTGCTGTCCTGGCAGAGCACAGTGGGAGAGGCTGGCAGCTGGGCTTAGCTTGGGCTTTTGCATATTCTTTACTATGCATGTCCTGTCTTGACAGTATTTATGCAAATTTTTAAGTAGAGGAAAAAGCTGTCACATAAAAAATTCATCTGAAGGCCAAATATGTAGGTTGGTTGGCTTATGTGTTTTCTTTTTTTTTCAATTAAAAATAAAGTAGCCTATAAAATGATGATCTAGTTAAATATCCTCATTACATGTTCCAGGCAGTATCTGACTCATGCCGTTTGCACCGTGCTTTGTACCCCTGCGGGGGATATAAAAGTTCCATTTTTGGAATATTCCTTGGTCCATCCTAGTCAGATATGCCAGGTGAGAGTGCCAGGATGCAGGGCTATTGCTAGTGAAAGTGAATTCTCTCAGGATAAACTTGCTGTCAGGATAGGACCCACAGAGGTCACTCTTTAAGGTAAAGGGGTCTTCTGGCTTGCCTGGACCTTTTTTGCTGGGTATTTTTGTAGAGATAATGAGTAAGATGATTGCTGGTTAATGCTAGCTGTGATAATGGGTTTTGTGACGCAGATTCTCACTTGCGAAGAGCCAGAGTAAACCAGACTTGCCTCCTGAAATCTGCATACCACAACAGTCCAGAGATCACAATTATGAAGACTATTTTTCCTTAAGACTCAAGGTCACAGCTGAGGTAGAGCTGATTTGTTGCTGATCAGCTCACAGCCCGTTTTATGGGCCAAGGTGCCAAACCTGCCTTTCATAAAACTAAGAGCGTGTATACTGAGGGTTGCCACTACCCAGCTTATGTACAAGTGCCTTCATCTGTGGGACACCACTGGTGAGTCTTTTCCACCATTACAGGATCATGGAAAACAAGGCTGAACCTCATCTTCTCTTTGGAGTACTTTGTACCCAATGGGAAGGGGCTGGAAACCTTTGGGCTATAGATCCACCACCTGCTGTGTTTCCATACCCCTCCCAGTGTTGTGAGCTTCATGGAATTGGCAGATCTCAGCTCTTTTTCCACTAGAATTGCAGTTTTCTCCTTGGGCTGTGTCTAAATTTCCTTGGCATGGAGGGGGGGTATGACGTTACCACCACTCCAGGGAATGCAGTACCGCACAGTTATTACTTTTCAGATATGCTATACAGATACACCTGGAAATCTCCATTCTTTCCTTCCTTCAAAATACATGGCTTGAGTTGTTGCATTTGGAAGCTGTGAGTCTCTGACTCTAATGGTTTGCCTGCTCAGAGGTGTGACAGCCTGCAGTAAATGTACCTACACTGCCGGACATCTCAGCCTCCCAGCCCGTTTCTCTGTCTGGTGTTGGGGTGAAGCTCACCAAAAGAAGACCTGCAGGCTTGCTCCCAGAAGGCAGCACAGCACTTTGACATTTGGCTTCTGTCTTCCCCCTGCAGTCCTTCCATGCCATCCCAGACCTTGTGCTCTTGGCTGTACCTGCTGCCATCCCCTCCTTCTGCAGGACATGCAGCCCAGCCCTGAGTGTCAGGCAGCAAAATCATTGCCTTCCTGGGCTGCCACAGAACTCAAATTGTTTTAGACATGTTGACCTCAAGCACACACAGAAACAACTATTATGTCTTATGGCCACAAGGCCCAGTGCCACACGTTGCGGGCATGGCTGTTCTGCTCTGGAGCCAAGATAGCCCTGGGCGGTGTCGGCATGAGATGTCCTGTACTACCTGTCCTGGGAGGCTGGAAATCATTGCCTAGAGTGGATGTCTCTAGAGATACAGATATAACCTTTAGCTACTAACTAGTAAGAAATTACTTTTACCAGTGCAGTGGTATACCTGAATGCTATTAGCATTAGAAATTGTAGGTTTCAGTCTGCTGCTGACTTCAATGAGGCTATTGTAGCATTATCTGAAATACTGATTTTTTTGTTTGTTATTTTTTCCTGAAAGTTGACAGCCAAAATTTCTCTCCTTTTTTAATACCTAAAGATTTTCCTTTCCCTGATTTGCCCTCTTCCTCTCCTGAATTATATGCCCACACACAAAAAATTGACTTCTGAAAGTCTGAATGTTTTCCTGCAGCATTTAATCATGAAATAGGACATGAAATACAGTACTGAGTCCTCTGGGAAACCTACAATTAGTGGGATGAAAATACTTTCTTTAAATGATTGAGCTCCTGAAAGAGTGTGAGTAATTAAAATACTGTACAGGACAGAGCTGAAAATCCTTACAGGATTATCAGTAATGCATTGTTTAAAGATGTCCTTGGGTTGGGCAGTGGCAGCAATATTGAGTGCAGACATTACTTGGAGCTCCAGTTGGGAATGGAAGGTGGCAGGTACCACGTGCAGTACCTGGTTAGTCTTGTGTTTTCCTCCATTTCTATGCTCACTGTTCCAGCTGAGAGGAGCTCTTCATAGCTTATTTCATCGCAAGAGGAGTACAGGTTGATCACTGGGGGATATTTTTTTGTTTGATTTGTTGTAGTTTGTTTTCTAAACCAGGCTGTAACGATGTTTGTGAGTGCAGAGCCAGGGAAGGGACAGCTTTAAAAGTTGTTCTCTGTATATCTACTTATGTAGTGGTCTTAGTGCATGTGTGCATCTGACCTTATCCAGGAATTGGCACCAAAGAGCTGCTCATGGAGCTGGTTAAGCATTTAATGCCTCTTTCCAGTTTCCATGCCTTGTTTCCAAACATGAACATGCCTACAGAGATTTCACAGGGCCTTAGTTCTTTGGATACCCAAACTGCTGTGACTTTGATGGGACAGAATTGTGTAACTTTATTAGAATCCTTTGACATTTCCACTAGGAGAACATTGCCATGCACTTAAAATCCTTACAAAGTATAATCTGGTTGTATTTTTTGTTTGTTTTTCTGCCTAGTAGGAAAGGCTTTTTGGAGATGCACTTCCCAGCATGGCAAGTCCTGCACAAATCGCATAGAAAAGCTTCAGAAATGGCAAAGATTGTAAGGTACTTCTACATTATGACAACCAGTTGAACGGGATTGAAAAGGACAGTGACAGATTATGCAAGTGAGCAGTAGTTAATTTACTTTGTGAAGATGTTTAAAATTCAGCCTTGTTTTGGGCTCATGAGTGGAAGTTTATTATGATAAATTTGTTGGAGGGTAAGGTCACATTTTTGTTTCCTGGGTGAAAAGTGAGGCCAGACAAATACACACATACAGTTGCAAGCACAGTTAGCAGATGTCTGCATCCTATCTGATGTGGGGTGGCATGAGTGAGCTGATGGGTGTGGGCTGGGGAAGGGATATGAAAGGGGAAATGCTTTGCTCACAGTAGGCCTGGAATGAATTTGAGTTGAAAAACTTTGCACAGAATACAGGAATTAGAGAAATGGAAGAAGAAAGGGAAAAAGTAATTTTTCTTGGTTAGGTGAAGGTGATGGAACTGGAGGGAACTGGTGTGAAGGGGTGTGTGTGTGAGTTGGCCGGACCTGAGACATGCACATGGCAAGGGGAAGCTGACTTGAGTACAAGGACACACGGCAAGAAGATAGGAAAGGAAGGGGGAGCTGAAGGTTGGGAAGGCAGACGATGAGTCCAGCATGACAATGGAGCTGTGAGATGGCAAGCAGGCAGTTGCTTATGGCTGCCTATTATGTCTGTTTTTATCTCTCTGAAAGGAAGGTTTCCAAAAGCATGAATAATACCTTATTAGGTAGATGGTAAAGCCCCTCCTTTTTATCCTGCTTTAATTCATGCTTCCTCTGCTTTGGTGGCTGCCTCGTACATAATGCTGTTAAAAGTGCAATTATCATTCTTCCTGGTTGGGCGGTATGAAGGGCGTATCCTCTCCCAGCATCTCCTGAAGGCTTATTACTCAAGAGAGAGCAGTTGTGCACTAGAAGCCAAATTAAACTAAGCAAAGAAGAGGCTGTTTCCACCGCAGGGGTGGAATAGATTGTTTTGCTGAAGACCAGGTCAGGAGCTGGTCTATGGGAGAATATGTAGCTGGAAGCCTGTGATAGAGTGAATTTGTGCCATGGAGCTGGAAGACAGAACCCTGTGGTTCTTCGTGGCTTAGCCTGGCTCCCTCCTTTTTGTCCTCCTATAGGGATATGGGTTGGTGAGCACCCTGTGCTTTACAGTGGAATATTGTCCTTCTCAGGTTTCAAGGCTGGCAGCTGTAACTGTGATCCTCTCCTTTGTTCTTCTGCAGGATCTTGAGTGTTGCTTCCTAGAGAGCTATCCAGACCTAGCTTAGAGATCCCAAGCAATGGAAAATGCAATGCATCCTTGAAAGAACCTTCTCTCTTCCTCTTTTAAAAAGTATCTCTTTTCTCAGCTTGAATTTGTCTGGGTTTTAGCTGTCTTTTACCATTTCATAACCACTGTTTTCCTTCTGATGGTTGGCAAAAACTCCTTACGCACCACTCACTGGTTAGTTTTGAGGGGCAAACAGAATCTCTGTCTCTATTTGCCAGAATTCCAGATGTCTCTGAAGCTTTCTAAGCACCAGGCATCAAACAGTTAAGGTAGCTGAGCCACAGGTCTCAGAGCATTTTACTAGGGAGCCAGGTGAGCAAAGAACAGATAAAGACAGCACCTGCCTATGGGTTTGGAACAGCCTGAGGCCATGGATAGAATGTAAATACACTCTGAAAATCTTATTGTCTGACACTGTGCCAGCATCTTCTGGGTTCTTGTCATGGAAAATATTTCAGCTGAGGTCATTCAGTCAGCAAAAAACCAACATTTAATACCCTCTGAGGTGCCAACTTGCTTCTTTCTTTGTGTCGATAAATAAACAAAGTAGGCTAGCATTTCATGTTGCCAGGATGATCTTTGTTTTATTAAGAAGGGTTTAGAGGTTGTTGATTTTTTTCCCAACTTTTTTTCCTTCTCCTTCCTCCTCTTTAAATCCAAAGACTCTATGTTTCTGCTCCCTTTCCCTGTTTGCTCCTCCTGGCTCATGCACACACCCAGCCTTTAGAGGTAGAACTAATGTCTGCTTCTTGTAAATCTCTGCTGGCTGCCCCAGGCTGTGTTTTTAATTCCTTTATTCAGCTTTGAGATGAGTAGGAGAAAGGTGCAGCTTTTTGAGATGATGGAAGTTGCCATTTCCCTTCTTCAGTCAATTAGGCGCTTTAGTTGCTTTCAGCTAATTCTCAAAACTTTCCATTGATGATAGCGCTAAAGGGCGTGGGGGGGAATGCTGGGGAGAGCTGAGGGACGGCTGGAAACTGGATTGTCTACTGGTAGAATGACTGATTTGCTGCCTATGCCTCTGGGAGAGAGAAACAACCTGACTTCAGAGCAGCTCAGCTTCTGGTCAGTCAGATTTATGGCTTTTGATTTTATTTGTGCAGTACCTGTCCTTTCTCAGGTGTGACATGAGACACGATGATCTGGTCAGTGCACTTGGGGAAACCTGCTTTTTCTTCCAAATCCTTGCAATAAGAAATGCCTTCAAAGTTTGCATAGATCTTCCTTTAATTATGTGCCTTTGAGACCCCTTCCCACATCCTTCAGCTTCAGACCTTTCCATTGCTGCCCATTTTGGGTTAAGTCATGGGTGTTCAGGCACTACTGGGTGAGGAATAGCCATTTGTCTAGAGGCAATCCTTACCTATCAAAACCCTTCACCTCATCTAATTTTTGGCCAGCAATCTCTCCTGCCTCCTCTGGGCCTTGCTTACTGGCCTGTCATACCCAAGACCCTCGTGTGTGGTGACTACCTCACATAAATGTTGTAGACAGCACCACAGGGGCCTGTGGAGTCCAACAATGGTGTTCCCTTTCTTTCACTGTTTCAACAATGCTATGAGAGCAAAGAATGGGCTTTGCCTTGTGAAACATCAGCTCTTTCTGTTTTCAGGCAGGGAAGGAATGAGATCAGTCCTTCCACATCAGCACTTTTCTTTATCTTGTTATTTTCTGCCCCAAGTCTGTCAGGGTCTGCGGCTCACCTGGTAATGAGTCTGCAAACCTTGGGGCTGGGAATCATCTCACCTGATTTTGGTTATCTAAAGCTTAGACATAAAGTTTAAGATTGTCATCTAGTCTCTCTCTTTGCTCAGTGAGGAGTGATAAACAGCCCATGCCATTCACCTTACCCATCCTGGACATCTGCCTTAGGTTGGGATGATTCACACTTTGGAAGCTCCTGTGCACTCCACAAACTGTGAGGGAGACGTAGATGAGCATTCAGATCTGGACCCCTAACTCTCACAGGGGCCTTCATTTTACCATTTACCGTGGATATTGTTTAAGTGCAGGGCAGAATTATACTGTCCCTTGTTTTAAGGGGAGTGATCTGTGCCCATCTGACTGTTGAGATGTCTTTGTGCTGATTTGGATGGAGATGTTCTGCCTATGATGGCCCAGAGGAACAGAGGAGGTTTTTAAAGTGAGTAGGTAATAAATACTTTGTCAAATGTTGTCATTCTGCTATCAATTTTTCAATCAGTCAGGTGGATTTTAAGGGTACCAATTCAATGAAAGAATATGGTGGGCTGGTTTTCATCAAAACTAAAGATCTCAGCTGCTTTATATTTGTCCTTATGTTAATTTGTGATGTAATTGCTTATTCCTCTGTATATCTGCAGAGGGAAAGACTGCAGGCATTCGCCACCCTGCATGAGATAGGCACCTCAAAATACAGAGGGGAAAACAGAGCTTGGACCTGGGCTAATCTTCTCATGTTGCTGCTGGGAGCACAATGGTGGCAAATTGCTGTGGCAGGGGACCCTGCTCTTCAACTGAAGACAGGAACTAGGCTGACAGGACAATAATAGTGAGTTGGCTCAACTGGCAAACACACATCCCTTTTGGACAGACTCAAACTGTTACATTGAGAAGCAGTTAATACACCGTTGTGTAAGGTTCCTAGTGGACTGGAGCCAGAATGCTCCATTAACCACACACATATAAAATATACATTGAGCTTGGGTTTTGTTGCCAAGATGGAGAAAAGGGGAGAAGCTTTGTGTATAGAGATAACACTGTCAGTATTGAGGGCTGAAGGGAAGAGTTGATTATGTCCTCTGAAATCTTTTATTCTTTTTAAGTAGAGAAGTATTTCTGATTTTTGGCAGGGGGTTAAGGGGTGCAAAGAGGATTAAATGCAAGACTTGCCAGGTTTTACATTTCATGTTTAATTGACTGAGGGTTGAAGGTATCTCCTGTCTCTGTGCCAGAATCCCTGATCTGTTCTGTACCATGTGCTCTCTGCAAATTAAACACAGGGTCAGTCTTTAGAAAATAAAAAAATGTGAAAACCACAATTGTGTTCCCCCAGAAGGCTGACTTCTAAGTAGAAGAAAACTTCCCTAAGCACAGAAAAGTGAGGACTGTGGTGCTAGGAAGTATAAACACCAAAGTTTCTCTCTGGAAAACACATGCTCACCTGTTTTTGTGCTGGTTCCAGGTGCAGCAAAAGAAGCTTTCTCTTTTCTGGATGCTGAGTGTACAGTGGACTTTTAGAAGATATTTGATTGGGAGAATTGGCTGGACTTGCTGTTGGTGCTTGAATTAGGAGACAATAAGGCAAATCATAAAATTGTCTTTCAGACTGAATGAGTAAACATGTGTGCAAAAGATACGGTCCATGTGATTCCCCTCTCTTGCCAGAAGGCGCCTTTGTGTATCTGCTTAAGCAAGACATATGCTGGAAGACCCACAGTCCCACTGGGTAGGAAGAGCCAGGCTGTGGTGCTGCATAGGATTGATAACTGGGAATACAAGGCTGGGAGGGAGCATGTAGTGGTTTGCCTGTGCTCCAGAAGTTTTGTATCTTTTGGTGTCTGGGCAGCCTTTGAGAGGATACTTGGGGGGAGCTGGTGACTTTCCTCATCTGTCATGTCTGCTCACTGTTGTATGAGCACCAAGAAAATACAGGGGAGAGGTCCAGGAGGCAAAACATAACATTTTGGTAGGAGAGATGGTAAAGAACTCTGCTACAGCATTCAAGAAATAGTTGTCCCAGACAATGAGAGACACTCTGTGTGTCTAAGGAAGTGATGTGGGAAGAAGACAAGAGAGTGCTCAAGAATAGATGGGAGGAATAGTCTCTTCTGAAATGGGGGCAGCCAGGCTGGTGGCACTAGGAATGAAAACAAATGCTGGAAGAGTCGTTAAAATTCTTTGAGATGAGGTTCTGGAGAAGAATACACTCATTCTGATGACAACTTTCCCTCTGTGACCTCATGGCAGGATAGAACAGCCACCAGTAATGCTCAGGTAATACAACAGTCTAAGCAAATCCACAGTTTAACCAAGTACATGAAGACAGGCAGCTGAATCAAGAGCAAGAGTATCTGTGCTTTTCTATAAATATTAAATGGATATAAAGTGAGGACGGGTGAATTTCAATGTACTGGCCTTACAGAAATCTTACTGAATGAAGCTAATCAGTACAAAGCTGTACGACCAGGATAATTATTATGTGGAAATAACAAGAATAGATTTTGCCGTTGGAGGAGTGACTCACAGTCAGTTGGAAATCAGAGTCCAATAAGATAAATCAGTTATCTGTATCATCGTTTACCACCCACTCTCTGTGGATTGAATGTTGCCGTGCCAAATCAAGAAAACATTATCATAAATTTGCCCTTTTAAACAGCTGACCATGGCAGTGAAAATATCCATGAAATACTTAAGAAAGATCAGAGGCAGTGGAAAGAGAGTATGCAAGAAAATAGACTGGGGAGGATTTATCCTAGTTAGGATATAAAGGGCAAATTTTAATTTACATTTTTAAACAAACCAATAAAAGGGAAAAGATGCTCTTGACTAAGACCTTGTTTAAACTATACATGTTGCACTGAAGAATTTCTTGGCAGTACTGACCATTGCACAGTCAATTTCAATAGTTTAGTAGGAATAATAACATTAGGAAAACCCCAAAGACCATTACGTTATTTTTATTTTAATATTTAAGAACTTTATTTTAATAGCATTAATGAGCAGGTAAATTAAATAAGAATGTAAGTACCATGCTGGCAAAGTGGAGAAAACATATCTCATCAGTTCCTAAAATTCACTCAACCCCCCCCCAAAAGTTACTACAGTTAAACTGTGGAGGAAGGGGGTCTATTAGAGATAAATGTCCTTTAAAAAGTGGAAATCATGCCTAAACAAGGAAAGCAGAGGGGAGCATAATTTCTTACAAGTTAAATGTAAACCTATAACAATACATCTCAAATAATTTGACTAGTGACTCACAAAAGACATGGAAACCAATAACAGAAGTTCCTCCAAATGCAACAGGAGCTGGCAGTCTGCCTGCAAATGGTGGGTCCAGGAAATGACCAAGGTGTAAAAGGAGCAGCCGAGGTCAGTGAGCCACTGTATGGCAGAGGCACTGTCTGCACAGCAAATGGGAAGTTCTCCAAGGTCTGAGCCCAAGGAATGGTCTCTAATTGAATTGTTAACAGAAGAGCTTTTAAAACAGATATGAATTAAATTAACAATAGCAAATCACGAGGACAAATGATATTCACTCATATGTTCTAAGTTACTCTGCTATGAAACTTTTGGGATCACTCAGCCTCGATCCCAGAGGAGGTAACTAATTTGACACCAATCTCAAAAGAGTTCAGCAGGGATTGATAAAACTGCAGGTGACTCAAGTCTGGCTTGTTTACCAGGAAAAATTGAAAGGAAGTTACAACAGATTAAGTGGTGGCATACAAAAATATGATATACTGTGGGTGTGTTAACACAACCTTTGTAAATTAAAGGCATGCATTGCAAACCCTGGAGATCTTCAAAGGAATGAATAAGCATCTGGAAAAGCACGTGACACTTAATATAGTGTGCTTGGGGTTTTGAACGGATTTCATAAAGGTTTCAGCAAGGTATGAACAAAAAGATAGCTATAAGGAGCCAGTTTTCGCACTAGAAAATTTTCATGTTCCTTATAGTAATCCTTTGGGGATGGGAAGGAGAGGGCAGTCCTTGTAGAGTTTCTGAGACAGGGAAAACTGTGTTCTTCAACAGTCCTCCCTAGAAAAAGAAATTAGTCATGAGGGCATTGAACTCAATCACGCAAAAAAATCACTGTCACAGTGATAACTAAAGCTTTTTGTCCTTTGCAGAAGGATCTTGAGAGACTGGGCAGTTCAGTGGCAGGCAAAAGTCAGTGTTAATACACACAAATAATCTTGACTATTCATCCCTCTAGGTAGCTACCTAGAGGCCTCTGTGGTTTTCTGTGGTTTTTTATATTCAGGAAAATGATTGATAAAGTCATTGTTGCTCATTTTCCAGAAATATCAGACAAGTACTAGAAGTCCTATAAATTAAAAAGATAAATTTTTGGAGTTTTTTTAATAATTGACAACAAAACAAAAAGCTTATGCCACAGCAGTATATACAGGAGAGAGACAGATATTGATCTTCTGTAGTGTTCCTTCATCTTGGTTGCTGCATGCAGGACTGCTCAGTCAGTTTCAAAAAAGATGTATTAGAAGTAGAAAACGCGTAGAAAAGAACAGTAAGAGTAGCTAGAAGTGTGAAATATTTCTTTTTTACAGAGAAATTTAAATAAAGTATTGCTCCTCAGCCTTGAAAACTGAAGAAGCATTTGGCAAAGGCTCATAAAATCATGAGTGAAATGGAAGAGGTGAATGGGAACTGATCATTCCCTCCTCTCTGTAACAAAAGAATTAAGGGTGCTAAAGAAACTAAATGGATAGTAGCTTCGAATAAAAGGAGTACTTTTTCATTATTTTATTGTGGAAGTGATGATGGATACTGGAAATAGCAAAATGAAATAAATTTGGCTGATAGAATCAGCCAAAATCCTGAAGAATCGATTCATCAGAGGCTACTAAACACAAGGGCCTGTGTGGGCTTGGAAGTTGCTTCAATTCCCTAAATTGCTAATGGCCACAAACTGGAAAACTCTGACCATTCTGTGCATGGGCTGTATCATATGTCTGTTAAGTACCTGCTTTTGGGCAATGTTGCAGGTCAACTGCTGGGCTAGGTAAAACTCAGCTTTACCTGTGCCACCATGTTTGTGTCCCCTTTTTACTAGGGTTGAACCTGCTTAACTCCAAAATTTGTTTCCTGCTTTGTGCTGTCTGGCAGTTCACTTGGAAATATTCCTTTTCCTTTCTGGAGGTTTGTGTGAGCTTTTGGCCCAACTGCTAGTATACTCAGCTTGTCCTGCTTGATGTGCAAGTTTTTCTGCATCCTGAGCCTATGGATCCCTTTTCGTATTTGGACATCAGCATTGTGTGTTTTCTTTTAAAAATCACAATATTTCAGCCAGATTCACAAAATCAGTTGATTTATAAACCCTGAGTTAACAATGCATGTAAACAGAGGACTAACTTTAAGCATATGCTTAAGTTCTGTGGATCTCAACCACATGCTTAAGTGCTTTTCCAGATAAAAATAGAAGCATGATTTAACAGTAAGCCTGACTTTCCATTGTGCTATTTTAGTTTTATGCTGATTTAACTCCAGCTAACTCAGCCAGGATACAGGACTTGATTTGGAGAAGACAGTTTTGGTCTGAAAATGAGTTATTCTAAACCATAGAGCTGGAAGAACTTCTCTAGGACCAAAGATTTACAAGAAAGGGTGTGATGGCAGAGCATTAGGCTGCTTCTTCTGGATTCGTGGTATGAGTTTGAGTTTCAAGCTGGAATTGCACAACACCCAGATACAAGTGGGTGTCTGGCCATGCTGACAAAGTTAAAAGTATCCAGATGTGAATGTCTTGGCTATGGAAACTTTTGTGCTTTAAATGCGCTAGCCCAATTTTCTCGGGAGAATATTTGGACTTTTTCCTCTGCTGAATTTTTTTTCAGCATGGTTTAAAATGTTGAGCAATGTAGTGATTTGCCTATAGTGTAATCTATAGATCTGCCCCTGAAAAGCTAATCATGGGCTGTTTCACCTGGATTTCCCTAAAATACAAACAGATATTAGGAAAGAGAAAGTACTTCTGTTTGAACTGAATTGAACTGGGAATCAAGGAACCTCAACAGTGTTTGAGAGAGGAAGAGCATAATATTGTAAACATTATGCTAGAAAGATGAGATGCTGTACCCACCCCAGGTTTGATAGTGGTCCAAAGGCATATGAATGAGTCAGGAGTCTGGATTCTTTAATTTCTGGTGTTGAATGTTCTTAAATCAGAGAATCAGCAGCCTGAGTTTTGTTTGTATTATGGTTCACCCAGCAGTTTGAAAAAGAGACATCAAACAGACTCTTGAAAGAATAATTTAGATTTGTACTGCTTGCTTTCAACTTTATGTGAATAACTGCCCTAAAATTTGAAAGGCTACTGATTTTAAATTGTTGAGAACTCTCAGAGTCACGTTATTCAGTGTATTTTTTTTCTGAATTGATTATTTAATAGGGGAAGGGAGATGGCATGAGAAATCCCTCAAACCATTTGAAGAAAGGATTGGTCCTGCTCCACTGAAACCCTTGGTGTGTGTCCCCTATGAGACCTTAGGCAAAGAATTGCAGTAGAAGTTTCATTGCCCTCTGGCAGGTTAGGGTTAGGGTGATCCTGATGGATTGGGATAGAAGGTGGAAACAGAAAGGTGCCTAAAGCATAATGTCCTATTTTGAATCTGAGTTGCTGCTCTGCCTCATGTCTAAAATTTCTGGCATTTCATGTGTTTAGAAAGACTGAGACATCTTCATTTTAAACCTCACAGTCATATGACTGATCAAAAGTCATGTCAGAAAAAAAAGAATTTAACACTGAGTAATATTTGTAATGCTATGGAAGTGGCTGGGTTTTTTTAAATTTTTTGTCTCTAGCTCTAATGTAGTGATCAAAGGTCGGTGATGACTAAATCTTGTGTATTCCTCTAGATTAAAAATAGAAATGTGATCCTATAGAAAAATTAAAGAAATTTCTATATCTTTGAGTTACATAAGTGGCTTACCCACTTGCCTTTGTACTGAAGTCTTTCAAGACTGGTAAGATTTTTCTTTCTTGCGTTGGGCAAATGAAAACTAATGCCAGGCTGTGTAGGTAGCTCTGAATTGATGTAAGTGGAACATTTAAACCCATCAATATCTGCAGATATTTTCTTGACAGCAGTAGAAAACAACATGGCTGAAGTCCAGGATGCTGGGATAAATATTTTTGCCAGTCCATATGGGAAGGGAGGTATATCTCAGGATGTATTGAGTCCAGAGGGAGGAGGACTCACCTGCACAGAGATGCATGGAAGCTTTGTCTTTCCATTCTGACAGAAGAATGCTAAAATAGTGTATTTCACTGTGATAATAAAGCCAGACTAGTTCTGAAATTGGTGTCTGCTATCTTCTGCAAATAAGATTGCACTGGATGGTTTCACTGCTCCCCAGTCCCAATAAGAAATATGAATTCTTCTTAAAACAGAGGGAAATGTTATGGAAAAAGCAGTGCAGACTGCATGCCAATGTGAAATGTGTGTAGAGGTACAATGGCTGAAAGCAGAGGTATAGGACTTGCTTTGAATGGGTACCTTGCCTGAACACAGTGCATGATCTTCACAGTTTATCTTGCATTTCTGTGCACCAATAGGGGTGTACACTGTATCTAAATGTAGCAGAGGCCAGCCTGGCTCACAGAAGCAGAGAAAGTCTTGTTCACTGAGACCCCAAGTTGGGTTTTAGGAATATGGAGCTTAATTCCTCATTTTGTTATAAAGTTCTTCCATGTCTTTCTGCAGGTTCTGCTGGTTTATATGCAGGTACCTATGCACAATACTGTAGGTTAAAATATTTGTGCCTCTGAAAATATGTAAGGAGGTGTGCTCTCCACTCTTGCTGAGAAGCAGTGGAAGGATTCCTGAATTCAGTTATGCCACCACTCTGGTTTTGGGACTGGGACCTCAGCCACAGGAAAGTGCTCTCCTGGAAACAGCAAACAAACAGTGTATTGGCCCCTCCTGCTGCAGCACAGCCCCAAGTCCTGGTGCAAGGAACTGTTTCATGCGAACAGTTGCATCTCCCAAAACACTTACATGCATATGCACATGCTCTCTCTGGGTTTTTACCACTTGACCATAAAACATGAATCCTTTTCAAGTGTGAAACCTCCATATGCCCATGTCTGGTTTGCTGTGCCTCACTAGGGGCAATATGTGTGCATAGATAATTGCTTTTTTTCACGCTGTAGTTGTCCAGCTTCCATTTATGTTCCTTTCCCCTCATACTGAGTTACCTGCTAATGCTCATATAACCTCCGTTTCACTCCCTCTCCATCCTCACTGTAAATTGACTTGCCACAACCTGCTACTCTCCAGAAATCACAAAGCCTTAGAAGATAATTTGTTGCTGGTGCTGATAGCATCTGTTTATTCTAATGTACCAGCCAGTCGGGCCGTGCAGATGGGGAGAAAATGACCTTCAGCAGAATCGCAAACTTAATTCTGGAACAGCATCTCCCTCGGCAGCTGCTAATCTGACCTTCAGGTTTTCAGGGTGGCAGCACTCAAACCAGTGCAAAGCAGGTTTGCCATCAGTGAGGCAGAAGGTAACATACAGGTTTTTAGAGAGCAAGGAAATATGGGAATACTCATAGTAGAATTGTGGCCTGAAAAAAAATGCTGTGCACCAGATCTTTTCAGGATGCTTGGATTCCTTGTTTTCATAAACATGAAAACTACTTCTGATACTTTGCCCACGAATGTTCAATTAGAGTTTAATGCTGGTGCCCCTTGGAAGTTCTCATTAGGGCATTGTCACTTGGAAAATCAGATAAAGAAAATAATAGAGTTTAAACTAGATAATCCATAGGAGTTCAATTGGTTGACTGGCTGTGATAGAATTGACAGTAGTGGCACAAAAAGAGCCTTCTTTATATCTTGTGAAATAAACAGAAGATGAGTGTTTTCTCTAGATAATGGATAATTTTCACTTCATTGGAAATTTGGGGTATATTAACAATCAGATTCTAAATTTACATATGCAAATCACTAGATTTTTCTAACTCCAAATCCTGGAAGTACAAAGCTGAAGAACTCCCTAGGTCTTTATTTTGATCTCCGATAAGAAAAACTGAAGAGGTTCTAGAGGCTAAAGAAATCTAAATTTAGATCAATATATTAAATAGATTATTATAATTGATAATTAACATTAATATTAATTCAAGGAAATTCAAGTATGTATTTGGAATACATAAGGAATGACAAACTAAAAGAATGTATCCCAGGAAGAGGCATCTAGTATTGGTTTTTGGAAGTTAACTTTGGTCAACTTCAGTTGGATTTTAAAAAAGAAGATGCATCTGGTTGATTATTACACAAATATTGATGCAAGAACTTCCTGTAAGCAATTAACTTGCTCCCATACATGTTCTCTCATAAACTTAAGTGGTACAATATCAAATAAGAAATTACAGATGTATCCCAATTGTTTCAGTTGCAGATTTCAAAGTGGGATTTGTAAATAGATTTAAAGTGTAAACACATCAAATAGCTGTGTTTCTAGTGGGACCCCTTCATTGCACTGAGTTGCTTAATGGTGTGGCAGTGACTGTAAGAAGGGATGAACTCCACACTGCTGATGTTAGCAGATGACAGAAAGACTAGTTTAGCATAGTTTGGATATCTTAATAGCATGGAAATAGCAAATAATTTTCCTTTTCAGGATGCTACAGGTAAAGGAAATTAAATATCTGAGATCTGTGTACCAGATGGAATAGACTGGTCTTAGAAACAGCAATCTGGAAAAGAATTGAAGGTTTGAGTGCGTAACTGGCTGAGTGTCATCTCTCACTCCAGTGCTGTGGCCAAAGGGTCTAAAACAGTCCTTGGATCCTTTCTAACGCCTACTTGATATTCCCTGTCTATATACCAGGGATCACTTTACTGCTGTGTTTGGCCTTGGTACAACTGCTTTGGGAACACTCCATCCAGCTGTGGTATCCACAATTAAAGAAGGATGTTGAAAAACTGGCCGTCCTTCAGAGAGCAGCCACAAGAATGACTGAAGGATTGGCAAATGCCTTACAGTGCAGTCCATCTCTTTAGCTTACCAAACAACAAGTCAAGAAAAGTCTGGTTTTCAAGTATGCTATATAAGGAAGAGAAATTCAGAAACAGAAGCTCCTTTGGGCAATAGTACAATAAGAACTGGTAGTTAGAAGTTGGATGAGTTCATACTGCATATAAGTCTTCAACATTTAGCAGCAGAAACCAGTCTTGGAGCAAAAGTCAGGGCTATGATTTATTCCATCATTTGCAGTAGAGATTGGATGCTTTTCCCATCAGTTACACTCTGGTTCATGCAGGGTATTCATACAGAGCAGCCTTGTTTCTGGCATCCATTCAGAAATCAACCTATATGACAATGGCTGTCCTCTGGCTCTGTTAATTTATAGTGCAGAGCTCTCCCTCCAAATTGTTCATGATCTAGAGACACAAAATCCTTCACATACAAATTCTGCTGTCTGATCCTAAACTTCTTTCTTCAGTATCCCTAAGATTGGATAGAAAATCAAGAATTTGCAGAATAATTTGTATGTGAGATTTTGAATGATCCTATGAAAAGCTGAGGAGCTAGATGTTTATTTTTAAAACCATTTCTTCATGTTTACAGTTCCCATATCAGCACACAACCTTTGCAGGGGACAGGGCAGGAGATTTTGAATGAACAGTTAGAATCAGGCTCCTTTTCTCAAAGGCTTGAAGTCATATTCTGGCAGAAGGATCCAACAACGTTTGTGTAATGGACGAGGGAGAGGAGGGAAGAGAAGAACCGTCTCTCTGGTAGATGCCAGGTCCTACCTTTGATGTTCCCTCTAACAAAGCTTGACCTTGCAGTTTTGACAGCCAGTCACTCTGTGTGGTGCCCCGTGGCCTTGGCCACATTCTGCCTCCCTCTCTAAGGAGAGATTTTTTTGCCCCGGGCAGCAAAAAAGCTCATTAGCAATGGCACAGCAAGAAATTCTACCTTTCTGCTGTCCACACTGTCCCCTGTGAGAAAGAAGTCTGCCTGAAATCTTCCTCAGCCCTTAAAAACAGGAATGGGCATGGCATATTTTGGTGTTCACTGAATTGGAATTGAATCCAAATGTTCTTTGAAGGGAATCAAACCTCAAGTTTGGAGGATATCTTAGCCTCAGATTTGGGTTCTTGTCATTTTAGAAATACTACTTTCTGTCCTGTTTCTCAAGGAGCACTCAAAACTCTTCAAATCAAACCAGATCTGTGGCTTTCCCTCCTTTCCTATGGGGCTGTTTTGAGTTGGTAAAATCTGAGCCTTGAGTTTACCAAATAGAGGCCATTTTGCTTCCGTCTACAGAAAAATGTTGTCACCAGGATGATCTGAAGTAACAAAATTTGGCTGAAGCCTTGATCTGAAATTTTCTTTCAAGCGTTTCTTTGCGTACTTTCATGTCTATATGCTTTCTCCAGAAGCACCTTTGTAAGACTCAGACTCCGCTATGATTGAAGTTGACTTTTTACTCTTAGTTTTCCCCACTTTTATTGGACAAACTTCCCTTTTTTTATCCCTACCCAGACTGTGGAGAAAGCCCAGACCAAGGACCAGCCCTTGTTTGTCCTGATTGTGGTCCTGGACCAAGCTCTCCGTGCTGACACCAGCACAGGGCTCTTGGCCGTCTCTGCAAACCAGAACAGGTGTGGTTGTTCAGTTGCTTGTGAAAGCTGGGCTTTTGAAATCCCATTCCCCAGGAACTCTAAGGGATACTTCTTGTTCATTTTTTCTCTTTAAATCTGAAATATAGTACAATTTCTGTGAACACTTAAGGAGGAAGCACACCCATTTTCAAGGCAGCACACAGCCTTTTTATCATAGAGACCACACCTATGGCTGTGTTGGAAAGCCTCTCTCCAACAGCAGTGGTGAGTGCTCTTTGCTGGCTCTCCAGTCAGGGTTGATTTTCACTTTATAATTTTTAATAGAATTTCCACCCTTAATGCATGTAAGTATTGGTCAGCTGTAAGCACTCCATCCTCTTCTCATAAGAATTAGTCCAAACCAGTACCCTGGACTGATGGGGAAGCCATACAGGGCATGTGCTGCACCAAAGCTTTGAAGGGGTTCAGCTGTGAATTTGGTGTTCACAGTCTCTGCACTTGTGCTAAGTGCTCTGGCCTGCTGTGAGCCGTCTATGTCATTGCTGTAACATTTTCTCTTGAATGGCAAAAAAACTGGGTTGTACACCAAATTGTCTGCATCCTTTTTGTATTTTAAAGTCCAAACCCAGTAGCTTTGCAGTGCAGAAAAGAAATGCTCTTTACCAACCTAAGGTGTGTATGAATGTGGTAGATAGAAATGTTTCCTAGTTCATCTGGAGGCATTTGCTATCATGACTGTAAAATTATATGAATAGTTTAGTTGTCAGCAATTGACAGACATTAGATTGTGTGATCTTTACATTTGATATATTTGTGGACCAATGGTAGAAATAGCATTAATAATACCTTTTAAAATATATCCTGCTTTTTAAAGAAGTGGCTTTGGTTTGGATCAGTTGGAGACCTCTGAAACATGATAAAACCAGAAAGACATTTTCCTTTCTTCAATATACTGTCAATATTGGGTCTCCTTAGTCAAGCAAAAGATTGCTGTTGAAATTAACTTTGTGAGGATTCAGTCAAAGCAAAAGTAATACTGAAATACATCATGTTAATTCTTACAAGAAAAGCATTGTTTCTGGAGCTATTCTGGAACAGCATTTCACCTGGAATGACGTTAGGTGATGAAGAAGAAAATTTTTTTTTCTGTTTTCTTGATGTTACAAGTTTAGTTTTGGGGGTTTTTTTTGTAAAATAAATGTATCATTAAATTGATGAAGGTCCTGATGTTATAAGGGTCAGAATACAGTGATGTGTTAACTTGGGATTTCCAGACTTTCAAAAACCAATACCTTTCATAATTTCTCTAGGTTTCCAGGAAAAAGATGAATGAGACTGTGTGTGTTCTCTGGGATAATGTGTCAGGAACCCTATATTCTCCTTCAAAAGAGGCCCTGCATGCTAAATTTCACCTCTTCACCCAAACTCTCTTTCTGTATGTAAGCCTTCCAGCATTAAGCTGTTCTGTTTGTGTTCAGAGAGAAAAGGGTGAATCACTGTCTTAATTAAGGTCAGTGTGTGATCCTTCCAGCTATTCTCAGCTGGTGAATAAAGAGTTAAAAATAGAATATAGACTGTCCTCTTCTGTAGTCTTGCACTGATAGCCCAATTTACAGAAAGGTTCTATAAACATTCTCAGTGATAGTACGTTTTATTAGTATTCACATTTCTCTCCAGATTTTTCTTTTAAAGGTTGAGTTGGATGGAGACCACAATATCAATGGAATTGTGTTTGCCCAGTACATCATTAGGAGGTTAGACCTTCGGTCACACTGGATTTTTTTTCAGTCTAATTCTGAGCTGATCGATCTTCATATTTTTAATAGGTTTGTGTTTAAAGCACATCAGTAGAAATAAATCAGATCCATTTCTCAGACTCCAACTAGAACTAGTATTTGAAAGTCAGGGTCGGAAACTTGGAAGGAAAGAGGGAACTGGGTTCTACATCACTGCAGTATTTTCTCCCAATAACTTGTATGAGTTTCATTGCAAGCCCCAACAAAAGGTTTTTTTCACTTGGGCTACAGGAGGGAGTGTGCTGAAGTGTTGGGAGAGGCAGGGTGAGAAAGTAGCTATGTTGCTTAGGTAGTTTTTCTTAGAAAAGCTTCATTGGCAAACGAGCACAATAATTTTGCAAAAGAAAAAAATCTTGCCCAGGAAGGAGAATTTTGCTGACAAGGTGTTAAGAGAAGAAATATCTGCTTTCATTTCATTCTGTTCTCTGAAGGGATTTAGCATTTTGCTGTGTAGCTCTTTCATACCAAACTAACTTTCAAAGTAAATCTGGTTCCTCTGCCAACACACTTTTTAAAGGTGCAACGCAGTTCTATTTTCAGAACTTCATCTTGTTTGAAACATATTGAATTTGTTGGGTTTTTTCCGGCTTAAAGTGAAAGACTGGGCTTTGGGATCTGTAAAAATAGTGCTAATATGGTTGACTCCTATAGGAATCCTATAGAAGTCAACCATGAACAGAAGTTTCTAATACCAGCTTGTGTGTGGCTTCCTCCAGGATCAGAAGAGAGAACTCACTCAAGCTCCTTAATGCTGCTTGAAGGTTGATCTCTACCCTCACCCCTTCATGCCTAGAGCTGTCAGCAGACAGCACTAGGGACCACATACTCTCCCTTCTAGTGCTCCAACTGGATCTTTGGCACCAGGTTTCTAAGGTATGTTATGGCAGTGCTGAAAAATAGTGTTGTAGGATTACCAAAGTTCTTGGATTCAGTTTGTTGATGTGGCCTTTCAGTAGGTTTGGAATGGGAACAGAAAATGGTTTCTACCCATATTTCTCCTGGATTGTCTGCCACTATTCAGAGGCTGTCCTGCAGATGTGAGGATCTCTTTCCTAGAGTGGGGGGAAAGAGTGAAGGACAAGGGTGTTTTTTATTGTTTGACTTGTATCAGCATTGAAGCACTTCTAGTTATTCCCCCATCAAGGCACACTAGGTAGGGACGCCTCACAAGCTGATGTAAGGGCTGGTTTTTTATGACCTGAATGCAAAACCTGTATTAGTTTCAACCTGCTTCTGGTAACATGTGTCTAATGCTAAATTATGCCTTTCATGTGGTTTGTGTATTACGCGCTAACCTCAGATTGCTTTCATGTGTTCAACTTTCTGGAGTTCAAGAGTTTTGCAGGAAGAGCAGCAAAATGTGTTTTTGTCAATCTCTTTAGTTTTGGGCCAAGCTGGGTTTCTAATGTGCGATCAGTATGGCAATGACTGCCTGGAATAGCAGGCATAAGCAGCCTGCATGATGCAGGCACGTGTGAGAGCATGTGTATGGGAGGAGACTACTGGGGATCCCATTTGGGAACTGTAATGGCACAGGTCAAAGGCTAGAACAACCCAGTGACAAGCAGACTAGGATGGATTGGGAAGTAACGCTGCAGAGTCCCTATTGTCTTAAGCAGCTGTGTTTATAGAGATATAGGTGCGAGGACAGACCTTTCAATGATTCATGCTGAGCAATGCTGTGCCACAATATGGGACTGGACTGACAGCTCTAGGGCTGCTGGGCTCATTTCTTTCTGAGCTGTCTGAGCCTGATTCTGATTTTCAAACTAAAACTAGTTTTAGATGCCTTGGGAAATGTTTTGTATGAGTGAGCCCCACAGCTGGTTATTGAGACAGGGTTAGTACCAGCATGGCAATAGTCATGGAGACTTTGTGCTTGTCATGGAGTCATGTGGGCTTCCTGGTCTCCTGCCTTTAAAGCCAAGTATCCACAGCCCCTAATTCTACCTGGGCCCATAGTGGTTTTCCAGAGACTACCCATGAGAAGGGTGAAGTGAGCAGTTACTGGGGTTTGTATTAATGCACATAGGGAGACAAGAGCAAGGAGACTGTGCTGTGGTAGGGCAGTGCAGGGGTTACAGCAAGGCTTGGGCTGAGGAGCGGAGATGTGCCAGCATGCTGGAGCTGCGTGCTGGGGATGCTTCTCCCAGACTGCCCATGGCCAAGAGCTGTCACTGTGATGGATGCCGTAGCGTGGGCTAGCAGACAGCATCTTCCTTATGGGCCCTCTCCCTTTTTCTCTACACAAAACAGGAGTGCAGGGAGCAAGGCAGCGGGAAGCCCCAAACCTTCCCACTTGCAGCACCTGCTTTGCTCCTTCATGCCACAAGCCCTCCCTGGAGGAAAAGGTGGGACAGCCTTCTGTACCTTCTGTCTCTTCCTGAGTGGGATGATCTCAGCATGAGTCACTTGCAGCAGAACGTGGACCCTGTTTCATTGGAAACAGCACCCAGCTAGCAGCTGCACAGCTCAGCACAGCTCTGACGCAGCTTCTGGAATAGGGCAGGGCATCTTCTGAACCAAAGCATCCAAGGGCAAGGCTTGAGCATGCTCTAATTTTGTGAATGGCTCCTGTCGCCCAGAAAAGGGTGGCAATACTGTGGATCCATTTCCCTCAGTCTTGGTGCCCTCAAACTCTTTGGTTTGGGAGCCTACAGTGAAAGCCACAGGAGCAGCAAGCTCTCAACTAGAGGTATTGACTGTAACACAAAGGGACGTCTTGCATGATCATGCTTTTTGTCTCAATAGGGTTTCTCGGTGGCTGAGGGTTATCCCTGAAATGTTCATTTGAGTCCCAGCCATTTTGGTGTGGGAAGCTGTGTTGCTCCTACTTAAGACTTCTTCTATGTTATTCGTTTTAAATGTATCCCATGAGATTCTCAAATATCCCCTAGAATAACACCTTCTGTTTCTCACAGAGGGATCTATCCTTCCCTTGAGTTGCTGGAAAACACTACTCCAAAGCCATTTGCTTGGGCTGAGTGACATGCTGGGCAGTTAATGAAACAGCACAGCTGTGTCAAAGCATCCAAGCAATGAACACAGGCTAAAATAGAAGCCACAAGCAGGAAACATGCAAAACCTTCTTGTGCCAGAGATGAAATCCAGGGAATGCTGGGCCAGATTGCTGTCTTTTCACGCCTCTCACTAAATAAATCCTAGTCTGCAGTCCACCCGTCCACTCTGTCTGAGTTGGTGGCTTCTTAAAAGCTTTATGGAGGCATTTCCATTGGGGGCATTTTCCAGTGACAACAGAAACTCTCATGCATCACCTTCAAGGTAGACACACGTCATTAGGTTGTTTTTTTGGAAGGTTGGTTTGCTACAGGCGAATGGCCCATCTCAGTTTAAATGGCCAGCTTGCCCAGCTTTTAACCTCACAAAGATTCTGTTACAGTTAATCCTTTCCTGATGGTCCCTGCACCCTGTTCCAAGTAACTTAAATGATACAGCCTAAGTCTATTTAAAAGGAGGGGTGGAGTACTTGTTCCATTTATTCCAGCAAAGAAAAAAACCCAGGCCAGTCAAAAGGTTTCAACTAAGGTTGGATGATAGTCGAAATATGAAGATATTTGGTTTCTTTAACCATCCAAATGTGGTGAATGGAAGAAAGTTGTGTAATTTTTAATCAACATTTTTGCCATGCAGAAATGGGAGTAGCAGTTATTATGTAGCCAGTTCTCAAAATTTTGTCCTGAATTTTGCACTGTGATGCTATTTAAAAAAAAAAAGTTATCTAAGAAATTCAGTTCTCATAAAAAAACACCCAAACAATCCAAAATATGTTTCCAGCCCTTACACTTATGCAGAATATGACCCAAGAATACCCTAAAGTAAAACAAAAATGCTTCACCAAACCTTATGGTTCCTGAGTCAACTCCTGTACATTCATATTCAATTTTGCATTTGATTTTTTTTGTTCTTGGCATTTCTGCAGTTATAAGTCAAGGGATACCCTTAAGCAATGATTTGATCTTCCTTGCCTGAGCTTGTCCCACAAAAGCCTATTGGTAATAAATATTATCCCAAGTGACTGTGGTGTAAGTGATGGCATTCTTTGCTCAAAGATCACCCCCCAAAAATGACTGTTCACATTTGGTAAGAGCTGTTGGGAAGAAGTGTGCAAATGACTCTTGCCTCTGCTCTTAATGCCAGATACAGTTCACCTGGACACCGAAAACCAGATAGACCCAGCAGGATCCAAGCGATCTCTAGTTCCTGATGTTTGATTCTATTTTTCTGGTGAAGCTCATGTCTGAGGCTGGGCTCAAACCACCTTCTCCTCCCTTTCCTGTAAGGAAGTACACTGTGCCTTTCTCTTTTTGACACAGCAGCCCAGGCCAGCTGTGCAGAGCACCATCCCAGCAACAGCAAGTCCAAGTTCACACTTTCTGTGCAAGTGCTGATGCCTTGGGCCTGAGCCTGGCCAGCAGCCACCAGTATGGAAGGACATCAGACCCTATACTTAAGGCCTCTCTGGCTTGGATCCCTGCTTTCACCAGAACCATTGCTCCAGCACTGAACTGGAGAGACTTCCATACAGACAATACTGTAGGGTAAGCCCAGGCACTCCCTCCTTCACTGCCCACGGAAGGTAAGTGTCACTGGTGATCCTATGAGGAAAGAATGAATCTCCTTTTCTAGTCCTCCTTTTTTTCTTCCATCTTTCGCTTGCAATTAAAAGTGGTAGAGGGTGGGAGGACTTGGAAATACACTGCTTTGTCTGTATTTTTAACTATGTGCTTTGCATTTTAGGCTTCCCTGTAAAATATGATAGATTCCTTCAATAATAATTACAGTGGGAAAAAAGCTTTATTCAAGTGGCATGCTTTATCCAGGCAAGTGGTTTTCTAAGAGCTTAAATGTGATTAACTAGGAAAGACCACAAGCTTTTGTTTAGTGATAAGAGGGGTCAAAAAAATTAAAGGAAACCCAAACCATAAACCCCTCTCTGAAGGCTGTTTTGTTCCACCACAGTACACTAGTGATTCTCACTGGAATCAGCATGTGGTTCTCTTATCTTGTGGTGGGAAGATAGACAGTCCCTGTGGAAAGCAGTAAACTGCCTGAGTCTATGAGTCAAGTGATGGAAAAAACACAGAGTGTGATTTTCAGAATCTCTGTCCATAATCCATCCTTAAATGTGCCCATAGCTCTGTGCAGTTTGAATTCCCTTAATTGCATAATGGCTTTACAGTTTAAAATTTCAGATATAATTACCTCTATTATCTAAAACAAAGGAGACACGTGCTAGTCTGAAAGAATAAAGACATAGCCTTGAGGGAAGAGATTAGTTCATCTTGTCTTTTCCCCTCACATGCACATGCAGATATTTTTGTGCAAGTCCCTGTATATCGACTTGTCAGTGCATTCCTTGCCCCTTGACTTCAGGACTGTTCTTTCTTCGTGTCTCTGGTGACTGATTAAGTTCACGGTCATCATAATAGGCTCAGGTACCAAAGAGGTCAACTCATTTGAACTCTGATATATGTAGCAGGACCAAAATAAGCTGTTTAACAGTGCTTCCCAAGATCTGGACAACTGGAAACCCACTAGGCTTCAGACGAGCACAAGGACACAGTGAAGTCACTGTACCTGTTTCATATCATGCAGAGTTCTTCACATGAATGTTGGCTGTGCAAGGCACTAAATATCATTTGTTAAATTCTCTCTTTTGAGTCCTTTTTGCATTTAAGACAGGCAACTTTTCTGCAGAATCTTTCAGGCCTCACTTGTTCTCTCGCTGGAAATATCTGCAGAGTTACTATTGTGACCTGGCTGTTCAAGGAATTGACTGCAAGTAGAAGCAGGACTGGACTCCAAACTTCTATTTGCATGGCCTGGACTCCAAATTTCTATTTGCATTTAGAAATTTTTTATAAAAACTATTCACTTACCACTGTTTAGTCCCAAACTGAGTACACTAGCAAGTATAAACATTCATGCCCTTTGGTACAGGTGGACATCACTAGGATTGGACCATGAGTAGTGAAAATTTAAAAAAAAGTAAATTATGGTGTCTTGGAATGTTGGAATGTGTTAGATACAGATTTGGGGCTTTCTTAACTCCGTTTAAGGTAAGCAGTGCTGGTACAAATGAGTGATATTGAGGCAAAGGGCAGTGAGGTGTGTTTGCATGTCTGTGTATATGTGTATGTAGACACATAGTCAGCTTTGGAGAATGACACTGGAGAATTAGATCAATTACAGCAGGGTGTTGCCATTTCACCTATCAACCTTGTTCATCTCTCTTGTGCCCTGTGCCAGGAATAAAAGGTTGTGATGATGTTTGGTGTCACACAAGCAGCTACCTGATGGTCCTGTTGTGTATACACCATGGGTGTTACCCTGGAGACCATGCAGCAGCAAGGGTGGTGTGCCTGTGTTCATCCAGATGTTGGGAATTGCTTGGAGAAGCCCATCCATCAGACTGGTTAATTGGGAGCTTCATCAGCACCGGCCCGCCTTGCTGCGTGGCTCCTTGTTGTCTCTGCAGAACACCAAGAGAGGAACAGCACAGTTACCAAAACACACCAGGAGCAGAGAGCTGGGGTTTGGGCACTGGTTTTTGCAAGCAGCCACATGTGGCTATGCAAGTCATCCAGAAGTGAAGCCACTAAATCCCCATGTGGGTCTAGACCTCTTTTGAGTGTTTGTAGCCCTCTGCCCTGCTTATCAAAGTGGTGTCAGAAGGCTGCCTTGGTACAGCATGTGGTTCTCCAATGGGGATTTATCCCACCAAATGTGGACATGGCAACGCCTACACCTGAGCTGTCTAGACATCCCTTCTAACAAGCAAAGAGCAAGAGGTGTGTCTGGGGGCTGAGTCACTTTAACCTGACAGCCCAAACAAGCCTAGATAATCTCCCAAAAAAATAAGCCTGTTTTTCTCCAGCAGCTATGACATGAGCCCAGAGTGCTCAGGTTGGATGGAGATACCTGCACTGTAAAGCAAGCTGAATCCCTCTCCCTGTTTTTGTGTTGGTTGTGGCCATGTAAGCATAAAGAGATAAGAAAGTTGATTTGTTCTTTGTCACCATGTCTTACAGGTCTTCTGCAGTTTCTGGGGTTGAGAAAGGAATGCCCAGCTATCAAGTCAGAGCCCCATTTTGAATTTTTATATCTCCTTCTTCATCTTATAATGAACTACGCACCTGGAGATGTGCCTCAAAGGTCAGTGCTACATGCTGGGCACAGTATAGGCATCCTCCTTCTAGGATGTCAGACCCTACTGAGAGATATCATCAGTTACACACAAAGTCCCCAAATATCTTGACGTCTCCTTTGCCCAGACATGAGACCTATTGTGCTGGGGGTAAGTTGGGTCCCTTAATGAAGAAAAGCCCACAGCACTGGGCTTCATAGAGGGGAATTTTTAAGTGACTTTTAAGTGTGTGGCCAGAGGCCTGGTAGCTGTTCTCCAGCTCTATTTTGCTTCCAGATCCTGATGACAGACATGACATTCAGCAGAAGCATCCAACAGAGCAGGGGGTGGATGCAAAAAGTCATCAGGGATGAGGAGCTGGCTTTAGAGTATGTTTGCACTCATCTGAAACCTGTCCACTGTCTGAGATATTAAGCCATTTTCTGAGTTTCTCATTATTGTGTTGTGGTCTTTCTTTCCATCATGTTTGTATAAAGCATAAGCCTTTGGGGTAGAATTTTTCTGTCTTTGACACTCCCAACTCATTCTTGCAAGCTTATATTTGTTGTTGTTGAGTAACCAGTAATAAATAATGTTTTGGTCAAGACTCTTGAAATGTGTAGCTGAACCTCAAAGGGTTGTCTGTACCATGAGTACCAATGCTGCTGATTTAGGATTACATGAAGCATGGTGAAGGCATCTTAGGGTGAGACCAAAAACCCCAAAATTTATGTTGTATTGTACTGGGGGGGATGTAACATTCCCTACCAGAAATCCTGTGCACATGGATGCAGACAAATTATGAAGTCCTAAACAGACTAAAAGAAAATTCCTCATTCATCCAGAAAACGTGTGTAGGAAAGGAGATTTTTACCTTGTGCTTCTGGTTTCAGGTTAGAGTTGAAGAGCATCTTCCTTCTAGAGGCAAACTGTTTCTGTAAGCAAAAAACCAAAAATATTGTGGAGAAAAAAAAACAGTCCTTGAATTTCAAAAATACTGTCTCCTTTCAAAGTAAGATTTATAGGCAAGAAGACAATCTCTCTTACAGAGTTTTTCCTGTCATTTGGAGTGCACTCACTGGAAACAAGCATATGACTTAAAAAGATATTGGAAGAGCAGCTTGGACACAGGGAAAGGAATGACCTGGAGTCTTAAAAACAGACAAGCTTTTCAGTAGCTTGGAACTTGGAACAAGAAACGATAAAGTTATGTAACACCAGTAAAGTTTGGGCCATTCTTGCTACCTAAAAAATAACCATTCTTGGCTTCTCACATTAGTATCTCTACTTAGGGATTACGTTAACTGTTTTGTGGGGAAGCTGGATGGAAATCTGCAGCTGTGGTGGTGTGTGAGTTTTCTTGAATGTGTAAAGGGTTGGGATGAGTGAGTGGTTAGGTTATTTGAGGGCTGGTGTTCCTGAGCCTTCTTTGTCTGGGATCCAGACAAGCCTTCCTGTTGAGAAACACTGGCCTACTTCTCCAGTGCAAGATAAACAACAGACCAGCTCCTGCACTAGCAGGACAGTGGAAGTAGTGAACTGTTTCCATTTAATGCTATAGGCATGTAGTGGTTTCTGGAGTTATCTAAGCAGAGATAGCACAGCTTCTTTTTTGCTCTCCCTCTCATTTCTTTGTTTTATTAAGACAGTTATGATTCTTGATTCTAAGACATGATGTGGGGGCTTCTTGCAAGGAAAAAGCTTGATTTTTGCTTTCACGCTGTAGCTTCTGAGGATTAAGGATGTCCTGATCAGAGCTGAGAATGCCTATATACATGTCCGAGGTGGAATCAATGGATACCACTAGTTGTATTCAAGGACACAACTTCATCTTCAGAGTGAGTGGAAAGTTATGTGGGAATGTTTATTAGCATTTCTTAAAACAAAACCCTAAACAAATTATCCCCTTTGCCCCTGCCTCAAAAACCCCAAACCAAACCAGAAAAAACCAACCAAACAACAAAACAGAGGCGCATGTGCTTCATTTAAAATAAACAAGCCCAGATTTAAAAAAAAAAAATATATCTCTTTGCGACAGAATAGAGCAAGGACTGGTTTGTCAGGAAATATGGCATCCCAGCAATGCATGGCTATGACTATTCTGCTTTGGTGAGCTGGTAAGGTCTCAGCTGTGCTCCAAGGAGTACTTTGCTGTGTCCCTTTGGAAGCACTGTCAAAGAAATGGAGAAAGTGACGCAGAAGATGTTTTGTGACACCTTTGAAACTGGAAATTTGTGGCTACAAGTTGAGCCGCTTTTTGCAACTTTGTCCATGTTGTGATAAGGCTGCTTAAGAAACCTCCAAATCTTGTAGTACCACCTACTACAATGGCTTTCCTGTTCTGCCACAGATGTCGTGCACAGGGACAAAAACGGATGAAGTCTGCCAAGTCTGCCTTCAGCACCTTTTGGGTTTATTCATTCTTTTGTGTTTTCTTCTTTATAGTATTCAAGTGGGATAGTCTTTTGGTCTCCTGTCCCTTCTCTACCCTTGCAACTGTTTAAAGGGGTCCATAACCTGTCTATATAAGGGCATGTGTGTGCATAGAGCCCATCTATTCAACTGATGACTGTATAGGATATTACATATACAATTATTAATTGTAACACATGTCCAGTTTTCTCTGTGTGAAAAGCATAGAGGTACCTATCAACAGATATAAATGCCTACTAAAATGCTATGATGTGGTCGAAGGGCTCTTAGCAGGAGATGTGTGGGAAGTACTCTTTGTTATGGCTCTATCAACCTTAACTAGCCCAACTGTGGTGATCCCAAGCTGAAGAAACCTTTGTACCACACAGTATTTTCCAGCTAATTATATATATTTGTACATCTGGGCGTGTGTGTGGACAAGTGAGATCATCCATTCCTGTGAGACTTTTTTTATCCTATTCAGAACATTTTTCCTCTCACTAGCTCCTTTCCAGGAGCTCAACAACAACAATAGGGCCAAGAGCTTTCCCTCTCATCTGTTGTCTGCAGTCCAGTGTCTGCTCTGGGGTGTGGGTTCTGGGCACTCCAGTGGTGCCAACTCCAAGGACTAGTCTAGCTTGAGTCTGCTGCGTTTCCAAGCTCAGATAACTGGGAAATTTTCAGGCCAGCCTGGCTGCTGGCTGGGTTCTTGACAGAACTGGGAAATGGGAAAAAGGAAAACAATTTCTTTTTTTCTATGTGTCTAAATATGAGAGAAGAATGACAACGAAAAACTCTGTTTTGAGCCATCTGGCATCCTTTAGTGGTGTGCAATCAAGGGTCTAGCTCACCTTTAATTCAAACAGATTTATTGTATAGCTGTATTTGAAAAATTCTATTTTAGTGCTTGCTTAGAAATTTTGGAGTTGGTTTTGGTTGATTTTTATAGAGGTGGGTTGTTTTGAATAAGGTTTTTACTTTTTGAAAATGGCATTATTATTTTTCCTTCCCGTATTTTCTTGGATCAGAAGGTTCACTGAGATGCCAAACTATGGCTGGCTACAACTTCAGTACATCTTGTAATAATGCAGGCCATGACATGCCAGAGTGATGGAGCGTGGTTTGTACAGTCCAGGAAAGATGTGACAGATTAACACTGCTGATAATGTTCACCACTCCAGATTTTCTGCTAAAATCCCCTTCTTCCAGGTAGTTTAACTCTTGAGATACTGATACAGTGAGTACCTAAAAAACCCCAGATGCTTACAGACAGCCACAGGAGTAGTGGACAGTCAGAGTATTTTGTGCTCCATCAGAACAATATTTTTTAATTGTAGAGCTGGGCAATACAGAAATGTGAGTCACTTTACTAGCAAGAGAATCAAAATTTCTTTTCAATTTCTGTGCAATTTCAGGCAGTGTGCTGGCTGGGATGTGCATCCTGACCCTGCTTCCACAAGGAGTATGAAGAATGCTGAGCAGCACCCACCACAGTATGCTGCTGTGCAACCTATGGTGTGACGGCTCCAAAATACATCCCTCGGCCCTTGGTCAGAAAGGGCATTCATAGTCTTCCCACTCTTTCTACTCATGATCTCCCACCTTCTACACCTAGAAAAGTTGTTGTACAGTGCCTGCAAAACTTACATAGCATACGCCAGGCCTTGCAAAGGTACTTTAGTTCTGTCTTGGTCTGAGGGATATAAACAGTTTATAGTTTTGCTTTGGGTAAGGTGCTCATGAACCAGTGAGAGTCCTACAACCCTGATCTATAGGCCAGCCCACAAGGGAAGGAGACCAGCCTGGATTATGGGATTGTTAGCCCTTAACCTGAAAGAAGAGGGTTTGGAATGAAGAGGTGTTATTGATGAGTATTACGTACCCTTCCAAAGGAAGCTGCACTCTCGTCTGATGAGTCTTAACCTCTTGAGGAGGCACTGAAAGCTGTTTGCCGTACTCACCAGGCTCATGGCTTCCTTTCTGGTCTCTTTCTTTCACTCCTCAGATGTTTATAACATCGATTTGGATGGAAGGAAGACTGTAGAGATGGTCTGAATATCAGGATTGCTCACATGCCCTGGAGGACTGGTCTGGAGGACTCAAGAGCTTCCTCCTACTCACCTGAGCAGTAGCAGGGCTCTCTTAGTGAAGATCCATTCCCGTTTTTACAAGAGCAATTTCCAAAACATGGAGAGGAAATACACTTGCTGCTCTCCCTTCATTAAAATAACTAGTGGGAGGAAAGAAGAAAAGAAAGGAAAAAAGAAAAGAAAATGAGAAAGAATTGAGAGAGTCCTACAATGGTCATTATAGACCTGAAAAGAAGAATCTCCAGGATAGCCTGGACTTGGGTTAGAAAGACAGTAACTTCCCACCTAGCATTGGACAGACTCAGGCGAGGCTCTGGGATGAATCCTTGATTTGGGATAGGAGCCCTGTTGTTTTGGTTTTAAATAATTTATCAGAAACACTCTTCACAAAACCAAGTTTCACAAGTCACAAGCGAAACTCGATGAACTGTGCTTGGCAGGATCCAAAAATGAAAAAGAAAAGGCAGATCACCAGAAGCAGTCTGAATTCAGACAGGTGTGTTTTTATAGAAAGGAAAGGAGAGAGGAAAACCTGTGTTAATTTACCATTTTTTCTACTTGGTCAATAGATCCGTTAGTATCTGGAAATTAGAGCGCTGTTTTTATTTGTAAGCATTTATTAATAAATGTATTTGTTCTTATCATGAAGCAGAATCTCCACATTAGATTCCAGCCCTTTCTATTTACCTTCCTGATTATCTAATTGTGGCCATTTCTATGACAGTGGCTCTACACATAGTCCATCCATCTTTGCATCTGTGCTGGATAGCAAAGTTACAAAAAGATCAGTTGTTGCACAGATTTACTGCACCTTATCTCTTCTGATGTACCCAGCAACATGCATGCCCTCAGCCAGCAGCCTTCAAAAGGCAGCTTGTGCCATGTGCGGCAAGGACTTAGCTACCTCCTCTGGTCCCAGGACAGGAGCTGGCAAAAGGGAAGTTACCTTGTTGTAAGTGGTGTGCTCTAAAATTACACCCTAGCTCACCTTGCGGTAACTTGCTCGTGTAGTCATGGCCTTAAGGTTTTTCTTTAGTATCCATGGCCACAACATCTAAGCATTTTATGGTTCAGCGTACACTAAACATTAATTTCAAATTATTGAGAGTATTTTCATGACTCAACAACTTTCTAATGACTGCGTACCTTGTTAAAGTCTTGCAGCTCTTTAATAACAAAGTTTTTCCCTGATCCCTTGGCATTCAAACACTCTGTATAACTGAAATGAAATGCATAGCTGAAGTGTTTTTTTTAGGACACTCAATTTAAAGTGAGCCCAAAGCAGCAAAGGACTCTTTGAACATCTCCAGAGTGGACATTCCCAGAGCTGTCTGTGTACAGTTTGAATTAATTATTCTCTTCATGGAAATTGTACAAAATGTCCCTCAGGCTCTTTTTGACTGCCTTGCTGCCCTTTTGTGATAATCCCTTGCTATCCACTGAGCTTTCTGTGGTCCTAAACTTAACATATAAAGCTATTTTTATCTAGGAGTTAGGGTGTGAATAAATGCATGGAATGTCTCTCAGTATGACTTTGTGTTTGTGAGCCTTTCTTCAACTTGATTATAAATGCTCAAACTTTCTTGCAAGCTGCCTTTGAGCATCCTCCAGTGAAATGACTTCAGTTAGAAGGATTTCTTCTCCCATGGCTCACACAAGTCAGCGACAAGCCAGGAGCAAAAGGAAAGCTTGGTGACAGAACGGAGGCTTAGGAGATGGATTCCCCTGGTCTCTATTCTTCAGTGCACCACTGCCACGTAAAACAGCCTTGCACAAGTCTCCTTGCCACTCTTGGGTAACCTAGGTGTGATGTAGGCATCCGTCCTGCAGCTGTGCCAGAGCAATGCTGTCTGCCTTTGCTGGGCTCAGCTCAATTCATTTACCTGGGGTTTCAATAGCACCTTAGGGAGATGGGTTCACAGCCCTCCATTCATTTAAAATGGGGACACATCTGCCTCCAGGGTTCTTGAAAAATCTGGCCCCTAACCTTTTATGGAAAGGGTATAAAGGACCAGGGGAAAAGAAAGATTTTTGTTCACATCATTTGTTGTGATGAGTTCTTAGAATGGAGGCAATTCTGTGAGACATTGCAAAGATCCCCTGCAACAAGCCCCACAGCCTCTTATCTTTAATGACCATCAGCAGAGAGAACACACAGCTCAATTGTTTTTTACCAAAATGCCAGTTCAGTCAGGCAGTGACCAACAGCAGGTCACCTGCCTTGCACGAGTTTCAAGGAGCTCCACCTGGTAGCTGATTTGCTTTTTAAATTTAAAAGGTATGCAACTCTTGTTTCATCATTTAAACATCAGTTGAGAAATAGCTTCTGCTAGACTTATAGAAGACCCACCAACCAAACAACAACAAACAATACAAACAAAATACAAACAGTACAAATAAAACACAAACAGTACAAACAAAACAACTAAAACAAAACCAAACACCAAAGCCAATGAACCACTGTAACCAGCTTGGGACCCAGCCATGGCAGAGCTGCCTATTTTGTGCTGGCAGCTGTGTTCCAGCTGTGCTGGAGACCACACTGTCAGGTGAGCCTGCTCTCAATACTACCTCATACCTGCCTGGTTCAAGGCTTGTAGAGGGGTACTACAGAGACCCACTACAAACTAGACAGGGATGAAGGCTGGCTGAAAGCCAACATCAGCTTGCTTGTGAGAGGGATAAAACATCTATGAGCACTGACACCCCTAGCAATGTGCAGGACCCCACATGCATTCAGTGGGCTCCATTGTGATAAAGAAACGGTGGTCTCAGACATTCTGGGCATATGAAAGCTGTGGTCGGTCAGTTTGGGTCACAGGTAACATGACCAGCATTCTCTCAGGTCATCATCCTTCTTATTTCAATGTAAACACTTCCCACCTGTCCCAAATATGCATGCCATTCTCCAAGACTTTCCAGCATTGCTTGCATTTGCAGAACTTTATTCCCTGCTCCCGCTCCCTGTGCCGCATCTGTTCCCATCACAGCTGTGGCCACCCTGTTCTGGCTGGCTGACACCCCAGCCCCCCCTTCTCCTCCAAGCCACCTCCCCTTCCAAGATCAAAATACTCTGTTTTTATTTATTTACCCTGCAGCTGTCAGTGTTGTGTCTGGGTCACTGCACTGCAACATGGATGGACATGGGACATGCGATACATGGAAAATCCTTAAAACTGCCAGTCCTGGTAGTAACCAACATACACACCATCAACAAATATATCCCTTGTCCCTCTGCACATCTGAAAACAACAGGTCAAGGTGATGGAACAAATGACATCGCTGGAGGCTGGTACAGAGATCCTGGCCCAAACCAGAACTGTGTTTGCCCATGGTCATGAGGAAGAGGCAAGGCTGAAAAGAGAGCTATCCCAGGGCTGCCCACCCCGAAGTTTTTTGGCACTGCACAGCAATGTGCAAGGCAGAGAGATGCGGCTTTAAGATATCAGAGCTTTGCTGTCTCTCTGCCCCACATGCTGCTTTTTAAGATGAAGGGAAACACTGTAAATGTCTCAAGGTGGAAGATGCTGTTGAGGGATAGGAAGAATCTGGGATAGTGCATAGTGGCAAAGAAAAGCAGAGCCTGGAATGAGTTTGATTTTCTTCTCTTTGCTGATTCCAAGCTCAGTATCCAATTTTGGTGGAGGCGAGGCCTCAGTCCTGTTCAGTCACAGCATCTTATAAAGACAGGCTGGTACATGGGCATACCAGTGGACCTCTTACTCCTACATCAGTATTTCAGAAGCTAAGTTAACATTCCAGCATACTGCAGATGTTGGGATACCTGACACCCTGCTGCACTGCATGCAGAATATTTAGTTGATTGCTTTGGAAGGCTGTTGTATGCACATGGATGGATTGATTGGCTCAGCGCTACTGTGCATCAGCAGCAATCAAGTTTCTCAGTATATTAGATCCTGTTTTGCAGGTGATCGCATCCTCTACAGCACTGAAATGCAAATGCCTTCTAAAAAATAGCTGTAATCTGCCCACTGCTTGAAGACAGACACCCATGTTATGGCCACACCACTAACCAGAGCTGTGGTTTCCTGAGCACAAGGATGCTGAGTGCAGCTGAAGACAGTGTTCCCCTGCACACTGGGGTGTTCACTCTGACTGGCAGCTGTGATTCAGGCTGAGGTAGGATGCACACTACAGCAGCTGGGCATGCAGCTGGAAACCAGGTCTTCTTTGGTTACCAGTCAGCACCCCAGGCAGTGCCCAGGGCTAGGGGAACTGTGCTTTGCTCTGTAACTCCTCATGTGTGGGAAGAAAAAGGGGCATCTCTGTCCCCTTTTTAGCTTCAGGATGATGTTAAGAAAGGCTGGCATGGAAAAAGGGATTTCTTTTCCCTTCTTTCTCCTTCTCTAAGAATAGCAGTCTAAAAACTGTTACAAATCAGAACAAGTAAACTAAAACCCAATTGCAGAAGGAGCTGGTAGCAGCAATATGACCAGGTCACAGGTGCCCTTTGCCAACTTTCCATCTGCTAAGCACCACCAGCCTTTTCACTGGTACCTTCCCAAGATCTACAAGGCAACTAGCAGGTACCTCAACAAGAACCTTGCTGGAACCTCTCCCTCAGACCACCAGGATGTGGTTTTGGCACCCAGGCTTTTAGGAAGGGGATAGAGATAAGCAGGTAGCCTCTGGCAAATGGCTCCAGGTAAGTGTTATGGAAGCAGCCTGGAGTCTGGCATTTGATATGGGAGTAGGATTGAGAGCCTGAATTAAAGAGTGTGTTCAGTGGGGACATGCCAGCTTCCAACTTGCATTGTGATAGTCAATTGAGTAGTCACACTTCTATCTCTTCAACTAGGGGAGAGATGTGCAGGACACTAAGGGCTGCAGAAGGCACTGGGAGGACAGAACCTGTGTCACACCCTTTCTGCCATACACTCCTCAACCTCTGTAGCTAATTCAGCTTACTGAGAACCACAGCCCAAACCATGTCTTCTCTACTTCTCTGCCTTTGCCCTCCCAACCTTCAGGACTTGACTCCTTGCATTGCTGCCCCTTCCTCCAGATGCAGCCCCACATTGTGGGGCAGTGAGGAGAAGAGAAACCTGCAGGTAATGAGAGGTGGAAGAGAGAAGACTTTTCTGGCAATTTGACCCCTTTCCCATGTGATGTTGCTTCCTTTCTCAAAGGCATCCTTTTAGAAGACATAACCCCTTCCAAAAAGACACAAAAGGTTAAGATCTACATTGATATGTTTTCATTATTTGTCTGTAGTATATCTAAGTGATGAAAACAATTATTGACTTCCTAGCAAGTTAGGCAGAAATAGACTGCATGGAACCACAGGTTCACATCCCAGCAGTAATATTTCTAGTCCTTCAGATGCAGTTAAACTTGCAGTTGCCAGCTTGCTGGGTGTTCAGAGATTGACATTAATGACATGTCATGCAAAAGTATCTCTTCCAGGACAGAATCTTATTCCTCCTAGTGCAGCACATGCAGTTATTGCTGTCTTCCACCCCAGAAGTGGCCGCATGTCTCATACTGGCTATGTATAAAGCAGTTTGTGAAACATGTCAAAACTCTCCAGCATGCAAGGCATTACAGAAATGTCAGACGGGATCTGAGCTATGACAAGCAGAGTGCATGGCATCATATTCCATCATGCAGCAGGGGATATAGAGATGCAAAATATGTTCCTGAGCTGAATAAGCCATTTAGACAAATTAAGGACTGAGGTGAACTTTTGTGTCCAAATTTAAACCAAAACTGGATCATAAGCCTTCTGACATCGGTCTGTCATAGGTACCTCATGAAACTACCCTACCTCCATTGCCAGCAGCTGTTTTCTAGTGTAGGAGTTTAATTCATAGTTCCAATAACTGTAAAACACCCAAAAATTCAGGCAAAGCAAACAGGAAATCTTGTATCTCGACCATAGCAGGGTGAGTCATTTCAATACTCAGGGCACTATACAACCTCAGACCCCAATGATTACTTTTCATTTCTCTTTTGATCTCATGGGACTTTTTATTTTTTGGACCTGCCCTGTGAGAAAGCATTTCAGATGTGAACATTTTCTTAGGTCTTCTTGCTTCTTCATGATTTGTGGTTAACATGGTTCTGGAGAAACACAGCAAAAATATCTCTGGTTAGCCCAGCGTAACCTAATGTAGTCCAGCTGCAGCCCCTGAGCACCAAATTGCAACATCTAAAGATTTTTCAGGCCAAGTAATACCTCATCACATCCAGTCACCACCTCCACCTGGAGCAGAGGGAAGGGGGGAGCCCCAGCAAGAGGTGAATGATTTATTTTGGCTTAGTTTGCATCCACGGGAGAGAGACCCCAATTGCAATGCAGGGACAGTCACCATCTCTGCTCTTAGGCAGGAGCTGCAGCAGTGTTAGCCAGAGAGCCTGAACTCTCCATCTCTTACTGGTTACAGTGGTGAGTCTATGGAGCCTCATGCTTGCAGATACTGTTCAGCAGCAGGTATCTGCAATCTGTATTTCTCTTTACCGTGGGAAGGGCTGGTCATGGGGAGGGGCATGCAGAGGGCAATGGCTTTACTCCTCTCTGAAGGGTATATGTAGTTCCTTAAAACCAAGCATTTGGCAGCGTCAGCATGCACCAGGGCTTCAGGTCGCACAGACTGGAGCTCCCATCAGACTGGCCAGCATAGGTAGCACTGGGTGTGCAGACAGGACAGCTGGCTTCATGTGTAACAGTAACTCGAGTTCACTCAGCTTCGCAGGAAGGATTTACTGAGCTCTCTGTTATGTGACTGTGTGGCTAGACAGTTCAAAGCTGCTTTGGCTACCCGTGCATCAGCTGCACTCAATGCCTAGAGTCAATTGGGAATGTTTGATTGTCAAAACATTTTGGTGTCAAGGGCCTCTCCACACCCTCTGGTGTGATGTGATCCCTGGCTAATAGGCTGAGCTTGACTTTTGGAAGCCCATCCCAGTGCCATTTAGACTTGCACAGAGAAAGGGTAAAATACCACTCTTTCAAAATGATAACTGCTGTACCTGCTGGGGTGAGTGAGGTGCTGGATATGCAAGGTTTGAAGTAACAAGCAAGTAACTAAACTCAATCATCTGCTGCGGCAAATGATTGAACTGAAGACAGCAGAGCCCAGACCTGCCTGTCTCACCAGGTGTTCTTGAAGATAACCAGAGAAACTGTTTCTTATTTTGGGGATTTTATTCCCCTCTGCTTTAGTTCTTTTAGATTTTTGGTCCAGGCTTGCCCAGAATCCTGGCTACAGGTTTGGGTCCCCAGTGCTCAACTATGGCTCAGTGATCCAAGTTCAGCTGTTGCCATGTCAGGATTTGGAGCTGTTCAGCTCCTCATGTGCACCCCAGAAGAGGAGCTTGTGGTGGAGAAAAATCTGCTTCCTCACCCAATTCCTGAGATAGAAATGACTGCACCATTTTTGGGGTGCAGCCCACCCAAGTAACAAGTGGCAAAAGCTGGCAGGTCTCACACACTCTGCTCTGTACCCTCCAGTATCTGTGCTGTGAAGGGGCACAAGCAGCTGCTGCTGACATTCCAGAGTGCCCAGCTCCATAACTAACCTGGCAATCTCCCTCCTGGTCCCCGCTCTGTGTTCATTGGGATATCACAGCCATCTGCAGCCCCAGTGACTGGCAGCAGCAGCACAGTGACTCACCTGGCCTGGCTCTCCTTGCACTAGATCTTGCTATCAAGATGATAATCTGCCGGTAATTTTTGCTCCAGCTGAGTGCTGTAGACTGCTGTCACGCATCCTGCTCTCCCTGTAGGCAGAAAGCTTCCCTCAAGTTACCCCACCCTTGGTGTACCCACAGCCTCTGGCCACTCTCCAGCACATTGGCTGTTTTGAAAACCAAAAACCTCTGCCCTAGTACCTAATTTCAGGCATTAGGCTCTGGAGACCAGTGAGGTGCCATGGAGAGATTCAGGAAAGGGCATTTTTGTGGAGATTGCAATGCTGAGCCATTCACCATTCAGGCAGGGAGGTGGTACCCATGCTGTCCTGCTGAGAACAGGCATTACAGTTAATGTTGAGCAGCTTTCCCTAAAAGTTCTCTCCTGGCTCCCTTGTGCACAGGGAAGGACATGTCAAATCACAGCTCAGCAGTAGGAGAAGCCATTACACCTTTATCAGCTCAGAGGCACAGACTAAGAACTGTGAAATGCAGATGTGTTTTGAGGACTGTGTGTCCTACTGTCTTCTCTATTTCTTCTGTCACCCATTTACCTCCCTTTTCTTTCTCCCCTCTGTCTCTCATTTTTGATGTTATAGATGAAATAGGGGTTTTGTTTAGAGAGGATGCTATACTGCAGGTCTGGGTGGATAACTCACTAGTTCATTCCATGCAGGACTGAACAGCTATGAGTCCAGCCTGATTTCGTACAATAGAGGTACCAAGAGGTGCTTTCAGAACTGATTTCCCTGGTCTGACTTTAAGATTTGGGGTTTTTGGTAGCATTTAAGAAAAAAAGCGTAAGAAATTAAATGGCTTTGTTTCTTCTCCTTATTCCTGGGAGGAGCTCCATGTTGAGCACCTGAATAATTTATCAGTTTGAAGGGGGGATCCTTTATGTCCTTGGAAAGGGAATCTGGGCCATCTCCTTTGCTGAACAGTGAACAATGCTGAAGATGCAAAGCTGTGCCATGAGCCTTGAGCCCTGCAGTGATACTTCCAGGGATGGCATGAGCCTCAGGAGAAGGAACAGACTTCTCTGTTCCTAGGGGAAAGGCATCCCTTATCCATAGTGATATCAAAGCTATAAGCTAAGCTGCAGGGTCTAACTGATGCTATAAGAGCATCTTAAGGCTGATTTAGAAGTTTCTGGGGTTTTTCTTAGCTGGGATTGTCAGGCTCCTTAATGATGTGTTTCTGTTTCACAGTTACTAGTAACACAGGAAAGCAAACATCCCTTTCATATGTGAATCCATAAACCAGAAGTAGAGACAAGGATGATGTGAATGGTGTCATCTTGCATATTCCTTTCCTGTGGACCCCTTTGATTTAATTTACATTATTATTTATTTCAGGGTGACTAGTGTCCTACCTTGCCATGGAGGTCAATGGAAACTTAGTCGTCAACTTCATGCACAGGATTTCAACCCATCTCTGTGATTAGTGAAATGAAATCCACAGCTTGGAATAATTTATCCAGCATATCCAATCAAACACAAACATCCTCCGTGCTTGAAAATAAATGAGGGTTGGAGGCAGCTAGCCTGCTGCAGAGGTTTGTGATAGATTGATGAGCTGAGAACAAGCTGCCACCCTCATCATCGCTGACTTCCCAGTCTGAGGAAGGGGATGCTGAGGCTAGAGGTGAAGGACATACTTTCTGATAAGTGTTGCAGTGGGAGGTGAGAAATAAAAGCTCCCAGTGGAGGAGGAGGGAAAAAAAGGCAAGCTCTATCCTCTGTTAAACAGGGTACATTTTAGACAGAGCAGCTGCCTGACAGGCTTCTGCCACAGGGGTCAGGGCAGGAGCAGTGCTCTGCTTGCAGCACGTGTTATTGAACGCTACCCGCAGGTATCAGGGCAGCACAGACCAGGATTTCTGGCTGATACAATCTTTTTCCAGTCATGTGTGAAGGTAAGGGGCCTGTGAGATGAAAGCAAGCAATGGAATGGTTGACAAGGTCTGCCCTTGGTGAGATGTGGTAACACCAGTGCAGAAGGACTCACATCCCAGTAGCTTTTTTTTGGGATTAAAGCTGAAAATAAAGTATGAGTTTGAGTTCCCGTGTCACTATGCTGTGATCTTTAATCGGGAAATTCATGTTACTTGCCCTTTCCGCCCATAGCATGCCAGTTCCAGAAGCATGACACAGGTTCAGGCTGGGAGAGTAACATGCTTCTCCTCCTGCAGAGTAGCTGCACCATCAGCTGAACTGAGCTGTCACAGTCAGGGTGGGAGAGTGGTGCAGCTGTGGTTCAGCTGGTTATGCATTAAGCCAGGGCCAGTCGCTTGCACTTCTCTGCCAGTCTCAGTGTTCATTAAGGTGAAATTCTAGTTTCCTGATTAGCAAAGGAAAGTTTGAAATGGTGAAGAGTATGTTGACTGAAAGTGATGAAGCCAGAAAAGAAAGCAAGCCTTTAACTGATCATTTTGAGCACACACTGTTTGTGAATGTTGAATTTAATCTTTTTTTATAACTGAGGCAAACCATACTTCTGAGAGTCTTTGTGATATGATGCATTTTATAAATGATTAGCTGATGCTGTAGGTTTTACAACCAAAAAAGATTAAAGGGACATTTCAGGGCTGAGACCCTTTATCAAGCTGGGTGCTTAGCGAGTGAGGGATTTTTGAATTTGGTGCCACTTGTGTCATGTGCTTAAACACAGGTACACTGTGCTGGTGGGCAGCTGGCAGAAGCTGCTACCAAATGCAGACCAGGGGAGCCTGCTAGGCCTGTGCCCTGACAGCACTGCATTTTGAGCTATCTTCTGAAACGTCCTCTATCAGCACATGCTGGAGGTGCACAACTGCAGAAGGCAGGGGGAAACACTGTGCTGATCCCATGAATGGCTCGGGTCAGCATCTGCTGCCTAGAGGCTCTGATGGAAAAAGGTGGTATGAAGTTTTCTCTTCTTTCCAAAGGCAGCAGACAAATTAAACTGATTTCATAATTTGAAGCAACTTCTGGGATGCTCTAATTATGCATCTTCATTGGCGCTATATCTGAAACTCCAAACCCACACAGTCTGAGTGATAAGTGCCTCTTACCGCCTGCCAGATGTCATGTCCTTTCTCATCAGCCCCGGAGTGCTACTTGTGAGGGGTGGCTTCACCCTAACTGCTGTAAGGTCTCTTTATACCCTAAGAGGGAGAAGAAGGCTTGTAAGGGATAGAACTTGGGGTTGTCCAATGCAGGGCTAGGAACTGGACTTTGATGATCCTTCTGAGTCACTTTCAACTCAGAATATTCAAGGATTCTGTGAAGCTGCAGTACCAACTGACTAGATTATGGTAGCTGTGGGAACCAGGTGCCTCTTTTGCTCTCTTAAATCAGTCTCTGGAAGCACATCCCTGTGAGATGAAAAGAGTCTCATCACTGCAGCCCAACTCTTACACAGAGGCATGGAAGCAATGTTGACTCTTCTAAGGCATTGTTCCATCAGCTCTTTTACAAGAAAATGTGAAAGATAGTTATTTTTAAGCAGTATCTAATTAAAAAAAAAAGATAAAAAGGAAGTGGTTAAGGGCATATTTTACTCTGCACTAATGAACTGTATATAGTCTAAATTTTTCAGATGTTTCAAAAACAGTCCCACAAAAAGCAAAAACACTTCACAGAAATTTCTTTGATTCCTAGGTTGTTTCCTATGTGTTGGTGCTAAAGCAGAACCTCATTGAGCTGAGGATCTTTTCTTCTCCCCTTCCTCCCACTCCACACTGCCTTCTAACCACTGTCAGTGGGTAAAAATATTCATGTTTCCGTCCACTACCCTTCTGTGCATCTCACACTGGAGGTTTTTTTCCATTCCCCTGGGGTTGGGCAGGCCATGATTATCACTCTAATAGAGTTAATTAAGAGCCTAGAGGCCCTGATGCTTTGTTTTCTTTGGGACCAGATCTACAGCTTGGGCCCCTGAGCTACCTGCTCTGCCCCATCCCTTTCCCTGTAAAAACAGGCTGGCAAAATCTGGCAACTGGCTCTTCAGGAGCTGTGTGCACCCCCCGGCCTCAGCGTGCGCTATGGAATCAGATGTAGATGTCATGACAGAGCTCATCTTCGTGTCTCCTCCATGACATGAAGTTGAGCTCTGTTGGCTAACTTAAGCTCCCTGGAAAGGAATAAGTCCTTAATTGTGAATTGGACAATAGCTCAAACAAATAAAAATAACCTTACGAAATGAATCAGCAAGACAAGACATGTCCCCAAGAAGTCCATCTCCAGGATGGGTTTGATGCTCAGTATGCCAGCAGAGCAGCAGTCTGCTCAGAGAGCAGGTGAAGACCATCAGGTTGAGGCTGTACTCCCTTATCCTTAGCACCTGGGAGAACCCAAAGTGAGCTTTTCCCCTTGGAACAGCCTCACTTGGCTCAGTGGGAATCTCTGAGAACAGGTAAGGACTTTTTTTAATAAATACAGGAGCACAGGGTCACTCCCAAATGTGGAATAAAATAATAAAGGGCTTTTATGTGGGAATTTTGCTGTCCTCTGGAGAGTTATAAAGATCAAAGACTTGAAACAGTGGCTAATTGCAGGTGAGGTTACTCCTGTGAAACAATTAGCCCGTGTGTGTGCGTGTGAAAATGGAGAGGGTGCGTTATTAGCTAACTGAGGCATTTGCTATAAAACTGCCTCAATTTTAGGGGGTGTTAACTATTCCCTTGCTGAGTTATGATTCTTCTAAGTGACCAGTTTGAGTCAACAAAATCTTAGTACTGTTTCTTGGCTTATAACTGAAATATGAGTGCAAAGAGCATGCACAGGACTTAAATGATGGGGAAAAATGAGGATAAACTAGTGTGGTGTTCTGGAGAGGAGACTATGTTCTTTCCTCTGTGAGAGCTGTTCATGTAGCAAAGAGGAAAATAGAGGTTTGAAAGATATAACTCAGGGGCCTTAAAGCCTTTGTCTCAAATCTTCACAGGGCTGTTCAATAACTTGAAGGATGAGAGTTTACTGTGACTATAATTTGAAATGGTCAAACCTACAAAACTAGGGTAAGAACAGACAGTTTTCCATAAAACTGAGGGCCCCCAAGGAGGTTTTAGAGCCAGACAGTCAACTCCAATTTGTTTACTACTGCTGTGGAAACTCTGACAAACTGTAGGAAAAAAAATGTCCTTTAAAGTAGCAAGGAAGGATTTCAAAGGGAGGGAGTTGAGCTGGTAATTGAACAACAAAACAGCCTTGGGAAGTCATGTCTGAGAAAGGATGAGCAGAGCTGAACAAGCACAGCCCTCGGATCCAGGGCAGGCGATGTTCAGGAGACAAGGCCTGGGGCTGGCTCTGTGGTGAGCTCTGCCTGGTCAGAGGAGCAAACCAACAAGAACAGCGAGGGATAGAAACTGAGATCTGATGTTTTCACAAAGGTAATGGCCTGATCTGGGGTCTTGTGTTTCTACCTCTAGAGGAAGGGCTGAAAAAAACAGGGAGAAGGGACAGGAGATTGGAGGACAGGGAATAGTTCTGTGGCAAAGCAAAGTGAAACACTCTGCTTATGAAAGTTGAGATAGTAAAGAGAATAGTGAAGAAGCAATACAATGGCAAATAACAAGGAAACTACACCTATTTTCCCTTTGCTTCTTTTCATATGAGAGAGTTGCTCGAGGGAGAGGCTAACAACAAGCTTGGAAGTAACCAAAGAAAAGTCTGTATTAGTTTACTGTGCAGGTGATTTCTTTTCTTCCTGCTAGTATCTGTGAACTCTGCAGACTGATAAACTATGAAAAGGCTACTGACATACAGCTGAACCTGGGGGGCATATGGACTTGTAAAAGGGACACTAGTCACATTGTGCCATCATTGGAGTTCTTTATTCAGAGACAGGAAGCAAAAAAAAATCTGTATCCCTGTTCCCTCTTGGGCTTTTCAGGTTCTGTTTCACATCCTTAAAAAGTCTGAGGCAAGACACCTGTCCTCTGAGCTTTGGAACATGGCTGTGACTGGTACTTAACCCCACTTTTCACAACAGGTATCTCCTTTCCCTGCACCAATGGCCTAATTGCATGCATGTATGTTGACACAGGGTGGAAAGAAGAAAGTCTTTAGTTAAGCAATTAGTTGCTGCCATTGCAGGCCCTGCCACTGGATAATTGAGCACCATTAAGTAATGTTTGGTTCTGAAATGTAGCAATTATCTCGGTAATTGTAAGGACGTTCCTTGAATTCTAACCCATTTTTATTGACGTGTTGAGTGTTTCTGCTCCCATCTAAACTGCTGGACTGCCTGGTGTGAGACAGCGGGGAAGTGAAGAGGGAGAGGGAAGGAAGGTTGTTCATCACTGGGAGCGCCTGCCAAGAGCCAAAATTTGGTGGTGCTTTTTGTGTTGCACCTGATATTGAGCTGGTTTCACTCTGCCCACGTGAAGACCTCTCAGTCCGAGAAGGGAGATCTTCCCCTTCCTAAGACCAGAACAGAGATTGGGTGCTGGAGCATACTCTCTCTGGGCTAGCATTTGGCCTTGCCAGGTCTCTGCCTCTTTTCAAATATTCAAGTCCCTCTTGCACAGCACCAGTTCGCTTCTAACCTTGAAGGTTTACAGTCCAATCTCTCTCCTCTTCCAGGAGTGATCTGAGCTCCAAGGGGATGGGATTGGCCACTAGAGGGTAGCACAATTAAAAGCATAAGTCTCTTTTCTTGAAGCCTGGTTGTTCCGAGGGGTGCGCAGCAGGGATGCCTCCAGGATACCTGCTGACCAATGGATGGGGCAGGGCAGGAGCAGAAGCAAGCTCATGGTGAGAGAGGACTTGCCATGGTGAAGCAGGAGCACGTGGCAGTAGAAGAAAAGCAGGGCTCCCAGTGCTCCTCCTGCTCTTCCTGGCCACCATCCTCTTTGCTCCCACCTCATCGATGTCCAGGGTCCTAAAGGAGCCTTTTATCTTGGCTCTGCTACTGGCTTAGTGTAATGTCTTGATCCTGACTCTGACCCCAAGCTCAGAGCTGAGATACCGCCATGACAGATGGACAACACCAAGGTCTTTCTCTATTTTTTTTTTGAGTTAACACCTCTATAAAAGACTTCTTGGGTTAAAAATATTAACGTATGGACTGTTCTTCTCTTGGCCTTTGCTGGCATTTACAAATTGCTATGCACACTAGTAGATGAGAATGTAAAAGGTTTTGAAAACCATACTATTGTATGAAAGGAGATAAATGAATGGCAGGTCACAAAAGAATCAAGGTTTTAATTTTAAAGCATGCTTCTGGAGCCAAAGGTCAGAGTAGAGCCATCCTCCCTTGAACAAAATCCCCACCACAACACTGTATTAACATGATACTTAAAAATGCAGCTGCGCTCTCGGGTTAAAGTTCTGGCTCTGCAGAGAGCACACTCCGATAGGATCAGTTTCAAGGATGGAGAAATGTGGTGTCTGACGCACACTAAAATGTCTGTCTCCTGATCCGCTGTGCAGCAATGCATCAGGCACTTCTTGAAACGTGGGCTTTGCCAGCTGCCAGCACGCGCCAGGGACAGGGGGTTAGTTATGATGTTAATGTTGTTAATTGGGGGTATGGAGAAGTCTGTGAAGAAGGCAAATACTTTTCTTATAGTCGTGTGGCTCATTAGAGCAATTGTTTAGCACTTGCACGGTGAAAGAACTTTTTATCTACAAGGGCATTCGTAGCATGCCAAGAAGCCTTCTTGCTTCATGGGGGTCATGATGATGTTTCCTTGCTGTGTTTTGGGCAGCATCAGGCCACGAGCAGGTGCACTGCAATAGTAGAGTACAGTGTTATGACACTGCTGTGAAAGAATCCAAGTGACTCAAGGTAGAAGTTTTTGATTGCGTAGAAAAGGGCCAACATGAAACTGATCCTCGCTAGTTGCAGGATATCACTGTGGTAGCAAGACAGAAGAGCACAGAGTGCTTGTTTAACTGTGAATATGCCTTTGTAGCTGTGGCCAAACTGTGGCCTTTGTGCTGCGTCTGCCCATTTTAAACCAAAAGATTTATTCACCAGATTGTGACCCATCAGGTTAATGCATCCTCAGCGGTTGTTGCTGGTCAGCTGCACCAAGCAAGGCTTAATCTGCTTGTGCCAGAATACCCTAAATGTGAAGTAACTCCCTGCCGGCTCTCATGCATACCCATTAACCTCCAGGAATCCTTGCGGTATTTCCTCTTTTGGATATGTTTTATACTATTCTCTTCTCAGATATGTAATACCCTCAGAGGAGTGGGGGGGGGCAACATTTGACCCCCACCTTGTTGTTTTACAGGCTGCCAAGTGATCTGGGGCTCTTGAGTTTGTGCTTTGGAGAAGAGTGTGTGTGTGTGTGTGTGTGCAGGGTTATAGTCAGGTCTACAGTGAGGGTCATTCACTTCTGGAAAAAAGGTGTCCTTAGAGACAAGGGCAAGGAGGCAATGGACCTTGAGTGCACAAACCGCTCAGGAACTGAGAAGCACATTTATTCTGTGCCTTCCCTGGCAGCCTCCAGCTCCCCAGTGCCTTTTTCTACATTGCTTTGGGCTTGTGCTACATGAGCAGGACTTCCCAGGGATGGCCAGCAAAGACCGGGAGGCTCTGGAGTGCCTTACTGAAGGAAATGAACATTGACCAGCTGGCAACATGGGTGTGAACCATTCCCCTGGACATCTGAAGCATGAGCAAGTACTGTAGTGTGTTGAGCTGAGTTTGTTGGCTTTTTCTGTGTTGCCTTAGGGAACAAACAAGTCTCTTATTAGCCCTCAGGTGGCCTGGCCTGGGCTCTGTATTCAGGATGGCACACTGCTTCCCTGGCCCGACCCTGACCCTGGAGCTCAACGGGAGGAAGATGACTGGGAGGGGGAGAGCATGGGGGCTATTTTTGCTCCCATATCACTATCTAGTTAGACTCCAAGATGCTGTCCTTCACTGCTGTCTGCTGCCTCACTTGCTCCGTAGCTCTCAAGTGTTTATCATTGACAGGCTGTGAGCAGATGGACTGGCAAGAAGAGATAAATTTGACCCAAGAAGATGTCATTTGAGGAACAGCTGAGGCTAGTGTTTCACCAGATGTCCCAGCTTTAACCCATTAGCAGCTTCAAGGAACTCAGCATTGTCAATGGCTTAAACACACTCCAATACCACACAGACAGGGCACAAAGGCTATTGTTACAATTTGCACAATAAGCAGATATTCCAGGTATTTCCAAGGGGACTGCCATAAACTCAAGCCAAACAGGCATGTGATGTGTACCACGGTTAATAGTGTCCTCTGCAAGTTTGGCTCAGACAGCTAGAGTTAGTCTAAATGTTACCCCTTCAGTGCTAAATGAATCTGCTGGTGCATGAACCAGGAGATAACATGTTATGACAATACTGGCAACCTCTCTCAAAGGCGTTGATGTGATTGGGGTAGCTGGTTTTGCCCTTAGCAGATCTGTCTTGGGTGTCCCAAGAGTCACTGCTGCTTCTGCTGCCAGATTAAATGTGTAAGCATGTGCCTGGTGACAGTGTACCTCTGGCTCTGACAATGAGGATTGTTCATCATCAGATTGTGCCTAGGAAATACTGCAGAGTGGTGAATGAGCCCACAAAAGTGGGTGGACATGCACACAGTCACTGAGTGAGAATGTTATGCAGAGTTGTACAGAGCACATTCCAGCAGCCTCAGTGCACAGCACTGAGCGCCAGTGTCTCTGCATCTGCACCCAGGGTTTCTATAACTTTGCTTGTGTGGTCCTCCAGGAAGGGTTGTCATCTGCCATTTAGATAAATTTAAGAAACCACGTTTAAATTGGTAAAAGGAAGTTGTGGCTGTAAGGTCATTCTTTACTGTAGAGATGTGAGATTTATGGATCTTTGAGCCAGTGAGACAAACTGGCTGTGGCCTGATCAGGAGAGTATCCCCACAGTGGCAGTATCTCCCATTTTCTACTGATGGCTTTATGCTTTTTTGTTGTAGGTGACTGTAACACTGGTTTTATTGGTTTTGGCAGCTCCTGCACTGGGACAGTGGCCAGTGTGGCAGGGACAGAGGCAGATGTCTGTTACTTGCCCATGGAACTTCTTGTTGTCAGTGTTGTGGAAAGCTAAACACTTTGGGGTTGTGTCCTATATGTAGTCTGAAAAAGACCAAGTTTACAGTGTCTCCTGTTAAATCCCAGCTTGTAACCTTTAGCTCTGATGAATCCACTACCATGTAAGCTCCCAACTGATATAGAAAGTCAAGGGGAAACTGAGCACCTTCTCATTAGCTGGTGTTTGTTAACGGATGTTTTTCACCCCAGGCAAAACTGAGTCTAATCAAATTGCCGTTTTCAAATTAATTGCCTTGTTCAAGGCCTGATCTGGGAGATGGAAGAACAACTCCTCTCCTTTTATCTGGAAGAGTGTGAGGGAGTGTTTGGCACTGTATGAGCCTGTTTCAAATGCAGCACTTCTCTTGCTGGGTCTCTACTGTGATTCTGGGGAAGTCACAGGTTCAAATCTGCCTTTGTCTTTCCTCTAAAGACCTGGAACAGAGCATCCCTTTTGGCAGCAGTCTGTGCAGTTTTCTACCAGATTTTGTGATATGTTTAGGGCCAGATACAAACCAATGTCCTCAGATCCCCATAAATCTGTCCCTTTCCCACTGAAGTGGAAATTCATATTCTTGACCTATCCCTGCTCAGCTGAGAGGATGTTAACACTGAAGTCAGGGGCTAATGTGTACCAGCAGAGTCTTTCCCTTGCAACCAGTTTAATTTGGGATTCTTTAGGGAAACCACTCCCGGGCTTGATCACAGATCTGAGAGCTCCCTACTGCAAGGATTGCACTGCAGACAATTTTTGTACTTGAGCAGGGCTCCAAATGCTTGGCTGTGAATGCCAGCATTTACACAAGCTGCCCAGCTGCTTTCGGATGTGTGCACTGTTTACATGCAGACTCCAGCTGGTTGCTACAGTAGGATTCAGCCAGGCAGGATCTCTTGGGAAAATGCTTCCCTCTGCTACGGAGATGAGGCAGTGTTTGTGTTGGTAGCAGGACAAGCTGGCTGGATTTATCACCCTGAGACTTGTGGACAAGAAGAGTCACAAAAGGTGAACCAGAAAAGCACAGGAGTTAGTGGTGTTAACCTACACAAGAGATGCTGGCACTCTCAGTTCTGGGTATTTGATGTCTCTGTTGCACTTGTAGTGACATCTCTGTTGCGAAAACTGAAGTACAGAAAGCAAGAAATCCCTCTTTCTGTCCTAGCAGTTATGATTTTGGCCACAAAATGGTCTATTTTCCTGGGAAATTAGATCACCTCCTAATTCTCCTTGTCCCTTTGGGTGTCACAAACAAATCTTCAAATGGGAAGATACAATAGTAAGGACAGAGTTTAATGGAAATAGTGTTTGGATAGGCAAAACTAAGTGGTGTTCTATACGCTAGGCTGGGGAATCCAACACCACTGTGGACTGACCTTCGCAGGCTGTCCACATGTGAGTGGGTGTTCTAAACAGTGTTTTATTGGCATTTAATTCAACATATTGTCCAAGAAGGATCTTCTATTTCTCCCTCTTCTCTCCTCCCTCCACAGAGTACTGGGAAATTCATCCCAAAAAAAGAGACTGGAAGATGTGTGTCTCTTGGGAGTTTTCAAGTACTGATAAGAATTGTGGAAAGTCCCATAGGTGTGCATTTTCCTTCATTACTCAATCAGACTTGGTATTAATATTTCTTAGGAACCTGCCTCTCTGTGTCTTGTTTCATGCAGTTTGATTGTTATGACACGTACAGCAGCTGAAATTTAAAATCCATTGAACTGGGGCCAATATCTTCTCGGTGGCCACTGATTGGGAACTCTTTTTTAGATACCCACTGCAAATCGTTCACCCCTGCATTTCCAGAGGAGCTGAGCATTCATGAGTGCTCTGAAATAGACCATGACATACTGCTAGGTTAGCAGTTTTAATGAGATCTGTGGAACAGCTCTGTCCTTCCATCTCGTTTATTCCACTGCCTAGTAATTGTTAATGGGAATTTTCTTTGCAGAGGAAGTGAATATTTTGTCAGAACAAAAATTGCTGGGGCTTATCAATTTCTTTCTGATTAGGTTCATCAGTCAATGTTTTCTAATTAGGAAAAGAAGAATTTATTGGAAATCTTACACTTAAGAAAAGTACTCTCAACAAGTAGAATTTTGGAAGTTTGGTGACATATATCTGATGCAAGTTGCAATTATTTTATTTTAAAATTTGCATGGGAAAATGTGGATTTGTTTTGTCAGGGGGGTATTATTTCTTTTTTAATCAAGAGTAAACCAAGCGAATAAGGTGCCTTCCCTTATTTCACTGGATAAAAGTGTTCCGCTTCCAGTATTTTAAATGCATAGCCTATGCTATGCAGCAGAGCAATGTTTGCTTCTTGATGATGAGTGGAAGTGAGAAGTCACTGATGCTACAGTTAAGGGCAGAACAGTATTGACTGCCTGGTGACATCATGTTTTCTGTCTCCTGGGCAAGGTGCCTTGCTTGCCCTTCAGTCCATGCTCTCCTTCAATCTGTGTGGCATGGGTGCAAACCCACATCTGGGCTGTGACTTCAGGTGACCTGGGAGCAGTGGGGGGAGAAATCAGTGCCTCATGCTGTCCTGTAGCATGCACTGTCCTGCAGTGCCAATGGTACAGTCAGGTTTTGTTTGACCTTTGTACCTCCTCCCTCCTTGTAGCACTTCCAGGTGATGAGAGAACCATTCTTAGAAATGTTACCAAGTCCCAGAGCTGCTGTGGTCCTCTGAGTTCAAGCCAACATGGAGCGGTGCAGACATTTGCTAGGAGCTCAGGTGGCTACATAGCCCCTTGCCTTGCTGGGGAGCACAAGGCATTTGGCCTGGCCAAATGAGAGGGGCAGCTGATTTCCAGATCAGCCTTTATGGCAGGTGCAGCCCAGGGAATAGCTGGGTTCACATCTGGGACAGCTCTTGGGGGTTCACTGCAGGCCAGGCAGGAGGAAGTCACCGCTGCTGACTGGCTTAGATCTTCCAAAACTGCTGAAGGCAGAAAGGCAAAGAAGCAGCAGACAGCAAAGGAAAGATTAATGGGCCAGCTGCCTGAAGGGCTGGTTGGGGTTGTATTTCTTGTTCTTACCCCTGCAAATTTCTGCAGGATTGTAAATCTTGAGCTGCTTCCCAAATGGGGAGACTTCAGGTGTGTTTTTCTAAATAAGCAAACCTGAGCATACTTAAGTTCTTTGACTCAACACACAGGAATTCCCATTGGCTTTATTACATACTGACAAGCGTGCTGGGGAAAGCAGAACAGATCAATGGCTGTGTTTGAAGCGGGCCATAAATCACTCATGACACCAGGCAGCAGATTGACTGACTCGCCTTGTTCCTCCTCCCTTCCCAGCACCCCAGCACTGACCCCGGCTTGCCACCGAGCCGCAGGGAGAGATGCCCATGATTAATGCTGCAAATGAAACCCTGGCAGCAGGCAGACTTGAGCCAAAAGTCTCTGCAGGGAAAAGTCAGAGGACAGCCAAGCAAGTCAGACAAGGAGTAAATTTAAATGGGTTAAATCCTCCCCAGCTCTCAGCACCGGCATGTGTCCATGTTATACTTGCACTTTTCTCAGTGCCCCTGTGAAATCCTGACTTTACATAAATGTCTGTCCCTGACCCAAACATGCTGTGAGAGCATTTAACGTCATGGGTTGAGCAGTGACGATGCTAAAGCTGCAAATTGCACAGGAGGGTTTCTAATGCCAGACGTGGGAATTTGGCCTCTGACAGGTTTTGACTTTTCGGAAGGAGCTGAGATGGGCAGATGGTTTTGAATTTAATACTTTCTTCACTGGAAATTATAGCCTTGGGGTGATAGAAAATCAGACGTAGCCCTGGTCTAGACAGAAGAGGGGTGTGAGAACCTCCAGAGTGCCAAGCACTCTCCTCCCCTGCCCCTGTGCGCCAGAGATGGCGTGGGAAGGGAGGGACAATAAGAAAACATGCTGGAAAAATCACACCATTCTTGTTTGAAGATTTCAGACCGCTCTTTTATTTTTGCTGATAGATTGAGATCAAAATTAGGGAAATTATAATTTAAAAAATTAAAGCAATAGAAAGCACAGCCACTCTTCCAGTTTGGTTGAAACCCTTCTTTTTGGTGGGAGGATAGAGTAAGAAAATATCTAGATTTTTAATCCAAATTGAAAAATAAACCCTCCTCCAGTTCCAGCAGTGGTTTTTCACTTCACTTGGGAGCTGTCTTTGTGGAAGAAACAGTTAAGCAATCAAAAGAAACCCATCCCTGCGTGCACAGAGCTTGCTCCTTCCATGGGAGCACAGGATACTGGGAGTGCCTTGTGCTATTAGATAAGAGACAAGATGCCAGGGCTGTGGGTCTGCCCGCAGGCAAAATCTTAATTAAAAATTATCTCTATTATATCAAATATTTTTCTGAAATTTTTCATAGTTGCTTCCATGTCTGGTGATAAAAAGAAATCAAGGGAATATTTTGCAGGATCCTGACATTCATACTTTTATCCTTTAAATGCCTTTTTGTTTCCAAAAAGGTCAAAGTCTGTGCTGATGCCGTGTTTGGCAAATAACAAATCTTTGTTACGTTGACAATTTTTTTTTCAAAAAATTTTTTTAAGTCAATAAGAACTGTAGGAGAAGGAGGAAATGCCATTCATGATAGCATCTTCAAGCTTTTCCTCTTGAAAAAGCAGACCTGTAATGGACACTCAAGGGCCCTGCCCTGTCTGTTCAAACAGCTTCAAAATTCAGGAAAATGCAATAGAAATCAGCCACTGTCAGGGACCCTTTCAGCTTCACAGGCAGGGCAATGTGCAGTGTTAGCACATACCAGAGGACTTCTGCCGAATTGCAGAAGGGAGAAGGGAGTTTGATGTTTGTTGGCACTTTGGTTCTTGTGTTTTGGGAGAGGGCAGGCCTGGCCAGGTTGCTTTCCTTTGTGGGTTTTTTTTTCTTTTTGGGCAAAGCAAAGCATTCAGAAATGGAAACTCTTGGTGAGGAGATAGCTTTTCTTTCCCGTCTATCGTGCTCCTCTCAAGCACAACTCAGTTTTACTTTACAGGGTTTCCCTTTCATCTGAAACCTTCCAATTTCAGGCAGGTTAGCTTGCCAAGGTGCACCTTCCCTTTCATAAATATTGCAGTAGCTACAGGCTATGGAGAGTTAGCCAAGCCAGTTCTCTTCATCTATCATGATCTCACCCCTCCCTTAACCCCCTCCTCTCCTGCCCTCTCATTAAATAAGAACAAAAGGTAAACCATAACCCTCTCACATGCCACATTAATATATGGTATAATTTTTCAGTTCTGCCAGTTCTGGTATGGCAGCTGTGTGGTTGTGCAGAAAATGGGGGATCCCTCATGCTGGGTACACTTGCAATCTTTGTCCAAACATGCTCCACATTGGAACGTCCTGGGCTACCCAAATGCTGCTCAAATAACGATGAAGTATTGGGCACTTTTTATGCCCCTGGGTATCGGAGGATGGAAGGACCTATCCCTGCTCCCTAGAATCTAAGAGGCAGCTTCCCAAACTCTTCTTTGCCTCACCTTCAGCTCATCAAGGGTTAGCAGAGCTGCTGCCTCTGACATTTTGGGGATCAGGTCTTCGGGGAGTGGCACCTGCTCTTCCCTTGCCTACTGTGGAGGTTTTCATCTTGGGGCTGGCTGTTCTGCAGCCATGCTCTGTGAGAGCAGGGTCTGTGGGGAGCTCTGCAACTGGTGCTGCTGCTGGGAGCTGCTGCTCTGCCTCCCACCTGGGTTGCAGGGGAGTTCAGCTTAGTTCTGCAAACAGAAATTACTTGAAATACAGGTTCTCTACTCAGCTAATAGGGAATGCTTTTCATTCCCTGTGGCCTTCTGGCACTGCTAACACACAGGAGAATGGGGTTTGTGTGCGCCCTCACTGCAGGTCTGTTTGAGTCTCTGTACACAGGCACATGTGTGTGTATGTGAGTTCATGAAGGTACACTTCAAAACAATGTTCTTTTAGCTTGCTTCAAGGATACAATTACTTCTTCTTAAAGCAGCCAAAGATAAGCAACTAATACATTGACTCATGGAGCCATTCCTTTGCTCTAATGTCATAACACCAGATGATGAACTGTGCATAGTCTTGTTAGTGGCTGTATTACAGCACTGCCCAGAACCCCAGATGCTCTGACCATGCTCGTCGCTATATATAGTGAAGTTTACACATGTGTGTAAGCCTGAGCACATAAGATGATGAAATGGGTGAAGGACAAGACCAGCATCTGTAAAGTGATGCGAAAAAGTTCTTTGTCTCAGTAATTTCCAGCACACAAAGAGGCCTAGCAAAGAAACTAGTTCTGTTTCAAATTTTCAGGGAAACTGTCACATTTTAACAGATGACTTTTTGCTTGTCATTTTCTCTTTTCTTGGAAAGCACAAACAATGATAAACAAAATACAAAACAGCCATCAAGTCTTAAAATATTACTGGAAAATCGCTCAGGCCTTGCAGCTTACATGAGAGATATATTCCATGCATCTCACAATTTCGGGGGGATAGTGTGATGAATGTGGTGCAAAAGCCATATTTCTCTTATGTTTTCTTAGAAAGTTTTTAAGAAGCTCTGATTATCACAAGACTGGGTAGGTTATGAGGAGGGGGGTTTGAGGGTGAATACACTTTACCTTTAACACCCCTCCCTATTGCTCCCAGAGCAGAGATGCCCTGCTCTGCATTTTTGCCAGCTTCTCATTTCCTTTCCCTCCAGGTAGCTTTCAGTTCTGCTCAGGGCTGAACCATTCATCAGGGGGCTCTGCTGGGTCCTTTGTTGCTGCCAAGAGCGGTTTTCTCTCCTTCCCTGTTTCTAAAATGTCTCCCCTCACATGCCCACACTTACATCTGTCAAGGACACCAACAGGTGACAACCTTCCTCCTCCCCATCACGTCAAGGCTAGAAAAGGCTGTGGCAAGGGGAGCACTTACAAATAAGGCCAGATTTGGTGACCAAAGTCCATGATGCATTTTTTTATTTATACCCATGCACGCACACTTGCGTGTATGTTACAATGACTTCAGGGGACTGGAGGGGACTTTCCGCAAGGATTAACTGAGTGTGTCTTCAACAAGGTAATACAACGAACTTGCCTTGGCTGCTGTGTGCTCAATTAGGGCTTTTTGTCATATAGAAACTGTTTTTTAAAAGAGCTAAATGTGGTTAGTAAAAGACACTGCTGTCCTAATTCAATGAATCTCTTACCAGAAAACTAAACAGGTTTGCAAGGGATCTTTGTCTAAAATCTTTGCTGGATTTTGTTACTGACAGCATAGCGCTACAGAGATGGTGTCTGCTAGTTGCCCTATGTATGTGAGCAATGAGTCCCTGCTCCAAAGAGCATGGATCCAGATGTTGGGTGCAATCTGATGAAGATCTGGAGACTGAAAAATATGCAGAAATTGTTTCCAAGTATAGTTCTCTCCCTGAAGTCCAAAATAACAAGCATTATGTTTGAACTAGGTCCTGAAAATAAATTAGGAGGGAAGAGTGCAGACTTTTCTCTACCCTTCCCTCTGTAAACACTGGATTCACCAGGTGGGTCTGTGCAAAACTCAACTTCAGTAAATCGTCTTCTGAAAAAGCATTTCTAGCCCACAGTAACTTCAAGGCATCCAGACTGTGCTTAGTACCTGCATTATCTCTAAGTTACAGAGATATGTGGGCATTACTCATTGATGGTCAAGACCACCTCTCTTCTGAGAAAGTCAGAAATGAAAAAGGGGAGTTAGAAAGCTGTGGATATCATCCGTATGTGCAGCAATACTTGTGCTCTTCCACATAACTAGCATTTCCCCATGGAATATGCAGTGAGTGCACCTCGGACATTTGGTGTGTAACAGGGGTATTGAGCTTTGAGTTGGGTTTTCTGCAGTGTGTGGTACATTTGAAGGCTTAAGACTCAGGGAACCTTTATGAAGCATGAGAATACTGCTGCTGACATAAAGGGACCAAACTTAACTTTGATCCTGTATGCAGGCCTTTGAGTTTGACCCATATGTTATGAAAAAGAAAAGCCAATTTCCAAACCAGAGGTTTGGTGCTGGCGTATCCCAGAAACTGTCACAGATGTGGGGTAGAAAGCTTGCTGTTAATAATTTTGGTGCAAGAAGAGGAGCAGGTTTTCTGGTGCCCTAAATTGAGTCGAAAATTCTATGAGACCAAAGATTCTGGGAGGAAAAAAAAACCAAAACAACAGAACACCAAACCCAAACCAAACAAAACCCCAACTAGGTCTTTGGAGGTTATGATACAGTGTCAGAGAAGGACAGACCTAACGCATCTAGGAATCAAGAGATTTAGAGAGCGTGAATTTAAACTTTTTCAAAGCCAAGTTTCATGTGCTGCAGGAAGCTGGGGGAAGGGATCAATAGGGGTTGCTTTAGTTCTGTCCCAATCCGCTCACTGATCCTTGAACTCATCTGTTTTGAGCAGCTGTCAGCTGTAAGGCAGAAGTGAAACTCCTGGTGTGAATTTTCTCCTCCACTCTGGGTATCAGTACAGGGGCTGCTCACCAACAAAGATCTTGCCATGGTGCCTCCTAGACTAACCACACTGCAGTCATGGGGAGCAGGAGCCTCATCCCCTCCTTCACCTGCTCTCACCGCAGCTCCCTTCATGACTTATGTGCAAACTGCATTCACGAGCACAGGCAGCCAGTGAAGAATAATTTAATAGGGTTAATTTACACATCTTGACCCTAGCATGTTTCTGCTCATCCCAGGAGCAGCTGGGATTGGTAAATTATGATTTTGACTAACCACATTCAGTTTAGTGTCTGTAGAAGCATTTGAGGCCCTTCACCGCTCATATTTGCAAGAAACATCTGCACAGAGTGACCAGGAAAGATGAATGAAGACAGCCTTATCCTGCCCTAAAACCCAAGTGTGCTGGAGAGAACAGAAATGACTCAGCAGATTGGTTGCTGACAGCACCTATTCTGCAACACTTGGTGGCTGTTTGCTTTCCATCTTCCCTTTCCCTGTATGGTGTTTAGGCTGTAGGATAGACAGATAACATTTTCAGTCGTTTTGTCCCAATGGGGACATAAAAGTTTTTCTTGGCCAGAAGGCATTCCTCATGGAGCAGTGCAGAGTTTTAGGGAGGCTGAACCAGCTACCACACTGTTGGGCTCTTGTTGCAGCACTGGCAGAGCCTGGTCAGGCCACATCCTGTTGGCTATTTCATGAACACAAAGATCTCTGCTGAGATTTATTAAATAGCAACAAGTTCTTTGCTTCTCAGTGGGAGATTAATGGAAGTTGGGTTCCTAAGGCTCGAAGGGTTCAGGGATCAACTCACTAGTTGCTTTGCTGTCCAACACCAGTCTTGCCTCCAAAGTTTGGGATGGTTGAGAGGGAATGGTTGACCGGGAACTTAATTGTTCTCCTACTGACTGAGTATTGATAGATGAACACAAATAGGCCTGGCTATCCTGCATCAAGGAAGTATCCAACAGTTGAAAAATTAGTCTGCTTGGCAGCTTAGTCTTTTGAGGTTTCTGTGAATAAAATTAAATTGAAAGGGTTTTCTTTATAGTGGTTTTTATTTTTTCTTCTTCTAGTATCCCCTACAGATGAGAAGAGAATCTAGCCATGTGCTTTACGAGGTTTGATTCAGGGTTGGTATGGCTGAGTCACATGCCTGTTGTGACTGATGCCATCACACCCATGAAACACACAACATGTTATTGCTCAGTGGCTTAGCAACATACACTATAGCTTGCCTCCTGCAAGCTTCTCACCTTTGCCTTCCCTTCAGGGCCAGTATTTAGCAAACAGAATTTGCAGTGCCATGGTTACCAGCAAATAGGGCTTGGGACCTTTGAGCCATTTTCCAGTGTCTTGGGTGATATCAGCAGCTTATAATACTGTAGCACTTTCTGCTAATTCAGCTTTTCATAGAATTGTATTTGCAGGGGGAGAATCTAATTGTGGGGAATCTCAGGATTGCATCATTTGGTCTTTCACTGTGATGATAGCTGAAGCTTTCACATGCTGAAACCTGGGAGAGAATTAAGGAACTTGTGTTTAAGCTTTCTATAGCATCTGCCAGCCCAGACCAGTGAACTATAACATCTAATGTATATATTTTAATATAATGGACATTTAAGAATTTATATAACAGTGAATTAGTTCCAAGAGGAACACTCCACAAGCCCACGGGGCCACTAAAGCCTAAGGATTTGAGTAGTTCAAGTGCTGCCTCTGTACCCATTTATGGCTTGGAATAAGTCTGAAAACAGGACCCATAGTGATGCTTGCAACCAGGTGCTTTCCCAGACCATCCTGATACTTTCTTGATACTTAATAGCTGCAAATTCCACGAATGTGTTTCGTCACCTCTTCTCATATAAGCTTTTAGTGACCTAGCCTCTATTTCCTTGATCTCACCCCAGTCTTCAGTTTCCAATGCTGCATATCACGGTGCCATTGTGTTGGCAGAATCTTGCTTGTTTTTTTCTTAATGTTCTGCCTCCCTTAGTTATCAGAAATCATATTGTGGGTGTTAGAAATTTTGCCTAATCCAAGGAAAGCTTTGTAAAAGCTGGATTTTAGTTGTGTGTTACATTTGGTGAAGAATGCTAATATTCTGAAAAACAGAAAATCTTACAGAAAAATCACATTTCTTCCTGTACCCAGCAAGGTGTACTGGTGCCCCACTGAGTTTCTGGTTGTGCCCAATGCTATGAACACATTACCACTTAAAGCATGAAAATAGGGAAAACTTTTATGTGACTAAGATGGGGTAAATTCAGGCTGTTATGTATGTGAAGGGTTTATATATGTGTCTTTGTAACAGAGGAGGAGGTCCTCATATGTGATGGGGGATTGTAAAGCTGTGTGGGCTTTCTACAAGAATAAGCGTTTGGTAAATCTGGCTGGCTGTGAGCCTCACCCTGACAGGTTTGGGTGTAAGGGACAGATATGTGCTGGTTTCTGCACAGAACTCATCTACACATCTGAGGTGTCAGGACTGGATCCATGTTTTGAGGGTGAATTGGGAATTGGAGTCTTATGGGAATGGGTCAGCTTTTAGTACAGGTCAGGGCCTCTGCAGGGTGAAAGGATTTTCTCGTCCTGGCCATGCCACCTCCTGTGCCCTCAGGCCCTGCCACTCTGGCTCAGAGGGTCTCTGTTGTAGCTGTATTGCCACATTAAGTGCCTTAAATCAGTCATCGTGAGCAGCACAGAGGAACATAGCTGTGTCCTGCAGAAGTGGGTGCTGGATAAGCTCATTGTCATTAAGGGGACAAGGCAACATGGGACTGTGATGGCCTGCAAAGGGAATAGCGCAAAAAAAAAAAAAAAGGCAACACAGAGCCCTTGCCCTTTATGTTCAAGGGTCCAGCATCTGCTTGCCTTGACTGATGCATAGCAGCATTGCCCAGACACCTCCATGTACCCTCCTTTCCTTCCCTCTCATCTTTCTTGCCATGCTGTATTTCCCTTGGCTCCTTGGATGACCCTTTGCAGGAGCAGCCTCGGCAAAATAAGCTAATAAAGGCACGTTTGGTCCTTCAGGCTGTTAACAGGCTCACTGGCCCTCAGAGGCCTGTCATCCTATCAACTCCTCCTTGTATGTGGGTTTGGGTTATTTTACAAGCTCAGTAAAGGAAGGGTCTGGGAAACAGATCAGCAGGAAAGAACACTGATGTGCTTGCTGCAGAGCTGCTTGTGCAGGACACTCCTGCCTGCTGCTGCAATGCTCTCCCAGCTGCCCTTCAGGGGCAATGTGTTTTTCTGCCGGTGGGCAATAGGATTAACAAGTTTTCCTGCATGTGTATTTGCAACTTGTCATCCTCTGTGCTTCTGTGAAGACACAAGGAGAGCTCATCTGCAAGGCTCCCAAGTTACCTCATCAAAAGTGTGGTGGTTTGTAGCATTGGAGACTTCACCAAGACAGAGAGCTACGATGTCCCTAATGCATCCCACTACCTTTGCTCTGCAGATCTAGGTACATTTATGGAGAGCCCACAGATCTCCTTCCCTCTCATGTAGTAGCCAGTTTTTCTGGAAGGCAGCCTGCTGCTATGGCTGACAAATGGAAGTGTGTTCACATGCTCATGCTGGAGACATGATGTGCTTTCCCTCCATGCTGCTTGTGCTTTTGAGCAAGTGACAACTTATATTAGTATCTCCTTTGACATGCTCATTTAAATGAACTTTTTTGTGTTTCTGTACATTGACTTTTTTTTTTTCTCTCAAAGTCCCTTTTTTCTTTATTTTGGAAAAGAAGAATGTTGAGTTTTTTTCTAAGGTGACGTTGAATACTTTTCATACTGGGGAAGAAATCGAGGTAAAAACCTCTTGGCAATCAGTTTTTAAGAAATTTGCAATTTATATCCAAACACAAGAAAGACTTAACAACTGCCTCTCAGGAGTTCACAAAGTAAGTGACAAGGAGGGGGAAAAGAGGGTATATTCCTGTGTGGTCCCCCTGTCAGATAGATGGTGAATAGGCATCGCTAGAGATCAGATACCCTAAGCACAGTGTTCAGAGCTGCTGCTACCTACCTGCTCTTCTGGAGAAGAGATGTACTCCTAAGGTTATTTAAAGTGTTCTTTGTCCTGCTGTGACACTCAGGTAGTTCCCCGCAGTAGCTGGACCTCAGAACCTGCTGCAGTCAGTGTGACTGTGAAATATGGCTCTTACCTGGAAGACCATGACCTTTCCCATCCCAACAGCTGTCAGAACCTTGTTGACATATGTCAGGTCAGGATCTGGCAGAGAAAAAAGGGGCTCTCAAAGAGAAAACTGACTCTTACAAAACATCTCCTTTTGTCTCTGAAATTCAGTGTAACTATCACTTCTCACCTCAACAGACATAATTTATTACAAAAATTTTGTCCTGAAGTATGAGCTCACATTGTGCAAACAGACAGTTTTAAAAAAACTGTTTGCATGAAATTATTCACCCCAAGTTTGTTGGCTGTGTACCCACCCTGCTGGTTATTCAGATGTTCTTCACTGCAGTGATTGTTCTGGCTGTGTACTAGTCATCAGCTGTTGCCAGGGTGTCTCATCAGTCACCTGTCTCAGGAGTACAGCTCTTGCTTCCGAGCAAGCTGAAGCCCACAACATTTTCAATGATGCCCACACAAACATTTTCAGGGTCAATGTGCCTCGAGGAAGAGTGTTTGTGAACTTTCTTTGTCTCCCTCCAAGGACCTTCCCAAAGGAAAAGACCCTTCCTTTGGTTTTGGTTTTTAGGAGTTTTTTTTAAGGAAAAATATTCTCCATTACACATGAAATGAATGCACTTGAAGCAAAATTTTCCCATGAAATCTAGTATTTGTTCAGGATCACAGATGCAGGTATTTAAGTACCTAAGGCTACGTAAGAGCACCCAGAGGCACCAACCTTTAAACATTTCTTATTCTGCTATACCAGATTTTTTTCAGAAACTCTCAGGAGAGATGAGACGGAGTCTGGAAGACAGCCCAGTTCTGAGACATTGTTCTCTGTAGCTAGAGTATCTTACAAACAAAAGGCTAATAGGTTGGGAGTTTAATGCCCCTGGGGAACTGCAGTTCGACTTCTGTCCTGCTTTATGCATCTGATTTTCTTGCCTGTGCTTTGCAGGATTGCATTTTTTTGACCAAAATCGTGAAGGATTGGCTCCATTGGGATTAAAAAGGACCAATGAGCCTGGCTCTCCTTGCTGAGTTTTAGACACAAAACTAGGCACGCAACCCCCTGACTGAATTGCGGAGAGACAGAGGTGCTTCACTTAAAAAAGATTCTCAATATGCAAACAGTTGTCAAGAGATCCCTAGCTAGTTGCTGTTCAGATTTTCAGGATCTTTTCTTCCCTACTTTTTTTGCCCAAATTCAAGCTGTTTTACAAGCCACACCATTTAACAGAGCTTTAATTCAAGAGATTGAGTTCTCAATTACTGTGTCAAATGCCCCCTAGGAGAGCAAGAAATATTTTTCAGCCAGTTCACCTCTTTACCTAATATAAATAGGGAGAAATGAAGAGAAAGAAAAGAGAAACATAGGAATGAGCTATGCTGTCTCCAGAGTTTGAAGTTATTTACAAGCTAAAGAGTACATAAGTTTTGTGCCTCACAGTGACTTGATTGCCAGGTAGTATTTCTCATAAAGCTTACCTGGTCCACTGAAATGCAGGTACCAGTGTTTTTCACAGTCATGCTCTTGACAGAGGGACCCAGCTTCAGCTAATCATGTGGCCACAAAAGCAGTTTTATTGACTTCATTGGGCCAGCTTGTATGTCAGCCAGGACTGTGCTTATGTGCTCTGTGAGGTCAAACCTGCCTTTCTTTGTGCCAGGAAGGACATAGGCACTGCTCACATTACAGCAGCTCAACAATATCCATTGTTGTATGATAACAGCACACACAGGGACACTCACTTTGCAGCAAATTACATTTAATGTGAGAAAAGAGAGCCAAGCTTCATTTGCTGCAGGCAAAGCTCCGGGCATAATTCCTTGCACCATGTCAGATGATGTGCAATAGCTCATTAGGCAATAGCATCTTCATCATGCACCAGAACCTCACGTCCTGACCAGTGTGGGAGGAGGATGGGAAGTCAACCATCTAATTTCCTGACATCCCTTGTGTCATCACAGTAGCTGAAAATCTATCTTGAAGGTATTTTTCCTCAAAACTTCACTGTAGCCCAAAACCAAAGCATGTGCTCCTGGTTTGAAAAGAAGCATGTCTCAAAGGAGGGCGCTGAGCTCAGGTCCCACAAAGTGACAATAAGTGTTCTCCAAACACCAGAACCACTATTCAGAAAGACAAATATTATTGTACTCCCTTGACATCATAAACCTGCACTTTGGTTTCCACTTAGCATCCTCCTGAGGCGAAGCAGATCTCCACCTGTGCTCTTGCATGCCCTTTGTGCTGGGATCACAGCTCGGGATATTTTTGTAAATTATCTAATGACTGAACTGAAAAGATAGTCTTTCTAGGGTTACCACTGAAGGCAGGACATGACTCCAGAACACAGTATCCAAGCATCTTTGCTTAGTAAGGGAGTGTGGTTGGCTGCAGTGTCTTCCCTCTGCACCCAATGAGAAGGGCTGCGGGTCTCGAGTTAGCAGTATCTTGGTGATATGAGCCCCCATAGGGTTTATGTCATACCTATATTTCAGAAGTTACAGAATGTGAAAGATATTATTACCAAAGAAGCATGTTGCAGAGCCAGCTCCTCTAGCCTAACGACACCTTCTTTTTAAAGGTTTCTATGTAATGCAAATTTAAAATAAGTGCTGTGAAGTGGTTCTTTATTACAAGTAAAATGAATTCCTCTTGTTCCATTACATGGAGAATGGAATGGTTGTGCAGCGGTAAATGGATCTCAGGAGAAATCCAATGTATAAAGCTGAGATCTGGTTTGGGAGAGCACAATGTTACTGAGGACAGGTTCACAATTACACTCCCAATCTCCCTTTTATAACTGAAGTGAAACTGAAATTATTCAAGGACATGAGCACTGTCCTATTGAGCCTACTGATGCATCTGTTAGTTAAATTCCCCGTTCAGATATTGTAGTGTTGGAACTCAGATTTTTTTTTTAATGGTTGTGAAGCCGGGAAAAATGTTTGTGCCTGTTTTATAATGGAAAATTACAGGTTCTTTGGTTAGTGATATTCAATTCTACTGAATTACTTTGTTCATTTACTTCTAATTCTGTAATTGTAATAAGCTTATAGTAGATATAAAAAAAGAAGTCTAAAGTTGGTGGGGTTGGCTAAAAGAACCTTTCATCAAACAATTTGCTTCTCACTTTAGTTTAAACTGTGGAGTCTGAGCTTTTGCATTCTTTTAAGCAGTCTCTCCTGGTTAACCAAAACATTTTAATCAGAAGCAAAGTCTTTGCTTTCCATACCTATGTGCAATGAAAGCAGCATGCTTCTGTCTGCACCACTTGATAGCAGAATTGTTTCATTTTGACTATCAAAACTGCCTGTGACAGGAAAGCAGTGATTTTAGTAGTTTTGGGCCTTAGGTTACGCAAAGGCTGCTGCCCTCCTCTGGAAGGAATGCCAGATCTCTGGTCACACCTAAGAGCATCAGCTCCTAAATCTGAGCCCAAGACCTTGAGTATGGCTGGAGCATTTTTAGGACTAGGGCATGTAGCATGACAAAGGTGGTCCCAGATGTGGCTTTTCAAGCAGCAAATTGCAATCAAATATGGGTCTGTGCACCAAAAACTAAGATAAGGAAATTCTATGGCCAGCGCTGATGGCACAGCAACTCTATTTCTACTTTTTCTATTACTAAATGTGCCCAAGTGGCAGTATCTTCTATTTTGGGGAGTGGAGAAATCTGGACATGTACCTCATCCTCAAAATGCAATGCCAAGAAATTGTTACAGAATGATTCAGAAAGCCTATTATTCCCTGTGCATAGGCTAGTCCCCATTGTTCCCCCAGTCTTGGGAAGTCAAGGTAATGATTCACTATATTACCTCTTCGTAAAAACTGGGCGGCTACAAAGGATGAACCCCCCCAAAAAAGTACAGCAGTGAATGAAAATAGGGCAAAGTTCTCAGTCATGGCTCTGAATTAGCAGAAATTTTCACTGTGTGAAGGAAGCAAGGCACACAAGCCTAAAGGCTCCTAGGCATATGTGAACACTTGCCCCTAAAGCAACAAAGAATTATTCAGTTTTAAAGGTAGGATACCAGGGAGATCAGATCATAAGCTAAGAGGCAAAGTTGGGGCATTATGAAGGATTCTCCTGAAGTTTATCTGGAAAACTCTTCTGCTTTTTGAGAGAGAGCATCATACACAAGTGTCTGTCCTTTGTCCTTTGCAGGAAGATAGGGTGATCCTCCTGAAGGAGATCTAAAACCTCTCTGGATGCTTGAGGCCCTTATCTGGCTTTGGAAAAGGAAAGCTGCTAAAACTTCTTTCCAAGGACAGAAAATGGGAAAATATCAGACTTCGTCCCTTTCCTGTCATAATGCTCTCTGCAGGTCTTTGCTTTTTGGCATTCTTTTCAGCCCATTTCCCCACACCATTTCTAAAATTGGTTGGACTATATCCCATCTATGTGTCTGACTTTCTGTGCCTGACAGGCAATTCTACTTGCATCTCCTCCCAAGAGCTGTCAGGTCCGAGGGGATGTCAGGAAGGAGTGAGTGCTCACAGGATGGCATGAAGTGGAAGGTCTTGTAAGGGTCGCCAGATGTGATCTAAGGCTTGTGAAGTTTCGTAGGTTTTGAGGAACAAAACAGTAGAAGCCCAAAGTGTGCTTTTGCTTTCTCTCTCCCAGCTTCATTTACTTGCTCATTATACTCAGAAGCATGTAGCTACACCCATAGAAAATTACTGCATTTCGTAACCTTTAATTGATTTGCCTATTTATGGGGAAACTGGTATTTCGGGACTATCCAACTGTGCCATCACTATCACCTTTTCATGGGTCTCTGCCTGTTTGGTTGCTGCAGAGAAGCCATGATGTGTGTCTGCCTGGCATAGACCTGGCAGATCCGTAGGCTGAATTCTTCACTGCAGGTTACTGAAATCGGGAGAGCTCTTATTTGCAGATGGGGCAGATATTCGTTGCAGCATGCTCTACTCTGTTTGCTTGCCTGGGTGTTGGTATTCCAGCAAAGGCTTTGAAACACATCAGCATGCTGCATGATGATAATTATGTTCCTTTTCTATACTATTAGGAAAGGTGCGGACACAGCTGGCATGGAAAGTACTGAAGTCTACAGTTACTGACATGGGTGTAATTGCTCCCCATATCAGCTCTCTCAGTCTCCTGGGATTTTCAGCCATTGTAAATTCAGGGATGCAGTATATGGCTGTGTGAGCTGGAAGGAAGGTAAGGGACCTCCCAAGTCCTCTCCTGTCTCAAGGGCATAATTGCTGAAAATCCAGTTCAGTGGCCACAGCCTTCACTTTGATGGTCACATCTGTAAGGAGGCAGTGCACGCCAAGAAAATACTCCATCACTCACTTTGTTGACCTCAGTTTTAACTTCTGCTTCTAACTTTTGAGGCTGGAAAGCCTTGCAGATAATACATTGGCCATGAAGACTTACTATTCAGTGTACTTTCTTCAGCTAACGCCCCTGGTTTTGGAGTTAGCTGTACTGCTAACCCTGCTGGTGTGAAAGGTACTGTTTCAGGCTTGGATGTTACAAGAGTTTTGCTATGCATAAATAATGATTGAGCTGCTCAAAATAGCCCAGGACCAGCACCATGCAACCCACAGCTGATATATACATCAGAACTGAGGGTCAGCTCCAGCACAGGGGTTTGCAGCTGCTCAAAGGTGGTGCTGGGTAGTTGACCCAGTAAATCTCTCCTCAACAAGCCTGGTGGCCCCAGGGAGAGCACAGTCACAGTGTGCTCTGCTCTGTCTCCAGCAGGTTTTTTGGAACATATGACCAGTGTGGGGGACTTGCTACTGGGATGTATAGACCTTCTTGGTGAAGCTGCAGCCAGCATGGACAAGCATAGGGTGTGCTGTGGAGTAGGAGAGCAGTGGTGGCAGGCCAGACCATGGCTTCTGCTGTCAGCTTTAGGAACTGATGTCCAGCCATGTTGCAGCATTTGCAAGAAGATAACCATGGCAGACAGAAGGATAACCTGGGAGCTGAGACCACATGACACAGCAGTGAGGAGAACCACCTGCAGCCCAGAGGCACCTGAGGTCACTCTGTGGAAGCTGAGATTTACTGAGGCTTTCAAACTAGGCTGGTTCACAGCAAGCTAAGGGCACTGCATGATTGTAACGTGACCTGCCCTTCTTTTTAACCCCAGAGTATGAATACTTACTAAATTTTCTCTGCCTGGTGGGAAACTCCACTTTTCAGGAGCTAGAGCCCATGCAAGGATGCTTTGTGGAAGGCCATTGCACAGAGTATTCTTCTGTGAAACACCCTGCCCGTGCAGTGGGACCCTGCCAAACTGTTAGCCCAGGGTTGGTTTGTAGCAGAAACTGGAGCTGTCAGATGGGGCTGTGTTCACAAATGCAAATCCAGTAAAAGAAATCAGAGAGGAGCATGAGACTGTGTTTTCTTTAAAGTATTTCCAACACTTCAGTCTTCATGTTTTTTTGTTCTTCCCCCCATCCCACCCCCATTGTTCCTCCCTTATCACTGCATCTCTCTTCTCTCCCATTTCTCAATCTCTCTGTCTCCCTGCTTTTTGAATGCAGAGTTGTGCCCATTTGTCCAAGCATCTTTGTAATCCCCAATCTGAAATGAGGCACATTGTGTAAGAGCCTGGTTTCACTCCATCCACGCTGTGGCCCTCAGACGGGCCACACTGAATGAGGCCAAAGGAGCTGGGTGTTCCTTTGTTGCACCTGGCTCAATGTCTGGAGCTTATTACTACAACAGAAGCCATCATGCGCTCTCTCCCTTGAGAAAAATGACCTCAGGCCAAGCCACCATCTCCAGGTTATCTCCTGCTAATTGCAGGACATCCTGGGGAAGATGGTGGCGTTTACACCTTTGATCCCAATGCTGCAAGGTTGGGTTCTCTCTTCTGCAGGCTCTGAGAGAGTGTAGGTGTTTGCTTTAGGCTACGATGACATGAGAAATACCTTAGTGAGGCGAGGCGTGGGTGTATTGGGGCGTGACTCAGAGGAAGTCAATGTACAGGGATTTGTTTTGTATGCAAGAGATCTATTCACTTTAGTTACCAGCATGGGTGTAATTAACTTTTCTTTTTACATTTTATTATTTTGATTCTTAATCATGGCTTAAGAATGGCTGAGCCAATGAAGATTTTATATGCAATTTCAAAAAGTCCAAGATCTATGTTACCAAAGGGCTGGCTTGAGAGCCAGGGAATTTGATGACAGTTCACTAGATTCTGATGAGGGACCAGTGCAAACGAAAGAGACTGGTAGCCTGGGGTGTGGTATCTTCCTTTAGAGAGAATAGTGAAGGACATACTTAAAATTGGCCTTGGAGAAGTCTTGTCAAGACAGCTGTGGAGAGGATCAGTATGGAAATGGAAATATTCGAAGAAAATTAAGTTGCTTGTTTAACTACTCCAGATTTCCTTGGCTTTGGAGTTGGACCTCTTTTTCTCCTATTTGCTTTAATTGACAATAGGAAAGAATAACTAAAGTTCTTAAACATTGTAAGGATCACTCTGAGGTAATTCAAGTTTGCAGAGCCTTTAGTCTTGCCTTAATACATGCAGAGTCAATCTTTCTGCAGCAGACAAGGCTGTGTAGGTCAAGATCTTGCCACAGTTTGGGGCCCCGTTCTGGTTCTGTACCACTCAGTTCAGGAAGGAGGGAAATTCAGGTGCTGGTGCAAGTCCAGAGAAGGGCAATGAAGGGTCTGGAGCACAAGTTCTCTGAGGAGCAACTGAGGCAGCTGGGTGTTGTTTAGCCTGGAGAAGAGGAGGCTCAGAGGTGACCTTATTGCATTCGACAACTACATGAAAGGAGGTTGTCCCAGATGGGGGTCAGGCTCTTCTTACAGGCAACCAGCAATGAGACAGAGAGGACACAGTCTTAAGCTGTCCTGGGGGAGGTTCAGGTTGGGCATTAGGAAGAATTCCTTCACAGAAAGGGCAATCAGACATTGGAATGGACTGCCCACGTTGGTGGTAGAAGTGCTTAAGGAAAAGCCTGCATGTGACACTCAGTGCCATGTTCTAGTTGTCATGGTGGTGTTCAGTCATAGGTTAGACTCAATCTCAGAGGTCTTTTCCAACCTAATTGTGACCTGATTCTGTGATATGCCAGTAGAGTTGCTGTGGTGTGTATAAAATAATTCTGAAACAAATGCACAAGGACCACATGGTCCCGCTGCAGGAAAGCTCTTCTTGTCACCACCCTGCTGCATTCTGCAGTGAGATCACCAAAGTAATAGAACAATTGATGCCAAACCAACTCAGTAAGCAGGTTGCAAATCCTATAAAACTTAAGAGAAATATTACTTCAAAGCAAATAGTAATTCATCTTCCAAGAAGAAGAGGGTGGATTTAAGTGAGAGGCATATGAATCATGCTGCCTGTAATTTGACTTCTGCCCCAATTTGAGACTAAAATCAATAGGTTAGGAGGTGAGTCAAGAGAAGCACATGGGGCATCTTGTGCTGATCAAAACCAAAAAAGGTTTATATAAACTCTGCAAGGCTGGAATATTCTAATAGATGGGTTCAGAGGATTTGGTAACATAGTGCATTGACTGGATTTCTGTTCTTATCCCAGATTGCCTTGTTTCTATTTTAAATGAGAAGCATCTTTTCACAAAGGTGTCCACTTTCCCAGTAGTCAACTTCAGGTCCCAATATGAAGCCAACATATTCAGGTGGCTAACTGAGCAGAACTGGGGAGGAAAGAACCCTTCTGTCCTGAGGGAAACTCTAAGATGTGTTTGCATTCATCCTCAGAGGGAGAGATAATGTCAAACTTCTCAGGAAATACAGGGGGAATTTTTTGCAACTAAACATAGTACATTGATTTGGATATATTGAACAAAATTTTGTAATATATTTGATTAAAATGAAACTTTTTTTTTTAATCTGCAAGTATTAAGTATCGAAGCAGTTCTACAAGTTGGTTTAAAATGACAGTTTTTGGTTTGCTTAGAAATATCAACTCAAATTAGACTTGAACCAAGACAGGCAAGAGAATGAGAAAGGAGATGGGGACCAGGTGGTTTTGTCATGGGAAGAACCAGGTGGTGGTTTTGCCATGGCAGAGCATAAAATGGTCAACTGGACATGTGAGACAGTACATGCAGGCTAGAAAAGTGCCATTTCAGCATGTTACTCCTGTCCAGAAACAAACTGACTGGGTTTGCACAGCAGTACCTGGAAACATGACCAGGTAATTTCCAGACTAAAGTTAGTTGTTTGCCATCAGCACAGAAGTATCTGCACTGCCTTCATTGATTCTGTCAGTCCAAGGATGCCCTGTATAGAGCCTGCTTGGGCATCTCTGCACCTATTGCACTGCCACATCTGTAACTGTTGTGTTTTGGGAGGGATGACAATCTCATTGCACCCTGGATGGTTGTGGGTCTCCTCGATTAATTTCCTTTCCTTTTCCATTTCCAATGTTTTCTCAAATGAGATGCCAGAATTTTCCATTTTGTTACTGAAAGAGTGTGTGTCACTGCTGATGTTGAGGTATTCTCAGCCTGTAATACAGAAGAAGATGAAATGGCAAAACTCTCTTACCAAGGGCAGAAAAGGGAAAGAGACAAAGGCCAGGGCAGGTAAGTGCCAGGTACAGCGAAGACCAGGAAAACTTCCAAGCTCTTTCTTGAAGTTTGTCAAATCCCTGGTTGACTTTTCCACAGCTCATTCCTTGTACCTTATAAATAATACTTAAGTCAATGCAGACAATTGTGGCTACTGGTAAAAACCACAGAGAGCAGCTAAACACAATGGAAATTACTTATTCCACCATTTGTTTTTACTTTGGAGCAAGCAAAAACATATGAAAAGAAATGAGTCACTTTTTTTTCATCCATCTTGGCTTTTGTCTGCTCAACGTGTCACTTTTCTGTGTAGTTGTGGTCTTACTGGTTTTTTTTGGTTTGTTTTTTTTTATTTATTTACTTTTTTCCTGCTTTGCTTTCTTGGTTTATGATTGTCTCCCAATGACAACTGCTAGCACCACAGGGCTATAACCTGGTAAAAGACAAAGCAAAACCACTGTGCCTTTGGGGAAATGACTATTCTACCTTGCCAAGAAACATGTTTGTCAGGTTTATAAGCCAAGGTGGAGTTGGAGTTCTCTGAGCCCTTCTGCCCTCCTTGAAAGATGTCAGGTGGGAACCTCAGCAAAGCTAATATCTTGAGTAGCATCTCCAGGGTTGGGCAAACTGGTTCAGGTAGAAAAAATTGCATCTCAGACTTTGCCCATTTCTTGATGGGCTGAACTTAAATTTTGTCTTCCTCAACTCATAAACTTAAACCTGGAACATGTCTGTCCTCAGAGCTGAACCTTCATAGACATTGAGAGAAGTATGGCTGGTATCTTACAATCTTTTCCTTGCGTGTCTGCCCCACTGCCCTGCCTTAAGGTTAATTATTTGAACATCAACCAGCTTTTACTCCAGGCGTGCTAATCCAGAACTGGCATGGGCTTCAGACCTTCAGTAGAGATTTACTCCCCACAGGACCACAAACCAATGTGTCCCCCTGGCTTTGCCAAGAGTGTGTTAGAAAGCAGGGGCTGTGGGGATGCATGTGGTTAGCCTAAACAGCCACTTGTCATTGTTGAAGAGTCTGTGTGGTTTGTAGGAGGAAAGGATTGAATAGTCTTCCTCTGAGTTGACTCAGAAAAAAACAAAGCAAGGGGCTGAGGGTACGATGGAGAGGTTTCTTTTTGCCCTTAAGGCAATCTTGGCAACTATGTCTCCATAAAGAGTAGGTCTTTGCACAACAGAGCAGCTCTACCCTTTTCAGTTGTATTAGCCCTAACTCATTGCTGAAAGTGTTAAAAGCTGCTCACCCGGCCCTAATCCCAGCAGCTCTACGAGGAAGAACAATTAGACTGATTTTTTAAAAGCACATTTGGCCTTTTAGGGAAAGACCTTCTGAGAGTCACTTTCATAGGAGTAACCTGTCAAAGCATCAGTCCCTCCCAAGTGGTGTAGAACGGGAAGCATAGGATGGCCCAGTGACATATAAAGAGATGGCCAAGGAAAGAATCCTGCAGGGAAGCAGCTGGGGGAGGACTTCTAGCATATATAAATGGAAGAAAGGGCTGCAGGAGGCAGAGCAATGGGAAAAGGCATAGAAAAGGGAAGAAGCTTCTGACTGGTTACTCAGAGGCATTTGCTGGCTCAGTATCTTCTGGCATTTATCAGTCTTGGGTGCAAAATGGTGAGTGATGAATAGCAGGGATATGTACTGTATCCCTGAAATCTGGGATGGGCTCTAGACTGAGGATGCCTGTATCCATTTTGTCAGTAAGGCATAATGAGCAGGACTACACCAAGATTTGGTTTAGATTAAATTAGGGATTTTGGTTTACAGTGTCTCAACATCCAGACTGCTCCAGTTCTATTGTATTATTTTGCAGCTGCAGCTGAATCTGTAAACTCCTGATGCCTCTGCCAAAGGGGATAGAGGGACTGCTTTCCAGTTCCTCAAGCCTATAGCATCAGCAGATCTTCTGAGCAGAAAAAGAGTCCTTGAGTTAGCAAAATAATGCTCCTCTGGTCTGGAACTCAGTTCAGATGTGCTTTCTGGGCTCCTTGTGTAGCTGCTGTCCTATTGCAAATCTTAATAAAGCAAAGAGCCTTCTGTTTATACTTTTGCTTGCGATTGGCAGGGGTTGGCAGGTTATCTGAATACTCTATCTCTGTCTATATTTGCCTACTTCTGATCTGTTGACAGTATAAGAGTGTCAATACTTTTTCCCTTGTAAGGTGATATAAGCAACTGCCTAACTGTTGACTCAACTGAGGATTACTAATTTCAATAGCTAGTTAACAAATCAGCCTACACTCCAGGTAGAAGGTAAGTTCCTGCCACTTCTGAAAGAGCCCTGGGAAGCTAACAGTGATCATTTGCTTGGAGCCCAGGGCTAAGCCAGGGTGGAGTGCAATGATGTTCCCTTTTGTGAGGTGGTTCACCTGGCCAAGAGATAACCTGGGTGGGGCAGGTATGGCACTCCATGGGATGCATTATTGCAGGATGTCTCTTCCTCCAGTTCTTTAGATGGTAGCTTCCAGAAATTTACTTTGTATTTAAATTCTGGCAGGTAGCTGCTGGGTTTCCTTTCCTCCTCTCAGTGCAATTTTGTAAACCCTATCCATCTAGCTTGGATCTCTTCACAGAGAGAATGAAAGTGCAGGCTGTAGCAAAGGTTGGTGAAAATGTTTGCACGGGGTTTGCCAGCCCAAATCCCACCTACCTGTGTCATAACAGGGTATTTTTTGCCATGTAGCAGCTGTGGAGCACATTTAAGAAATAGGTTGGTTCCATCTGGTGCTGAGCTGTGCCTTCCTCCAAGTATACAGGCGTTGAACCTGCATAGTGTATGTAAGACCTGTGCCTACTCACTAGTGCCAGCACTCTAGTTTTTATTTTTAGTCATCTTTGAGATACCAAGAAATGGCTGCTGCTCCATTTCCCTTTGCCTTAAAATGCTCTTGAGATGGCCCTGAGAATGTAGCACAGGCTGTCTGTGTTTATCCGGCTCTGCTCTGCTTTCTGTTTGTTCTGCAATTATCTTGTGAAACACTGTGTATGCTTTTAGGCATAATTTTCTTTTTTTTTTTCCAGCTCTGCTCATCCCTTTCTTTTGCACACATGCACTTACAGTTTTTACAGTTCATTTTTTCTAATGGAAATAATGTTCCACAGATGTCTGGGGTTGAAGGAAAGGGAGGAGCTGTGTGTGTGCTCTTTTCATTATATTAGAAACGAGTGTTGATCAATTTATTTGTATTTCCATGTAACAACAGCCTAGAAAAAGACTTTGTCTTTATTTACAGTTCTGCTATGTGTAGGGATAAAATGAGCTCAGAATCTAAATAAAAGAGGTGGTGGTGGCGGTGAGACATGTCCATCTCAGCAGTTTGTGCACATGTCCACATTGCTCTGTTGATATTCAGTCTGACAATGTCTCTAGTTTCAATGAATGTTTTTGTCAGCTTCTGTGGAAAATATCCCAGACTTATCAAACTTTTTTTTCTCTCAGTGATGGGGGGCATCCACTGTGCCTACAAAGCTTCCATTTCAGCATCCAATTGCCCATCCAAATGCACAGTGAAAGCAGCTGGTAGTACTGCAGGACCAAAGCTATAGTTAAGTTACAGGTCCCTGTACATTATCAAAATTCTGGCTGCCTTGCTGTTTCACAGCATCTCTTGCAAAAAGACTTACCCTATAGATAAACAAGCCAAAGAGTCGGAGAAAGGAAATAGTCCCTGTTTTTCTGGAGGGAAAACTATTGCCCAGACAATTTCAGCAGTGCATCTGAGGTGGTGTGAGGAGTCTGTAGCAAGCTCTGCACTGCAGTGGAATAAGTCTGAGAAATTCATCCCTCTCTTTTCTCCATGGCTGGGACAGCTGTGGTGTTGATGTGACAGGGAGAGCTGTGCATCAGCTCTATGGTCAGGCCTTGAAGAGTGAAGCTTCTCAGGGCCCTCTAGGTCTGTGCAGACATGAACCTGCATCTCCTGATGACTCACCCTATGGCTATTTTGAGCACTGAAAACCTTGAATTTACAGATTGAACTGCAGTTGCAAAATAATATAATAGAATTGGATTTTGAGCCACTTTAAATCAAATTGTAATTTGAATTAAAACAAATCTTGATAGTTTGCACCCACAATTTCAGTGATTAAAAAGTTCTTCTCTAGTCTGATTGGGGAAACTGTTTGCTCCTTACCTTCTTGACAAGAGCAAGTATCTCCCTGTTTATCTTACTTGAAATCATCTATTTCACATTCATCATCTGAATTCAATTAAAAATAACCTGCAGCTGTAATTGTTGAGGGCTGTTTTTAACTGAACTCCCTTCATCCCAGAGCATGTGGGATTTCCCCCTGCAGTTTCAAGAGCAGGTGGTCAGTGGGAAATTCCTACAAACTCCTCAGTATAGGGCTGCTCTTGGGAGCTAGTCAGAGCATATCAGATGTGACTTAGCATTCATCTCTACGAAACAGAAGACTGATTAATCCTCCCTTTCCCCTTTCTATCAATACTTCACACAAACTATGTGAAAAGGGGGGCTATGGGATGCAGATCTGCCCTTGAGTTTTCCAGTGCATGTGTGTGCTGTCTGTAATAGCCAGCCAGAGTACCCTCTCAAGATTGCCTGCAGATAAGTTTGTGCAGCATGCAGGACAGCGCAGGGACAAGATGTACCACAGAACCATTTCAGTTCGTTTTGAACATACAGAATACAAGATCCCTGAAACACTAGCATGGTTTATATCATAAAACAATTAGAAATGAATCGGTTTGGAGAGCGTGTAAGCATTCATTCGTCATCCTTCTCTTATTGTTAATGGGAAGCTTCCTGTTAAGAATTGGGTGAGGTCCTGCCTTGCAGAAATGTTCACAAGCAGCATGAGAGATTCTTGCTTTTGTTTCTACTTTGTGGGAACTCTGCAAAGTCTGCAGCACAGACTGAACTTCTGCAAAATCCACACCTCATCTTGACATGGAGACATAAGTTACTCTAGGAAATGAGAAGACCTTGATTTGGCTTCAGTTGTCTTAACTTTTCATTCTTTATTCCTATTTTCAGAAGTCTTGTTAAAATTTCCTATGCATTTTTTCTGCTTAATTAGAGCAAATTTTCTTTTTTCTTTTTTTTTTTTTTGAAAGCTTAAGGCTCGGTGGTTTAACTTTCCTCTCTGACTAATAGCAGAGAAAAATGTTAAAACTTGTTACTCTTCCTTTTTATTCAACTTGGCACGTGAGCAGCAATAGTTTACTCAGAGAAAATTTGGCAAGGGAACTATCCTGATTTCGTTCAAAGTCTTTGAGTGTTCTAGTGCAAATGGGTTTTGATTAGACAAAGTCAAAAGCCCTTGAAATCCTCATATGTACAATGTAAGAAGTGGAATCCTTCTCTTGTCACTTGTCATCGCTGCATAAATGTGAGCTCTTGGTACCTCTTTCACTGCCTCTGAAAAGGCTTTGGATGAGAGAGCTGCTCTTAGGGGAAAAGGCTTCTGCTATGTGCCAGTTTACTTGGCAACATGGTCTTTCTCTCACTCATGGTCCAAGACAGAAATACAGTGTGCATCTCCCACCTGACTCAAATAGGAGCATTCAGTGCGGAGCAGTGCTCCCCCCAGCCCACTCTGAATATGATATCTGATTGCAGAACTGCTTGCACCCTCAGTCGTTTTGTAGCTTGAGTAGCTGTATTTTTGCTTCAGCCAGGGAACTTGGTCTGCTCCTTCCCCTGCTTCCTCTTCCCTTAATGCAACACTAAAAATTATACTAACTTAAAAGGATACTTGGCATACAAAGTAACACACCCATACTGTAGCTTGTCCAAATTTACGTCTCCAAAGCAACTAATCCTAAACCAACTGATGACTTTTTTTCAGTGACAGTGTGGGTGTCTGTGAGGTCCAGGGTACATCTCTGTGGCCATTCCCTGGAGCACAGTGCAATGTTGGACTCCTATTCAGATGTGAGTCCCTCCAAAAGCCCAGCTCTGGTAGGCAGTTTCATTGCAGCAATGCATAGTGGTTGCAATCAGACCTGCAGACAAGCTAAAACCCACCTCGTGTCACTTGGGTTTTGCAAGGCTTTTCTTGCATATGCACATCTGCTTTGTGTCACCAGGCCAGATTTGCCCCTGCAGCAAGGACTCTGGGACATGAGTCCAGAGTTGCTTTGTTTAGCAGCAAACCCACCCGCATCAGTTCCCTCTCATGCAAGTGGGAAAGCAAAAATTGTAAAATGAGTGCATTTCCAGGCTCTCTTCCTTCCCCTCTGAGACAGCCCATGAAAAGTTTCAGTTTTAAAAACAGGCAAGTTGGTTCTGTTATTGGCAGACAATGAAGTCAGATTTCCTAGGGCTTTGTCTGGTGGTTAATGAAGGGCTGGTTTGTTGGGTTTGTTTAGGTTTGCTTGGCGTTTGTTTTTTTTTCCCCCCCAGAACTTTCTTTCCCATAATGCATCGTATTAAGACTGCAATGTAATAATAAGTATTATATATGCACAGAAGAGAGATCCCCTCATGGATGAAGGGATTCTCTGCTGTTTAATAAAATTGCCTCACCTGTGGGTACTTCTAGATTCTAGTTTTATAAATGTTTTCATGAAGATTCTTTTAAATTTGGTAAAGGCTGGACCACTTCTTGCATCCTTCCCTTGAGACAGAGCAGGGCACTTGTGTTTTCTATCTACGTGGTCACCAGGCAGCATAAAATTTGTAAGAACTGAGTATTTGCCTAAGCATCTGTCAGCAGTGGTGGGAACTGCCAGTTTCAAAATGTAAATAGAGATATTGTAGAGGGAGAGGAGGAAAAGCATGCTGTTAGAATCTTGTTTAAAGCTTTCTTGCAAAGACAGTACCACCTTCTCCTGGAACCTTTGTAAGGAAAAATGAAAACAAAACATTTGGACACTATTATGGTACACCAGACCCTGAAGAAAGACATCTTAACAGCTCTCTGGAAGTTTCTGTACATATGCTTTAGGGATGCAAGTGGGAACACATACTTCTTTTTATTTATACTTGAGAAAATGGCTCAGTTACTGCAGGTCTGTGTCTCTTTAGTGGCTTACATTTCCTGTCCTGTTCCCTAACCCCACCTCATATCTCTCCTATACAGAATGTTTTTCATTCACTGATTCCCAAACTGATTCTTATCAAGTAAAAAGAGCTGCAGTGTCTGGATGTGGTTGCATACAGACCTTACCTGAGCCAGGGCATTTCACCCTACTACAGCTATTCTTTGCCCCTTTCCATCTCTCTGATACCTCTTAAGGGATGTGTGTACATCTCCTAGGGCTGCCTGAATCCCAAGCTACAAGGCTTTACAGAACTATCCAAAGCAGTCTAGTAATGTCCCTCTACTCTGCACTGATCACATGGCCATTTCAAATGACTAGAGCATTTCACATTTTTGTGTAATCTCCTTAATGTGGGGGCACTTTGGCAGATCTCAGATTGCAGAGAGTTCAGGGTAATTTTAACTTGTTGGAACACTACAAGTTTCCACAGATGTGAGCATGGAGGTTTGGTGGGGTTAGGAGCTGCAGTAGTTGCCTGAGAAATGAGTTATGGGAGAGTCAGGAGTTCCATTTGCCTTTCTTTTGCCTTTCTGTTAGAGCAGGCATTTACTGAATTAATAAGAACACTAGTTGGCACCTAACAGCCACCATGGAGTAATAAAGGTGTAAGGAGATCTGCATGTGCTCATTTGCAGAGGTGACGTTTCAGATTGAAGTGGATAGTGATGCTGCCTGTGAAAGTTGATGGAGTTGTTTGCTGAACAGTTGGACTCCTTTTTACGAGGTTACTATTCAGTCATGTTTTATTGGCAGCACGTTGACACACAGATTATTATTCAAATTCTCAGAAGTGCTTATCTGTGGTTTGACACTGCTGATCTATTCACAGTTATAATCTCCCTGCCTCTGTATCTTTTCCTTCTCTTGAGATAAAATATTATAGGAATAAAAGCTATTTTTGTGTGGCAGTTCTTCACCCTAAGTTCCTTGCTTATTATATTTCCCAGTGTTTTTGGAGGAAACATTTAGGTCTCTGGTATTTTAGTCAAACTTCAAAAGAATCAATTGATAAGCAAAGACATGAAGCAGTTTCCACAAAAGAAACAGCTAAGCAAAAAAAGTGAGGGAGAGCATGTTAGAAGTCATCTAACTAGTGGGTGACATGAAGAAAGTTATCTGGCTGCTTCACACTCACCTACTCCCAGGAGCTGGAGCACAGAAGTAGACTGGTGGCTGCCAAGTGCAAAACAACCTGAAGGAGAGTGCCTGAAACTTGCAAACGTGCATGTTCTTTCCCCTTATGGGAGTTGCTCTTCTTGTCACACTGAACCGTTATGCAGTGTAATTTGTTACCAGAGGAAGCTGTGGGTACAAAAACCTTCTTTCAGTTTGAAATTAGGTAACTTATGAAAGATATGTGACTGGCGTACTAAATGAAACATTAACACCTCTGGTTTGAGTCTCCTAAAGCTGGAAAACATTAAAGCCTGATGAAGTGCTGCGGCTGAGTCGGATGGGACCTGGAGAGCCTGGTGTTCTGCAACCCACCTTCTTAACCCAAGGGTGTGCTTGGTCCCTCTCCCTTAAGCTTTTCTTCTGAGTCAGACAGAACAGCAGAAAATGGGGGAGGTGAATTGTCCTGTTTCAGTTCAGGATGACAAGACTTGCAAGGCACCAGCTCAGCAAGAAAGACACTGCTGGGATTGGGATCCCACTATCCTCGAGTGGCCATGCAGAAGGCAGCCTACATGGAAAGCTGGGTTGATTCCTCACAGGACAGATTTTCTGGGCCAGCATTTTTAGTGATAGGGTGATGCAATGAACTTCATTCCCCTTTCTAATTTTTTTTAAGAAACTGTATCTGACTGGGCAGAACCTCCTTGTCCTTCAGGTGCAGCCCAGACCATGAGTCTTTGGTTTGTGTTTGTCCTTGGGAAACCTGGAAGAGGAGAACAAATGCTGAGCCAGGCTCAGTCTCCTCCAGCACTCAAGGAAAGGCAGTTTGCAGGGGTATGTGGAATACCTGAGGCTGAATACAGGAGTGACAAAAAGCAGAACATGCTGAAATACAATGCTGAATGCATGTCGTCTTGCTACAGGTTCTCCCTTGGGCATTAGTTCTTGCAACAGAAGATCTGAAGTCCAAGAGGTTTCCTGTGTGCCAGCTACTCCCAAGGTCTGTGGGCATCCTGGTCATGCTCCATGCTTGGTGGCAGGGTCAGGGCTGCAGGATGCTGCCAGCATCCCTCCCTCTGTTGACATCTGGGAGACATGCAGGGAAAAGGAACTCACTACCTTCAACAGCTAGACTGCAGCTGATTGTCAAAGGCAGCCTAATTTAATTAGAGCTGAACTGGATCTTTATTTAATGAGAACTGAGACTAATTAATTTTTGGAGTCACAGTACGAAAGACGCTTTGTTCCTTTGGAATAGGTAATTAAGTGAGGCGCAAGCAGTCTGTCTATACTCTGCTGCATTTGCAAAGGGTTTGTTCTCTTTCTTATCTTTATCTTATTTGTATAAGCACTTTGGAATTAGGAATTAATTGTTTTGTTGCTAATGATGTTGGGTATAATTATCTAGCTTTAGAACAGCAGACTTTGTCCAAGTACCAGGGCTTTGTCTACCAGAGGACACTGACCAGACCAGAACTGCTCTGCTGTGGGCATGGGTACAGAACAGAAGACAAGCTGCCCAGGATGATGAGTTGTCTTTGAACTGCTCTGAGCTAAAACTACTTTACTTGGGAACAGTGTCCAAGTGGGAGCCACTGTAGAGTGGCAGGTGATAGCATTTCACAACACCTTCTCCAGCTGGCTTTCCAGTGTAGACAAGTTGTCTTTCATGTGGCTTATCCTCACCTGGTTCTGCCAGAGCAGTATTGTGTCACCACAATGCTAAGCTGCCTGACTCTGGCAGAGGGAGCTTTTTTTGTCCTTTTTTTTTTTTTTTTCCATTTGTAGTGGCCCTGTGTACACCACTACACTGGATCAGAACAGCTTGGCTGTTTTGTTCCTCACTCCCATAAAAGCCTCAGGGGCTCTGATGTTTGCAAACACAAGGCAGCATCTCATTAATTGAAGTGACATTCATTTGCAAGCCAAGGATTAATATTTTGAGTTCTGATGTTTATGGAGTAGTCTTGTGTGACTTGTTCCCCACTGGCACCAGCAATTAACCCACAATGTTCAATATCTAGCAGGTCATTTCCATTAGAAAGCAAAGTTGGTGTTTGAGCCCAGCATTTCTTAGGATATTCTTGATGAATCTTTTTCATTTGTGATGCTCAATACAGAGCAGGTTTCTGGCAACTGAATTAGCACACAGCTGAGAACGCTTTGATTTGTTTGAGGGCCATCCCTGTCTTGACTGTTTTGTGGGCTCTCTTTGCTACATCACTGCACACTTAGGTACATCATGTATACCTGAGGGTTCATCTGTATGAGTCTGCAAGGAAACCAGGTGATATTCACAAGATCTTCATGCATGTGCACATGCTTTCTGTTGCAAAAGCCAATTCTTTGAAGGCTGTGGGTTCATACAAGATCATGGCTGTATGACCGGTTTAAGCCATTGACAAAGCATATGCACTAAAACTTCTGACGCAACAGCACTTGGCCTACCTCAGCTTGGCCCATTAATCCAAAAGAATAAAAATTGTAATTTCTTGGTGATCTAACCTTATTTGAAAGAAAAGGAATAGTTTATAGCAACAATAGATAGAAGCTAGGGCAATGATAGTGTGTCCCTGTCAGGACACTTCCCTCCCACATACCTAGATTGATTTCTTATTTTTTCATCCCATCCATATCTTTGAGGATCCATTCTCATGTTCCAGTGTCTCTCTAGGGTTATAGTAAAACCTTTTTCAGAGGGCTGCTACAGAATGGCACACGTTTCGGACCTGTTGCCCAAACAGGGAATGCACTGTTGATCCATTTTTGTCAACCCCAGTTTCTGCATCTACCTATTCAACTTTGGAGACCTATGCTGAAACATGTTTTCAGAGAATCCCTACAACTTAACTTTGGAACTCCAGCTTATCCTGTCTCCTGGGTTCTGTCTGTGCTGAATGCAATCTGCTATAATCATGTTTTCCTATATTTCATTGCTTAAGGGCTGTTTTCCTGTTCCCTTACAGAATCATTAATTTTCTCCTACTCCTATGCATCTCTTTCTATGCTTTCAGATGCTCCAAAACCCTTTGATTTCCTTCAGGAACTCCTAGTGAGAGGCATCTGGTGCTCTTGCCTGTAGGGCACTCTCTCTAACCACAGGCAGTTGCCTGTGTTAGCTGGCTCCCAAAATGGCAAGGCAGTTGTGGCAAGGTCTGTTCTCCATTTCTTTGAGACTGGAGCCCAAAAAAGCCATGCTGGTTCCTGCACCAGCTGAGTGCCTGCTGTAGAAAGCCTTGGCCCATATGGCTCTTGCTGGGCAGGGGATGTATCCAGAAAAAGGTCGCTGTTCCCTTTGATCCTTTCTATGTAGCCAGGAAACCACAGGGCCCTTTGCCCTTTCTCTTACCCTTCCCAGTGCCCTGTCCCAGCTCTGCCCCTCTCCCTGCTTATGTTCCTGCACTGCTGGGAACTCTTGGGCTGCCTCGGGCACAAGAGGTGTGTCGTGTTTGCATTGATGTGGCAGTGTGGGGAAAGCAAGGTGAGGGTACTGAGGGTTGCAGCAAGAGAGCCTGAGAGCAGGTGCACTGTGGTTAGGGCATATGACTCTATCCAGTTAATCATCTTGGAAAAGGTCTCCACCTATTCCTCCCTCTCCTTTTCTGGAGAATTATTGCAGCTTGCATATTTGTGATGCTTTCTGCTGCTGCAGGCAGGATGACTTGTTTGCTGCTATCCAGTCACCTGCAAATAACTTGCTTTTGGTCAGCTATATCAATCAAGGACAGCCTGAATCTGCTGAATTACTTCTCCAGCCTGGTTTGCATAGCTCTTGACCATTGTGAAATGGAAGAGGTTCTCTTACAGTTTATGGATAGTCTGATCTGAGATGATGCTGGATGCATTACAAGGGATGAGGCACTCTCTAAGCACAGAGCCTTGCAGGATCTGACCTTGCTGGATGGAGACGATGGCAATGCAGTGTTTGCAGACAGGTGTGAGCCCCTGTCCAGTCTGGACAATAGCCAGCTCTGGATTGAGGAATGTGGCTGTGGTTATGTTGGTGCTGGGTATATAGTGGTCTGGGCTCTCACGCCAGGCTCACATAACTGCATGACTTTGGATCCTGACACGTATCTTTTCTGATTAGGGGAGAGCTTGCTATGGGTCTGCTCAGAAGAGCCTGTGAGAACAATTCAACATGCTTATCCCACAGACATGCCAAATGTGTCTACAGAAACCAGTAGTGAATACCATCCTGATTCCTCACCACTAATCTTCATCTAGCATCACACATCTTGAGGTCAATAGTGTTGAGATCAGCCAAAATCAATAAAATTCTACATTGTTAGTGTGTCCTCAGTGCAGTGCAGCTGTCTTTGCTATGCAGGGAGCATAGCTTAATCTCCCAGCACGACGTGTTGAATTTATTGACGGCAATGTTCAGTGAATATAGAGTGATGGGTGGGGAAAATCCTGGGGTTTGATTCAGAATTTATACTATTTCTGTAAGTAAAAACACACAGCTGACTCAAAGCAAACAGCTCCCATTTAGGCTGCAGTTTTTCACTGTGCTGCTTTCCTCCTTTCTTGTGCTTACAGTATAGATTTGGCTGATTCTGGGTGGTAAAAAGGAGATCAAGAACAGAAATTGTATTGGATAAAATTGATCACATGTAGGAAGAAAAGCGAGCAGGTTTTTATCCTTTCATGTAAGGGCAAAAGGGGACCATTCAAATGAAGAGATTGTTTCCCTTTTAATTTAGCTCTTGAAAGATGCCACAGTGAATTATTTAATCTCCTTAAGTAGATCCCCTAATCTAGCTTCCTCACAGGCATTTGCTCACAGTATCTATGTCAGCCTCTTAGCACAGAGAAAGTTGCTCACAATTCTGACTCCTGTGCTAAGAGGGATTTCTACATACCTGTTCCCCAGGCTGCTTGGTTGCTGAGCACTCCCCAGGGCATGAAAAATGGGAAAATACCAAAAAGGGAAAGATACAGCTGTAGCCTGTTAATTAAACTGAAAACAACCTCCCAGTGGCAAAAAGCCTTACTTAAGTCAGTGAGAATTCTCTTCAATAAGGACAATTTCAGCCCAGATCTGGATCCATGAGTCCTGTTTATATGGCTTTTGGGCCATTTAAACCTCTGCTGCTTATATTTGGGTTTTGAACTTTATGTTGCCCTTGGCTCTGGTCACTTCTCAGATAGTTACTGAATGCAACATCAACATCTAAAAGAAGTCTTTGTAAAATGCTAGACTTTGGTCTGCTTTTTCTGTGAGGTTCAGGCAACTGATATTATTTTGCTGTGGCTTTCCTTATGGCTTAAAGTTGAAGTAGAATGACAGAGCAGGATTTTCTGGCTTTAGCTCTGGGACTAACTTCAAGGAAATCATAGAGAGTCGCTTCTTTTCATGCATGGTGTCTCCTGAAGGGTTATTCTCAGTGTGCATGTTATCACCTTGTGTGATATATAATCACCCAGAGGCTAGGACATGCAAGCACATGGTTATGAATACCCACAGAAACACTGCGATCCCTTGCCCTGATGCCAGAGATAAATGCTTTGACTCTGGACTCTATTATATTCTCAGAACCAAACCACTCAGCAAACCTGCCTCGTGATTCCACTCAACCCTGTCATAACGATTTTAGAAGAAAACCACAAGAAACGAGGTGGTTTTGGGTCCTTGTCAAAGCACAGCAGAGAAGCGTTGGTTGATTACTTTTTAAAAATTCATCTTAACATTACATTCACAGTGAAAGTCTGGCTGTATACATAAATATTAGAAACGTAAAGAGGGTCTTACATATGATTGTGGTGAGAAACCACTGGATATAATTTGAAAACTTACTGTGGATGCAGGAGATGAGATAATTTAAATATAACTATGTGAAATCCCACCATAAAAACTGTATATGCTTCTGGATTACTCTACCCTTTCTTAGCTTTCTCTTTTGTCTAAAAAGCTCTATTTTTCCTGGTACACTGACAAATAAAAACCTTCAAACTTCATCTCTGTGAATTTAACATTTTCTTCTCCTGTCCTCTTTGCCCATGTTTTCCTCAGACACACACACACACAAACTAAATGTAGCCCATGGTATGTACCTGAAAAAGATATGCCCTCCTCTCCTCACCTGGGTACAAATGCAGTTGCAGACAGCTGCTGTGAAACAAAATCTTTTTGTGATGAATAACAGCTCTGGAGCTCACCAGGCATCTGACTATTACTGGTCAAGGGATTGCTGAGGTCAGTGGCAGCGTGTGCAATTACAAAACACTGGGCGGTTGTCCAGGTGGTTGGTGGAGGCACAAGCACACCCTGTAGCTATGAGTGCGTTTGAGGCTCTGGACTGGGCAGTGTTGAGGACAGGGAAGTGTGGTGGTGGCAGCTCAGGCAACTACAGCTGTGTCTCATGACAGTGAGCAGAGCTGTTGGGAAGGTGACTGAGAGACGCCATAGTGTGCAGAAAGTTTCTCCTCCTGGGCTATCCGCTAGCCTATGGCTAGTGGAGGGAGAGTTGGTAACAATGCTCACAACTAAACCAGATGTGCTACTCTGGCTAGTTGGGGTACTATCCTGGCTTCATCTAACCCTTCTCTCCACCTGGCCATCAGCCAATATGATTATTGTTGCAGCAGGCATGAACAGAACACAATGGGGGCTTTGTTTTCAGATGCTGCTGACCACAATATGATGTCCCACCTTTCTTCATGTGAATGAGGCACTGCTCCATGAAATGATACAGCTGAAGCACTTACAGGGACTTATCCTAGTAGGATGTGTGTGATGTGGTAACAACCACTGCAAGAGGAGCCAGGTGGAGAGCTGGGGTGAAAACGTCTTTAGCTTTCCCACTAAAAAAGCCCAGAATTAATCTCTCAGAGTCCTTTCCAAATGATGCAATTGCTGATGCATTGGGTGCTCTGAATTGCGGCTCCTTCCTTCAAGCACTTATGGGATCAGGAATATCTGGGTTAGAGGCCACCAGCAGGTAACACTGGTATGGCCCCCCTGTGCCCTGTCAGAGGGAAGTTTGCAGTCCTTCCAAGAGGTGTGAAAGCTGACAAAGCAGAGGCCTCCTGAGATTAATAACAGGACTGGGCTTCACGTGCGGAGCATTCTTTCCTCTTCCACAGTGTTTTAAACAGGAGTGCAAAGGGTCCTAGTGAAGCCAACCTTGTGCACTGTAGACAGAGCTCTCTTAGATCTCTTTAACGGTTGGAATTGTGAAATATTTGCTGCATCTATAATTAGGGAGTAGAACAGATGGCTAAAGCTCACTTATAATTAAAGTCTAATGCACAGTAAAATAACCCAATGCAGCCAGTGATTCAGCAGCAACCAAAGAATTTTAATTCTTTCTTTGCTGGGCTTAAGCTTCAATTGCAGGAATTGGGACTTCAGGGAAAGTCTGTTGCATCACTTATTACATAGGGACATGGTTCTGTATTAAAGGATTGTGTGGAAATTTTTGATTGCTATGTATTAAGTTATATTATGTGGTCTTGCCTACCTTAGTAGCTTGAAATCATGTGTGAAAAAGGCATGTGAATTATTTTAACAACACGGAATCCGCATGTTGCAATCCGTTTTAGAAGAGACTTTCTTAAAACCTGTCTGCCTAGTAATTGATTGCTAATGCTTTAGGATAAGGTATTTGGAAAGAGGCATTAATTAGGTGCTCTTAGACAGGAGCACATTTTATTTGTAAATCTGTTTCAAAGGCAGCTTTCAGAAACATCATTTAATGCACATTTAACACCACTTTCAAGTATGGATTGTTAGAGACCTCATGCCATGAGAAATGGAAGCAATTGAGTAAGCTTCTCATTTCCTGGGAGGCAGGAGACCAGACTAGGAGTTAGCATCAGGCAAAGAAACTTGGAGAGGTGTTATGGTGAGCTTTGCAGACTGTGGAAATGGTTTTTATGATTGGGGTTAGGTTTTTTCCTGTACTCTTATTTAAAGCAGAGGGAGGTCTGTAATACATCCTGCCAAAGGTATGTGATGCCAGCTCTCCCAGAAAGAGAACATGAACAGTTCTGGGCCATTCTTGCAGACTGAGAAAACACCAGAGGCAATGTTATAATGAGCATTCCCTTTCCCTCTCTTTTCAGATGATATATTGAAAAGATTCACCTGTATCTACTTGGGATAATGGGACATCCATTAGTACACTAGTGATGCACTTGCTGGGGCTACTGCTGCTTGAGAGGTTTTAAAGCTGTCCCCTCCTCCCCTTTCAACAGGCTGGAGGGAGCTGTGTTAAGTGACAGGTTTTTCTCAAAGCTGGAGAATGGTGACTGCTCTTCCAGGACCTGTCCCTGGAGGACTTGGGTGGCACCTCTTTAGTGGTGAGCATGAAAGGAAAGTGTGATGTTTATTGTGGATTATAGGCAAGTGGATTTGGGTGCCAGAGTTGTGTGCATTCTATGTGGAATACAGGACTTGAAAAGCTGCTATATTTAGCGGAGTTAATGTAGTTTAGTTAAGCAGACTATAGATACTGCCTGGGAATCCTTGAGCAGGAGGCAGGTAGTGTTAAGGTTTCTAAACTGGTGCTGTTTGAGCAGCTTGTACTATGTTTTGGAGCCCTACTCTTAAGAAGAGTGACTTGGAAAAAACTCAAATAAAACCATGAACAAAAAAAGCAGGAATGCTTCCCGTGTCTGCATGTGTCTCAAATTTGGGCCTAGGGGCTAAAATACCCTTGCTGTTCAGGGCTACTGCACCCCTGCAAGACAGAGCTGACCCCTGCTTTCACACCCACACAGACTCTAGTCTCTAAGTGAATCTGGAACAGCCTCTAGAAAAAGGTTTAGAAAGAAAGTGGCCACCAAGAAAGGCAGGATTTGGCTCATTCAGCCTTTTGGTGGATGGCAATAGGATGGCGTATGGAGAGACCTAGCTCACCTTCACTACAACTCATGCCTGCAGCACTTTTCAGGAAAGCCATACATGGTGAGAAAAAAAGCACCCTCCTACATCCTTATCTCTACTCCAAAATTCAGTGTTCCCAATCTGCCAGCCCACAAGACAACAGCAGCAGTGCTCAGCAGAGAGACTTGGCACAGAAGGGTCTGTGGAGCATCTTGGAGCCAGTCCCACAAGTGGTGGGAGTTTGGGGTAGCTACCTCCACAACGCAATGGCCCGGGATCCCCGGTGGCCGGGATCACCAGATGGCACTGTTACGCGCACTCGCAATACCTCGTTTCCCTATGCTGCCTCGAAACAGATTGTGTTGCTGAGGTTTTTAAGAGGCTGATCCTTGGAAATCGACTACTGGTTCTCAGTCTGACCCTCGAACCAGTGTTGCTGCCTGGAGGAGGTTTGACCCCATCAGTAGGAGGGACTGAGCTCCTAAAAATGTAGCATCCACCTGTGCGTTGGGTACCTCTTGTTTATCTGCTGTTACCCTGACAGTGTGTCACTTCTGGCAGCTTCACTTCCTAACAGAGAGCAGTACTGGCCTCCGCCATCCCGAGGTGGGAAAATTACCCTGGTTTGAAAAGCTGAAGTCTGGGTTGAGAGCTGGGAATAGAGGGTTAATCTTTTTTCCTACTTCAAGGGTGCAGTGTATGATGTGCTTAGCCTGAGTCACAGCAGAAATTGTTTCACTTTGGAAAAAGTGAGGTGCAAAGATTTGATCGTATCACATGTGATGTTTTGTGTTTTCAAGGATACATATATGGGCTATTAACATCAAAGTGCAAGGATAGGGGTAATGCAAGAGACTCTCCTAAAGTCCTTATCTTCTCCACAAAGACATGAAACACTGGCTCTTCAGCTTTCCTAAGTTTGCTCCCAGAGGGGAAAAGAGGTTTTATTAACTTAAGTAACATCAAACCTTTATTTTATGCCCATGTACTGTACTGTCATCTATGCTTCATCCTGAGAAGGATGGGCTGACTAGCAGAGCTGAGCATGGCCTGTCCTTACTGGTTTTCAAGCTGTAAGCCTGGAAAAGAACCTCTGTGCCCCTAAATGCAGGCATTCTTGGGCTGTATCTCCAGCACAGTCAGGAGGGAAATTATTACCTCTGTGAACACACCCATGTTAATGGTGAGCTGGGTACTGCTGGCTGGGGAGGTGTGGAAGCGCAGGCTTTAGAGATGATGTGCAGGTTTGTAACCAGGGCTTCCATCACTAGTGGTTAATGCTTTAGGGATTTTTGGTTTAATTGCTACTGTTCTTGAACTGGCTTTAATCCCATTAGTTCAGGTATGCCTGCAGGAGCTGTGCTTGCACCTTGGATTGCAGGAAAGACATAGCCTTAATGCTGGGAACTAGAGCTTTGCCAGCCAAGCAGTGAGTTTTTGTTGTATCCTTTTAGGAAAGGATAAATTCTTTTGAGACTAATACTCTTGCATTAATGATTTATTTTCTGAAGCTGCCAAAAGGACAAAGATTTCTGCTTGTGTGAAGTATACAGATGAGGAACAGCAGGGTTGATGGCAGCAACATGACATTGCTAAGGTGCAGCTCAGCTCTGACTCACAAGGAAAAGTTACAGTGAGTGAAAGACAGTGACACAGCAATAGACTCATTCTATTGCATTTCTGTGTCTTCCATGGAAGCTGACAGTAAGTGCCAACCTTGCAAGGAATTTTCTCTCTGAATGAATCTCTCTACACAGACAACTTGATTCAGCAAAGCTTTCACCTTTCTTCAGGTAAAGAAAGCCTCCTTTCATTTTCTCTGGGATGGTGCTGCTGCTTGTCACCAGCACTTCAGAAGCTGATATCCTTGAAGTCCCATGCACCAACCTCTGCAGCTACTGATGTGAACACCTGGGAGATAGGAGCAGGGTGTGAGAACACTCTTGGATGTGTCTGGGATGAGAGGATGAGTGGGAGCCTGTGCTAGGAAACTGAAGGGAAATTTCAGGGAGCTCCTGGTCCTGCCCTCCTCTGCTACCCACCCCACTGCACAGCAGGGCTGGGGCAGGCTTTCACCCACAGGATGTGGTCACTGAGGTTTCTGTCCCCAACCTGGGCTTGACCCCATAGGGTGCAATGACACTGTGTGTATTCGTGGTACAGTTCTCACCAGAATGCCAGACATGTTGTGTGGGAGCTGTAGTAGGAGGCCAAGCCTTCCACCTACACAGCTCCTGCCACCCCTCTGATATGCAATCCTGACCCTACAGCAGGGTGTTGCCACCTGTCCTGGGGCATTCAGCACCACTTTAGCCCAGGCTGTGGCCCCGCTATATCTTGGGAACTCCTGGATATGGTGGTGCAGCTGCACTGACATCAGGGAGGGAAACTCCCTCTGCTCTGCAGGTCTCTCACTCCCTCCCCACCTGAGGTGGCAGGAGTTTCCCGTGGGAGTTGCACAATGTCCTGCCAGGTCTTGAGGACTGGGCAGGTTCTCTTGGGGCCAGAGCACTGCTGGGAGAGAGCCTCTTTTTGGCCTTATTTCTGGTTTTTCACTATAGTTGCTGCTCTCTGTGTTTTACTTTCTTCACAGGTGCATTAATAACCATAAGGCTTAGCCAGGGAGATGGAGCAAAATTCCAGTTTTGGCCTCTCAGACCTGGTTCCTTTTGCTCCCTCTTCATAAAGAGAGGAGCCCTGTTTTTCAGTAACGGTGTAAAGAAGCCTCTCTAGTGGTTCGTATCTGCTCTTTACTGACACTATTACCCTTACAGTCAGTTTTGTTTGATGACTTCTCAATCGTGAGAAAATGGAGACTGCAGCTCCCAAAACACATGTTCAGCTTCAAGTCTGCTCAGATGGGTGCTCTGGACTTTCTCCTAGCACTGATCTCTGCCCTGCAACCTGGAAGATGTTGCACAGTGTTATCCTGGAGCTGCTGCCTGGGCTCAGGCCCCCACCAGCAAATCTGCTCTCCTTGTACAGGGCAGTGCCAGCATAGAGGGGCTGGGATAAAGTACCCTTTTTTACTGTTTTTTGTTTGCACTAGGGACAAAAGATACTGGGGAGATGGGCAGGATTGTGTGTAGAATTGTAGTATTTTTATTTTTTAGGTTTGCTATTCTCCCTGTCCCTTGTCTCTCAGTATGGGAGGTGAAGAGGAAGGCTTGTATGAGCCAAAAGACAGAAATGTGACACTTCTAGAGCAGTAGGTTCAGAGGTTGGCTGGAGGCAAAATCTGAATTCTTAAGGAAGTTTTTCCCACTATCACAGCATTCAAGTAGATCCTCCAAAGCCTGTGAGGGTCATCCTCCTGTTACCATTTTCCCTTCACTGGAGTTACCGAAGAGTTGTCTTTCCTCTGCTTGATTCTGTTCATGAAACTCCTAAAACCTTAATTCCTTTCTGACCTTTAAACATCTGTAATATTTAGTTGAAACTGGAAAGTGTGCTCAAAAGGAACTCTGACGTGTGTTTCTGTTCTCTTGGATAGCCAAGCTAAAAACATTTTATTGCTGGTAGGAGAGAATTATTTCCTTCTCTTCAGCTTTTTCTAACAAAAAATCCCCAAATATCCCACAGACTTCTTGCTCTTAAAAGAAATTCATTTTAACTTAAAAAAAAAAATTAAAACGACCACAACCACTCCCCTGGAAACCCCAAGCTGTGAATGAAATGTTTCATCCCCGGGTGTAAAGGGTGGGGCTGATTTCAGGCAAATCCTGAAACTAGCAGTTGAAAAGATGGCTCAGAGCAAAGCTGGCATCTTTCTGTCTTCCTTGTCTCCCAGTCGTTCAAAGGTCCCTGGACCCATAGATCAGTACTGGAGCCACAGAGATGTCAGGAAACTGTGCCTCTCCCTTTCACCCTATTAAGGACTGGGGCTGCTCACAGGCATCCTGCTACTGACTCGGGTGGCAGTGAAGAGACCATTATAAATCCCCAGCAGTCTACTTTCTAAGGATATAAATGTTTGTCTCTGCTAAAAGATAATCTCATGGTCATTTCAGTGACAGCTCAAATCGAAGCCAGAGAGAGTGTGCATAGAGGGGTAATGGGAGAGTAGTCCACAGCTGTTTCTCTGACTGTTTTACCCTCCCAGCCATGAAAGCAGCAGTGGCAGAGTGATGCCCCGCATTCCTGCCCACCTACACACATGCTTCCTCCACATAGCCCCGCGCTGCCTGCTTACCACAAGCACTAGAGACTTGGCTGTAAATCCGCTGTCCAGACAGATCCTTGACACCCCTGCTTCCGCTCTGCTTCTGCAGGACACGTGCCTGTAGCTGTGAGATCAGCATCACACTCACTACCCGCAAGGAAGCTGCCTAGGAAGAGCAGTGAACACTGAGGATATCACAAGCCCCCTCTTGAGCTGACTTCCTTTAAGATCTGCTACTGCAAGAAGCTCCCCCTTGCCTGCACTCCCAGGTTGCTTTGATCATGGCATCATAGAAAGGTTTGGGTTGGAAGGGACTTTAAAGGTCATCCCTTTCCAACTACCATTCTGTGGGCAGGGACATCTTCCACCAGACCAGATTGCTCAGAGCTCCATCCAGCCTGGCCTTGAACACTTTCAGGGATGGGTTGTCCACAACATCGCTGGGCTACCTATTCCAGTGCCTCACCACCCTCACAGTAAAGAATGTCTTCTTAAAGTAAAGAATTTCTTCCTAAATTAAGTTTTCTAGTCCTTAAGTACCCATTCAGACTCCCTCTGAGATCATCAGCTCTTAAATGTTTTGGGCTCCATCTCCCTGTAGATTTTCTTTAAGGCAATTCGAATGAAGTTGGCCAAATACCGCTGAGCCCTGGGAGCCTCCCAGCTATGCATGGGGCACTGGCAACTCACACACACACACACACATACACACACACACCCTGTGGCTTGTGTTTCCACTGCGGGCTGTGCTATGCAAAGGAGCACCTTGCAGCTGAGAGGAGCTGGGTGCAACCTCACTGCAATGGGGAATAGCCCTGCCTAAATTCATGGTCAATCATCCCACAGCTAAATGTTGATTGTGAGCAGGAGGAAGGAAGGAAGCTTAGCTTGGGCAAGAGAGATCAGGAGACTTGCTGGCTTTTGCAGGGGTCTTTTGTGGGTTTCCATGGCTCTGTGTTCCAGCTGGGAAAAGCAAAAGATAGGCCTTCTGAGCTATCTCAGAAGATGTCCAGATCTCTGTGGAAGGCTGAAAATGTCCAGTTCTCTGGGAAAAGCAGTGAGGTGCACTGCCAGAACAAACCAAGACATGAGCAATTTGCATTTGACCAGCCCCAGGTCTGAGAGCTGGTACAGGTCTTGGGCACTTGGTAGCCCCTTTTGAAGTTTTTATGGAAATGTCCTTGCTAGAAAACCCTCTCATCACTGCCTTGTGAGTGAGAAGAGAGCCCTGCTCCAAGCAACTGTTTCCCATCAAAATTATGTGATACTGCTTTTTAAAATTAAGGTGTTTTTTTTTATTTATTTTTTCCCCAGAAGTTGTTCTTTTGGTGTGAATTCCTAGATAGAGACTAACTACCTCTTTTTGACTGAGGTGCTGCTAGATGTATTCAGCATTAAAATCAGGAATCACAGGATTGATGGTCTGGGCTGTAACAGACATGTATTTACTGTGTCTGGGGTACAAAGGGGTACTCTGCTATGCACAGCTAAGGTAGTGTAAAGCCAGAGGCCAGCTTCACCCTCAGAGGCAGAGGCCAGACCAGCAGCATCAATTTTAGGACCTGCCAGTTGTACTTCACAAAACCCTTGGGATGTGTGATCTGCACATGTGCCAGGTGAGGAGAGTGGCCAAAACCAGAAGTGGTTCTGTCTCCAGATCAGAATGGTCCAGCCTTTTCTTGTTCTCAATATGTTGACCCTGCACTCAGATCATACTGGGGAAGACTCTTCTCCAGCTTCCATGAAGAAGTAAGTAGAGCAGGGTTTCACAAGAACAGCATCTATCTCACAGCATTTCTTTTGCCTTTTAGGCTGAAATCTACCAGGAAAGACAAAGTTTTCCAGTGCTGGGAGAGCACAACCACTCTTCCATGAAATCAGGCTTGGAGAGGTAACACCTAATCCCACCACAGCCATGGCAGAAGAAATCTGGAAGAAAGCTTCTGGTGTTTCTCCAGGTGCAAGCATGGGGTCTCAAGAGTTTACTCAGAACCCAGCCTGGTGTCTGATGCTCCTCCCCAGCAGGTTGGTTATCTATACCCACATCCATGGGCGCAGATTGAAACCAAGTCCTGGAGCAAGAGAGCACAGACCCAAGCTCTCACTGAAATTGTCTGTGCAGGGAGAGGATTTGCCTGCCATGTCTTTGGTTAAGGCTTGATGTTCAAAGCCTAGACCAGAGTCAGGCTATCAGTGTGGACCATGAGTTTGTCTGGCCTTCCTTGCCCATTCCCTGAAGCATTCGCTGCCTCAGGAGACGTGGCTGCTCAGGGGTAAGCACAGCTCTGATTTCAGTAGTGAAAGGGGATGCAGCCACTCTGCAGCCATGTTCACTGTGCTGCTTTATGTGTGTGCAAGCCCTCATGTGATTCCTCCTCTCCTGTCCTCTCCTTGGTAGGTCCTGGTTTGGAGATTCCCACACTTCTTCCCCACTGATGCAGGCTACAAGGTTTGATGTTTATTCTGGGGTTCAGCCTAAGAGAGGGAAGGTGTTTCATATTACTGCTCTGCCACAGGCAAGACAGAGGAATCAGTGTCCAGCAGTAAGGGTTTATTAACTTCAATTAATAAACACATCCTTCACTTCCAGCCTCTCCTCCTTGGTGAATGCTTGGCCAGGGATCAGCCCTGCAAGTTTACAGGATTCACAATTCACAGATGTTAGGAACTATCAGGCTGAGTGTGGGTGGAGAATGTCAAGACTGAAATAGCTCCCCTGCCACCCTGGCACAGGCAGCAAAGAAAATGTTTCCACGTGACATTCTTCGAACCAAAATTTCCTACAGGGAAAATACAGAGGGGAAAAATAAGAGGCAATCACTGCCGCCTCAGAAGGTTCCTGGCTTTTGATCAGGACGCCAGCATTTGTGCTGACATTAGCACAAAATATACACTATAGGTGAGCTATAGGGAAGTCCTTTACACTTCTCTTCATGCACTCAAACATATAGGTCTGCTTGAAGATGCAATCCCACTGGTGCAAAGATATGTGGATGCTATTTTTTTCCTGCTGGAATCCATTTTAATTTAGCTCCTGATTCATATTTCATTCATTCTCCAAACCCACAAAACCAGGATAGGTTTACAGTCTGTACTATTTGGATAAATCATGGAGGGGGAAAAAACAGGGGGACAAAACAGGTTGCTTTCCTGAGTAATTTTTTGTGTGACCCAAAAGACAGAGAAAAAAAAGAAAAGGAGGTGGTAGGGAGAGAATTAAAGCCATCCCTCCTTGCTTTCATGTTCCTTCAGGAAAATCAGATCTGCTTTTCATCTTTGGTAGTTTGTTTTGGTGGACTTGCTTTGGTGGATATGCTTTTGTTTCTTTAGGCTTTAGTGGCTTAAAAAGATGTGATTTCTGTTTTCTTACTTCTATTTTCTCCCCAGTAAAATATTGGGTATTTTTTTAATGTGAAAAATGTGTATATTATTTACAGAACACTAGAACAATGAAAGATTTCTATGTCATCTCAGTTCTTTCTGAAAAAATGGTCCAAATATGTCTGATAGTTTTCTTGCGGGGAGGAGAGCAGGAAGGGGAGGCAGAAGAGCAAAAGTTCAGAGTTAATTTTAATTGAGGAATTTCCCTGTATTTTGTCATTCAGCTTTTGAAACTGTGACCACAACAGACTGTTTGAACTGTGGTGTGAGAGAGACTGAAAAATTCCCCAGGCAACTGTATGCAGGTACTAGCCATAGTGTTGACAAGAAAAGCTTTAAAAGTACGATGAAATTCAGCCCAGGCACTGCACCCAGCAGAGGAAACTCCAGCCATCTGGAGACAAGGATGACCAGCCGCCACAGCAGTTTGCAAAATTGCAGGGGCTGCCAAAATTAAACTGTGAAGTCAGGCAGGAAGGCAACCAATGACCGGCGAGATCAGAAGTTCAGAGAAGCCCCATATGAGCTCCCAACAACAAGTGTGTCCAGCGTACACCAAAGTTTATTAAGGATGTTGAGAGGAGGGGAAAATATCCATGCAGAAGATGCCCAGCTGGCGAGGAGGGAGTGGTGGTGATGCTCGTGTCACTGGATGAATCCCATTGGCCAAGCCCCTGGGAGATCCCACCCATTTGCAAGTGTAAAATAAATCTCTAAAGTTGTACCTTGTGTACCACTTGACCTTATTGCTTTTAGCCTGCTGGCTTTATATCTATTTATTTATTTTATTTTGGTTTGTACCCAAAGAGGGGCTCAAAGGAGATGAATTTTGAACCAGCACCTTTCACCACCTTGCAGTACTACCCTGATCCCTGCATCCAGCGGTGAGTCTCTGAGCGTGACGTAACTCTCTCCTATCACAGATGTGATCTGAGTGTCTTGTGTAATTGTTAACTTTTCTGCTATCGTCCAGTGGCAGCTGGGCTGCACGCGGAAAAATGTGCCACTCTCTTCATGCTCAGTGAAGCTTATTATTATTTTTGGCTTTCTAACAGGTTACTGTTTAATTATAAGCATCCGTTTAAGATATCCCCTTTTCCTCTTTGGCATTAGAGGAAAAAAAAATATGATAAATAACATGAATGCTGATAGTATCTTCCCTTGTGTTTTGGAGCAGAAGGTTACTCTGTGCTTTGGGTAGTAAAGGAATTGCTTTAGCTTTCTACAGTGTGCTTATTTATTTCTTTAAATGAAAAAGCTCCTAGAAATAATATGAGCTTAACTATTAAGCTCTGAGATTTTGGAATTTAAAGGATAAATAAATAATTTAAAAGATTCAGAGTAAAAAAAACTGCCTCTAAGAGGGACTAATTTTCCAGGAATATTTTTCCCTTCTGTCTAACAGCCAGCCTCACAGCCTGCCAACCACTCTTATTTTAGCTTTGTTGTTACGCCGAGTTTTATAACTTTCCAGGAGATAAAAGAGCATGTCTGCACGAGGTGTCACAGTATCACATTGTCAGTTTGTTTGTTTCCCCCAGCAGAAGATACTATATTTAAGCATGTAAATGACATGTAGATGGTATTTTTCCAGTCATAAAGTTCGGAGAGGTGAAATCCTCTGAGCACAGTCACTTGTTGAGCTGTTTTAAGACTAGTTTCTGTCTGTGTTTTGTAAAAACCCTGGCTGGTGTCTCATCAAGGCATTCAGTCCCTGGAAGGGTTAAGTATTAACTCTGCATTCTCTGCAGGGTGCTGGGGAAGGCCACTCATACTGCACAGCTCTCTGTTGAAGAAAGGGCTTGGCCACTGTCACCCAGCTCTTGGCATTGCAGGAAGCTTTGTGATCTCTACTTTTTTCCTCACTATTGTGATTTGTTACATTTGGGGGGGCTTTTATGCCCTCCTTAATCCGTTGGGTGTTTGGTGCCACCACTGTGAGAAGGTCCTGGGGAGGAGTGTGGAGACCTGGCAGCGAGGAGGGGCCACGTTTGGGGCCAGCAGAGGGGAAGGAGCAGGGCTGGGAAATAGCGCACAGTCCTTGGCTGTGCTGCCGTGGCAGAGGAAGATGGAACAAAGCCGGCAGGGTATTGGATTCCCTGGCGAGACCCTCTACAACACGAGCCCGAGGGCTGGCCGGGCACATGCAGCCACGCTCTGATCTCCTGCAAATCCACCCAGCCCTGCTGACCCCGGTAGGGATGTGCCTGACAGCAGGAGAAGAGCAGTACAAGAGTGGTGCCCATCCAGGAAGGTGGATTCAGGCTGGCAGCAGAGGAGTCTTTGGTAGATTAAAAACTTTCCATGTCTAGAAGCCAGAGCCAGGCAAATTTCAAACCAGAAAATGGATAAAAAGAAAAAAGGGGGAAAAATTAAATTGGAAAGCATAAAGACGCAGTCGGGAGTACCAGCCCTTCCTGCCAGTCGCATCTCATCTCATGTCAAATAACAGGTTCAGAAAATTGGTGCTGTGACTCAGGCAAAAAAATTCAGGTGGAGAAGGAATTAAAGAGAAAAAAAATCCCTTGGCTGTATTCTGTAGAATTTTTTTAAGGGCTTCTTACCTCTTCAAATCTGCCTCGTCCAGCAGGTCAGGCCTTTCAGCAGAAATCCTGCTCCTCGCCACATTCCTTAGCAGCATGATGAGTTTTTAAGTGACTGCTGCAGTGTGGGAAGCTTCAGGACAGATAGTTTGTGACACCCCTCAGTCATAAAATCTGTTTAAGATGTAGCTTAGAGTAACAACATGTCTCAGCTGTTATGCATGTCTGTTTACATGAGCCAAGAGTGGCATTGGTCCAATTATTGGAGACTGTGCTCTGCCACAGGTCAAAATCAGCTGAAAGCTGGTCCTAGAGATATTTGCCTCAGTCTGAAGACATAGATGGTCTTCAGCTTTAAGATCCATTGGTTGCATATTCATGATGTGCTGAGTGACATTTCTCTGACATCTTTAACAAAATTCAATAGTTTCAGAACTGTATTTCTTTTACACAGTTTGAAACACTTCTGCTTTGATGTGGTTGAATTACTTTATTTAGCTAATACCGGTGTGCTTCTTTGCAACTTAAAATTACATCTAGTAATTATCTAACCAGCAAACAGATAATGTTGAGCTGAGGCACGCTGGCAAAAAAAACCCCAAACACAATAGTGAAAAGTGTTTAGAACTCTGTTAAATTGATTTCCCTGTAGTTCAGTGTGGAGGGGGAAGCACTTATAAATCCCAGTTAGCTCAAAGATTTGTGGCTTTGATTCACCCTCTGCTGTTTCTTCATCTATTAATCTATTCAGTTTGGGGGTATCTGGCAGGCAGGCAATGTGGAACCCAACTAAAAGATTCCTCTGTCAAGAGGTGAATACAGATCACACTGAGGAGCATTAGCTAATGTGCCATTATGCTGCTCATATGTTTAATGCCTGTAATTTGACAGGCCACTGTGAAATGGTATATGCAAACAACACAATAATTCAGTGCCACATATGAGGAAAAATAGCTGGGTGCCCAGACTCTGAGCTGTGTGTGATTGTTGAGGCCACTCCAGCTTCAGTCTCAACAGCCCAGCTCCCTCACTTAGGCTATTAATTTCTTTGTAAATATGGGTATCCAAGCAAAGCATCACAAAAAACATAGAGAACCCAGATGGGGCACAGGGCAGCAGCCTCCTCCTTCACAACCCCACTCATTGCTGTGGGCACTGGAGGTCAGTGCTGGAGCTGCGGCGCAGCTGAGAAAGGGGCAGAGGGACACTGGCTATTGATGGGGATGTATGTCCTTGTGCAGAACTGAAGGATGCAAATGCAGCATGTGACTGTTGAAGTGAGGTTGGTTGGAAAGGTACATCCTAAGTGTGATCATCTTTCTTTATCTTAAACAGAATTGGCTCACAGATCTTAAAATTCAGCAAAACCCTCAAAATCTTTCTCTGTCTGCTTCCCTTATGAAGGGGAATGCTTGGAATCAGGAATAGAGCACATTCAGTTCTCTGGCTCCTGGGACTTGTAAAGTGCTGCTGTAATGAAAGAAGCACCTGCATTGAAGTGCCAAGCCACTGACCCCCCTGAACTACTTTGGATGGTACCGTGGGAGCTCATCCTGTGCTGCAGAAAACCCAGGTCAGCTCTGAGTCATAAAAAGAGCTGACTATCTGAAACAGGCGGGATTTCCACCTTCCAAGAAGTGCCCACCTAGGTGCAGCTGAAAGCCACTAATGTAAGATGAAGAAGGCACTGTAATTATGATCAAAGTCCAGCTGTTGAGAGCTATGTAATTAGTATCTCTCTCCAAAGCTCTTTTTTTTTCCAGTTAATGCCTGGTTGGGGGAGTGATGTTTACAGATAAGTTACTTGTGTTCTTGGAAATAGTGGTCATTAGGCCGTGTTTTACCCAGGAGCTCTCTGCTTTTGGGGCTGTTGGGAATGCACCTGCTGGTGCACTGGACTGTGGTCCTGCCTGCTCTACTCCCCCCTCTCCCCATGCCCAGGCTAATTGGTGGCCTCAAGATTTCTCATCCTCAGTGTGTTCAAGGTTTTCACTGTGGCTCACTCCTCCCTTTTGAATAAAAGGCCTCTCACACAAGCAGCTCTTTCTTCTTTCATTTCTGGCTTTTTATTCTCAGCACAATATGATATGGTCCAGCCTCCCAATTCTCACTAATAACAGAGGAACAACTCTGAAATCCTCCAGTCTCTGCAGCATCTGTGCAGGAAACCTGGTTTCTCAGACATGGTCCTGGGTTTTGGCTGGATTAACAAAACAAAACAAACATACAAACAAACAAAAAAAACCACAAAACAAAACCAAATCCCCCCCAACAAGTATGCATAAAAAAAGTCTATTTTTGGAAGAGAGAGAAACTGTTAGAAATTAGCTGGGGTGAAGGAGGGGAGGGTATGGGTCATGGAAACATCACCTTCTGGGTGCTGTATCTGAATGGATTTTGGTGAGCAGGGTCTAGTTCCAGCCTGCCAGAGCTACTGGGTTCAAAGTGATCTTTCATCAGGAGCATTGCATGTGTCACTTCACCTTCCTTCATTGATTCCCACACGTATCAAACAGGGTTGGGAAATGGACTGCATTTATCAGATAGGAGTCTCTCCAAGGTTAATGCTTACAATGCAGGACAAAGGTGAAAACTCACTGTACCCGGTGCTCATCTTTGCTAATAGGCACTAATGAAACAGCAAGTTTCTCTCCTTTGGGGCTGACTATCCCTCCTGGCTACAGGCAGCAGTGTGCTATGTCCCTTCGTGGCTGTGAATCAATGCTGGCATAAGCAGCCCTCCTTCCTCTCGGGTATTAGTATTGTGACAGAGATTTGCTAAGTTGTCATAGGGTCATATCCTACAGAAGCATCTCATACCACATGTAGGCTCTGCAGAATCCCTGCATTTGGACAACTTACATGCTTTTTCTCTTTCCTCATGCTATGCTTTGCTGAGGAATAACTGAACTCCTGCTATGACATGGTAGACAATCTCAGCTGCCTTCACCTTTGAGAGGGGAGCCCAAATTTGCTGTGTTGGCAGAAGGACTTGAAGTTAAATAAGACACATGACCTGATATAGATCTATTTGCAGAAACAGACAGTGATAGAACAGGTACTTTCCAAAGACTCAGAGAGGGGCCAGAAATTGTTCTGAGCAGCTTGTGGTGTGCTCAGAGGAACTGGTACCTTCTGGAGGAGCAGAACAAGGTTCATGCAGGAAGGAAAGGTGGAGGGGAGCTGGGGAGCTGGTTTTGTTACTGACTTTGGAGAGCTCTCCTGTGAGGTGGTGGTCACCTTCATGGCTGTGCTGCCACCCCTGGCAGAAGTTCCATGGGGGAAGGCCTCCAGCTGCAGCCATATGCACACGAGGGGATAGCATGCCATGCGCCAAAATGACTGTCACAGGGTGGCCTCTTCAGCAGGAGGACTTTGCAGACACCTCTGCAGTGGACATGCTGCCAGTGTGAGACCCCTTTGCTGCCTCCAGCACCTTGCCAGGGATGTGTGCTGCTGGTGGTAAGGAGAAGAGGTTATTTATCTCTTCTTTTAGGTCTGTTCTTTGGTCAGTGTCCTGATCTTGTACTGCAATCACATTGGAAGATGGGTCTAGAAAATAGAATCTTTGCAAAACAGTGCTTAAGAGCCTCACATTAAACCCTCTAGTTTTCTTCCTGGCAGAGCCCCTGCAGTGTGCTCATCCCTGCTGCCTGACTCTGTTCTGTCCCTGCTGGACCTCTTTGCTCTATGTCCCAGGGACTTTGTTGAGCTGAGGATGTCACAACCCCTTGACAATCAGTGTCAAGGACAGTAATTTTTCCTCTTCAAAACGGTATAGGCTTCTCAAAAAAATATCTGTCTGCTTGGAGGTACTTTTAATGCTGCTTAAAGGATTAAAGTGGAACCAAATCAACCACTTTCTGTGCTTTCTCAGATCTCAAAGAACTGTAAGATTATATGAAGTCTTTCATGTGGTCCTTTTTACTGTGAGGAGAGAACACCTAATTCATAGTGCCTTGCTCAACTTTCAAAAATACTGAAGAAATTAAGCAAGTTCTTAACAGTTCATCTGTTCAGAGGTGTTGAGGCTGTTCATAGTACATAAGTTACAACTCTATGCTGATTTATATTGTACCTTCTGCTACAAGTTAATTTGCAACAGTTCTTCTCAACAAACACAAGGATTTCTGGCCTAACAAAAGGGCTCAGCTTTGATTTTTGGAGCAATGAGACCCTCTGACTGTTCAACAAGTGTCCACAGGAGTACTGAACCCTCATGAAAAAATGTCAATAGGAGTCCATAAGGTATGGGAGAGGAAGGAGGGTCTTGGATGAGGAAGAAATCAAGGAAAATTGGCTTTCAGTTTGGTGCCTGGCTCTATGCTAGTTTTGCACTTACACAAAAACATTCATAGGAACATGGTGAGAGCCAATGCTTATAACGGCATACAAATTTCTGTTTACCTTAACATTTTTCAGCCTGTGATCAACACTGAAATAATCAGAAGGAAAATGTTTTGGTATAATAGATTTCTGGGGTTTGTTTGACTAGTTCTACTGATAATAGATAACATCTGCTTAGCTAGCTTCATGAAAATATCTTTGTCTGTTCCTAGAGCTTACTTGGGAGTCTTTGGTGCCCGTTTATAATCACTTACTACTGTGTAGCAGATCGTCTCCCCACAGGATTTTGCTGCTGAGTCATTTCCAGTCAGGTGTTTGAATGCCACAGGCGGCCTCATGTGATAAATACCAATGCACATAAGGAAGGGGAATTCGGTTAGTGCTCGGAGCTATAAAGAGAACAGCCATCTCCAAGAGTGAGAAGGGGGAAACCCTGCAGTAAGTGATCGGGGGTTCAGTAGGTTCTTTGCAACATAAAAATAAGTCTGCTTACAAAACCTTGCCCTGGGAGGTTCAATGCCTGTCTAGTTTAGTAATGTTGATATGCACCAAAGTCACTGTATGCTGAACAAATGTATGGAAAGAAGCTTGAAATGTGCTGGTGAGCTGGACGCTGCAAACAGCAGTGGCTCAGCTGCATATTGCCAGCAGTGTCTGCCTCTGCACTGGGGAGCAGGAGCTGGTGAGATGTAACAGTGGGATTGCTGTGCTTGCTGTCAGTGGGGTCTGTGAGGTGGCTGTGACACACGTGAAATTGAAATTCAGCTGGCTCCAAGAGTTAACATGAGCATTAGATGGTCAAATATAACAGGAGTTAAAATTTCAGCGTTAAACTACAGAATTTCTTTGTGCTGTCTTCCAAGTTTGGTTGTTCATATTTGTGAAAGTTCCTCTCAAAATATGCAGGTTAGAAATATCATTCCTGGTTTTGGCAGAAAGGGAGACTCAGTGTATTCACAGCACTCCAGGAGCTACAGCTTTAAGATAATCACAAGCAAAAAATCATAAATCACATTAGGTGTGGCAATGTATTGATAAAATTATAGGGAGCCAACCCTGTAATTTCTTAGCACACGGCATAGTTACAAAAGCAGAGATCCTGTGAGTGCTCCAGGTAGCATTCCCTTACCCACCAGCAGTGTTCCTGATAAACAGGTCATTTGTTCCTGTCTTCCAGGACTATAATCTGCTCTTAATTCTTTGCCCTTCATCTGCCCTGTCTTGGAGCTATTTTGTGACACAGAGAAAGGTTTTTGCAAATGTTCTTATTTTTGAGAGGATTCCGTGCCCTTGGGCTTAGCAATAGCTGCCCTGCCACAGAGTTGCTATGTGCTGAAAAATGCCGCCTGCATGGTATTTAGCAGAACTCCTTTTCCTGAAGGAGTATCACTGGTGGCAGGGGTGAGGAATGGGAGTTATTTTTTAGGATCCAAACCACATCAGATTTCACAGATTGGCTGTGGGGGTAACAAGTGAGAACTTCAACCAAATTCATATTACAAGAATCTGCTCCTAACATCTGCTTTGATGGTGTTTCTGTTTGCATTTTAATTATTTACTGAAAGACAGGATGTTGCTGTTTACAGTTTCCTGCTTCTACAGAGTTCTGGGGACTTTCTGTATTATGGTGATGATTTATTTTATATTTTTGCAAAATTCAACCTTTGAGAGAAAGTTTGAGAGAGGGACTTTGTAAGTCCCCTGAGCAGTTCGCAGAGTAAAGAGTTTGTGTAACTAAAGACAGAAGCAGCTTTTGCAAGAGTAGGTGCTTTGGGGAGCCAAGTGTCTTACCTGGCTCAACACAAAATGTCATGAGTCTTTTGCAGCCGACCATGTGAGAACCTTCCCGTGTTAAAAAAGAATCTTATATTTTGGGATTCCTGTCTGGTGAAGCTGTCCCTCTCCTCTCTGACTATATTTATATGACTAAATGCCCTTCTATGCATAGTTTTCCAGGGCTGAAAATCAGTGTGGGCTGCATGTTTTCTGGTTTTGCTTCCTCTTGCTGGGGGGCCATATTGAGACACACGTGGGACATCCTCTCACCAGCCTCTCCTTGCCACCTCCTCACAGTGGCCAAATTTGGGGAATGCTTGTCCTGTATGGACCTGGACTGCAGCAGCTCAGCAGGCAAGGATGCCTAGTGCCTTCTCGAGGTTATAGCTGCAGCACTTGGGCAAACAAATCTCAGGAGCTGTTGGGGCAATCCTGGCAGAGAGAGGATCTGACTCCTTCACACATCAAAAAAGTTCAAATCTCAGAAAGTTTAAAAGAAGCTCCATTCTTGGCAGAATGTGTTAGTGTCCTGGGGACCATATGCCCTTAATACTATTGATAGTGATGTGCTGCAAGCAGGGAAGAAGCTGCTTGCAGGAAACATGTCAGGGTTTAAATGGAGCTCAGAGCCTGTTGCAGGGCTACAATCCCATCATGAGCCATCAGGGCTGCAGGCACAGCCAGAAAAGCCCATGCTGTGTGTGCCTCTGCCATTCTGTGGAGCCTGGGCATGGAATACCCCTCGGATTTGATCCAGAAAAGTGCATTCAGTTCCATGTATGCAGTTGTAGCAGAGGTGGGAGGGAGCCAAATACTGCACTTCTCATTTTGTTTGTCTCTAGAGGGTTCAGATGGCACCAGCATTCAGGAAAGGTTTGGAGGGGACTGAAACTTCCTTACCAGAGAGATGAGAGGTAGAAACCCCTTTACTCCCTCTCCTGTTGGCTGGAAACACCCTAGAAATGGTGGTCTATGCAGGAGTGTGAGGATAGGTGCTGAGGTTAGTCCACTGCCAAGACAAGATCCCAGAGCACAGCACTCTAACACCTCGTACCTCACCCAGAAATCTACACCAAGAATCATCATCCCATGGACATGAAGGGCAGTCAGCCACATGAACATTTGAGCTGGGCTTACCTGGTTTTCTAAAGTTCATTGTCACATGCTGCAGAAACCTCCTCTTTTTCCACTAATCCTCACAGCAGCAGGCTGGGTGAGGCACACACATCGGGAGCAGCTTCATGCTGCACTGAGTGTTCACAGCTTCTGGGGAGCTGCCTTGGAAGGGCTGTGCATAAATGCACCATATCAAATAGCAGTCACTCCATCAGTTCCCATACACCACACTTCTGTGTTTATCTGCCACTAAATAGAGCATACTGTGCTTGAAATGATCTATTACCAGGTCATCTGGGTGCTATCTGTATACCACAGTCTGGAGCATGTAAATCAGCATTATGCGTGTTCCTTGGATGATGTTTGATCCTCACACTCCCTGGGAGCTGCACTGAGCTTCATTTCATCTCTGCAAACATGAGCATTGCATGTGAGATGTTATTGGGCTCTGACTGTATCACATAAGAGACACAAATTAATGTGGGGTTTTTTTTGTTTTGTTTNCGGTGGGGGGCATTGGGTTTTTTTCTGGTTTAACCCTGTTCCACATTGGGAAAAATACTGCTCTAGCTGAGCTCCCCAAGCTGTTATTCTCTGCACCACATAATCTCCATTTATTGTGTTAACAAGCAAACCAGTGAGGAATCCAGAGACCTCCCTGGCAGCTACCCAGCACAGTGCAGGTCCCTGGTTTGGAGGACTGGCCACGCTCATGACAAAGCCTTGATATGGGGGTCTCTCTCAGGTTCTCTTGGTGATGCTGCTGGCACTCGCTCTGATGGTGCACAGTCCTTAGGAAGGGATGAGCTCAGGACATTTAGTGGTGACTGGACTACTGGAGGTTCAGCTGAGACCAGGCCTAACTTGTCCATGCTATAGAAAATGAGGGGTTGAGCTCAACAGTGCTCATGGTTGTTTCCTCTCCAGACAGCTCAGTGGTCAGGCCAGGGCCATGTCTCAAAAACATGCTAGCATGTAGGCAAGAAATAATAGACAAACTAGACCTTGAACTCTGGCCAGGCCAGCAGTGTGGATCTAGCTGAAGCCTTTCCTTGCTGCTCTACCCTGGCTGCAAGTGGAACTTTTCTGTTATGTTTGGGTATTTTTTTTCTCTTGGCTCTGGCCTCTTTCAGAGCCTCGTAGTATCTAATGAGAACCAGCTCCTAACACCCTGATTGCCTTTTTGAAGCTCTGATATACTTGGATGAATTATTTTACCATCTGTAATAAATAAAGTATTTTTTTATTCTGTGTTGTGGTCTCTGTATTGGTGTCATGGAGGTAGACTGGTGAAACTTGAGAGATGTTGTTTGCATCTAACTCTGCAAAATTTCAGCAGACAATAGTTCAGTCACATTTCCTGTGGGAAGTTCTAAAAGCAAGCTCCTTGCAAAAACTGAGGTAGATACTGTTTTAGGGTAAATACTGTAATAGCAGGAAAAAATACTGATAACCAAATCTCAGAAGAGGGGAATTTGATTGGGCAAGCCTCAGGAAGTTCAGATTTCTGGCCTTTGCCTCTCCAGGATTTCACTTTTCTGTATTAAATACCTAAAATCACTACAGAAGTGTAGTGATGAAGGCTCGTAATAGCTGGATTTTTCTCAGGACTGTCATCTCTTGAAAATGCCCTTGCCACTTTCATTTTTGGAGCTGTTGCTTTCTTTTCTTTAAATATTCCCTGATGCCGTGGAGATCTGGGCAACTGGAAATTAAGCGGTTAACTGTTTTAGGCTGCTTTGGGCATTTAACAACTGCCTTTCCCCTACACTTCTCCAGAAAAGATGAGAGATCTCCCCATACTCTGCAGCAGAATGCAATAGCAGAGGTGTCTGAGTCTCCTACTTCCCTGGATTTTCTGCTTGTGCTGCTTTTGAGAAGACTTTCTCACTTACTGCAGTAAAAGCTCTCACCTCTGCCCAACAGCTCTGACTCTTCTATCTGCAGATGGGCACTGCTTTTAACCACCACTGCTGTAAATTTGGGGAAGGGATTGACTGGAAAAGTGAGTTACAAGATAATGCAACTGCTTTTTAATTGTTTTTGCATTCAATGCTTTCTTAAAATGGATTATTTATATTTTCTTTTATTATTTAAATTTGGAAAGTCTTGGGACTACATTTTTCTGGAGTTGTACGGATTGTCAACAGGTCACTATGTGCTTTACAAATTTGGGGGCACTGCTATACCTCAGGAATGGAAAGACAAAGATGGACAGGTCACCCAGGGGCTGGGATTTGAGCTGGGTGTCCTGAGCTCCAGGCTTGCACTCTGACTCTGGGTTTCTCAACACAGGTTGCTCAGGTTCCTTGGTGGCCTTCTGGAGGCTATGAAGAAAAAAAAAGAAAGCACCAATTGCAGTGGAATTACTGTGGCACTGCTTCACTTTGGCCAGAGTTCCACCTCTGTCAGCCCCTGCTGAGAAAGAGAGTGGGTGTCAGGGCTGAGCAGAAGGGGAGGGGATGTCCATGGCTGAGTCTCCAAAGATAGGTGAGAAGGAGGTGTCCAAAGTTGAGTGGGAGATAAGAGAGGTTGGGTGAGTTCACAAGATGCTGAAGGAAACCTTGAAGGAAAAAAAAGAAATTAGGGGTGATTAGCTCCAACAATTAGTGGACAGTACCTCTAATGCTGTAGAGGATGAGCCACCTGAAGCCCTGAGGACAAAGAAATCCCTCTAGTATGTGGAAGTGGTTGCTGTTTTCAGGCTGATAGCTGATATGAGATATTGATAGGAGATGCAGTGGGTTTCTGGGCTGCAGGGGTTACTGACAGTACTCTGAAATCATTCTGCTTCCAGAAGCCATTCCCAGCAGTTTACAGGGAGCAGGTCATGTAGTGCTCATGCTGGAAACCCCCATCACAGTAGCAATGGGAATTCAGAGGGAATGTTTTTCTCCAAGAGAAGCTCTGCCGTCCATGCTGGAGCCGGGTGCTGGAATGGGGTACAGGTCTGAAGTGATATAATGTGCTTTGAGGGGCTGCTGCAAAGCTGCATATGTTGCATTCACTGCAGGCAGAGTCTTACTCAAGATGACTCTAACTGAAAGGAGATGATGAATGAAAAAAATCCCCCTTGTGTTTTGCAGTAGGGTGAATTAGGAGGATCACTCTGTGCAGCCAGTTTCACTTCCTTTGATATAGGTCAGTCTTGCTCACACACATATGCTTCCAAAAGGCAGATCTACGTCACAGGGAAATCAGGATGCACTATTACAGTAGACTCTAGCAGAACACCAAGCATTCCTCTGAGACAGAATTTTTTAATTCCTCTAAATATATAGCTCACAATTGAAACAGCATGTGTGCAATAGAAGTGCCATTTGCCTAGCAAATAGTAGATGCTAACAGTCACAGAATCACAGAAAATACTGAGTTGGAAGGGACAAGCATCATTGAATCCAACTCTTAGCCCTGCACAGGACTATTCCCAAGAGTCACACCATCTGTCTGAGAGTATCATCCAAACACTTCTTGAACTCTGTCAGGCTTGGAGCTGTGACCACTTCCCTGGGGCGCCTGTTCCAGTGCCCAATCACTCTGGGTGAAGAATCTTTTTCTAATATCCAACCTAGACCTCCCCTGACACAGCTCCAGGCCATTCCCTGGAGTTCTGTCACTGATCACCACAGAGAAGAGATGACTACTTGTCTCTCCTCCTCCCCTCACAAGGAAATTGTAGCTGCAATGAGGTCTCCCCCCAGCCTCCTCTTCTTCAGGCTGAACAGATCAAGTGACCTCAGAGACTCCTCATGCAGCCTTCCCTCAGGGCCCTTCACCATCTTCCTTGCCTTCCTTTGGACACTCTCCAATAGCTTAATATCTTTCTTGTATTGCAGTGCCCAAAACTGCACACAATATTCAAGGTGAGGCTGCCCCAGTGCAGAGCAGAGCAGGACAATCCCCTCCCTCGACTGGCTGGCAATGCTTTGCCTGATGCCTCCCTGGACACGGCTGGCCCTCCTGGCTGCCAGGGCACTACTGACTCATGTTGAACTTGTCCTTCCTAGTCTGTCCTTGATGGATGCTGTAGGACACTGGCAATGTCACAGAGCCCTTCTCTGCTTCACACCTAGTTCCTTTTTGTGTTCCTCATATTTGCTTGGCTGTTGGCTACTTGTGAGATCAGGGTTTAACCTTCTGGCAGTCAGCTTCTTTCATTTTCTAATGCACATCTCTATGCCACTTGACCACTTTTCTCTTAGCTGCCCCTTCCCATAACCCATGCTGCTGTCCTCATTTTTTTTTAAGTGAGATATCAGATCTGGGAAAGAAGAATGGGTAATTGAACCATAGGTGAAAGTTATATCCTGTCTCAAAGGAATCTGGTGCTGGTTTTTGTTATTGCTTACATTAGTCCTTTTTAATCTGTGCATCCATCAGTTTTCTTTAGGAGATGTTTTCTAGGACTGACACATAGGAGCAGTGTTATATGGGAAGATGATGTGAAGGGTTTAAAGAAGTTGCTGGAAGTCTAGATTTTGAAATGCTAAATCTGAAAGCTAGGCTCAAAATCAAAAGGAGAATAAATTCTTGTGAGGGCAGTTCAGCAGGACCTGCCCCTGCCAGGATGGAAATCAGTCTCTTTTGGGCTCACGTGCGCCAAGACCTTGGAATATGGCATTGTACAGTGCAATTCATGCTGGGAAGGGAAGATGCTTGTTGATGAAGTAGACACAGAAAGGGGTGCAATAGAGGTCGATAAAATTCAACCACAATCTTCCCCGAGGGGGTTGAGAGCATGCCTGTCTACATTTGGCCTTCATTTTGGCACCCCCGTTTGCAGCAATGAACCTGTTTGATTTCCAGAGGTCTCTAAGGGGTGCTCCCAGGGTGTGCTCTGCTGGTTGAGGGTGGCTGCTGCGGTCATGGGGGACAAGAGTGCTCCACACTTCGGGGAATTCCAGATGACACTGCCTGCCAGGCGCACGCTTGTCCGGTGCTGCCAGACCCCGCATCCTTCTCCTCTTGCACAGCTGTGAGCTTCATTAGGTACTGATGTCTACAAATCACTGCAGAGTTACAATGCAGAGCAGGGGGAATTCCAGCAGGACGAGGGCTGCCAAGTTCCTCGAGTTTTCACCGTGCGATCTGAAAAGGAGCCCCCTCCCCACTCAAAAACTAAAAATACAACTGACACCAAGATTCAGGCATTTAGGCATAATGCTCATGAACTTTAAATCATCTGTTTACCATTGCTTTTGATACACTTCAAGGTGTAACCGGAGAAGACAGGGACAAGCATGCAAACTGGGATTGCTGGAGCTGAAGATGCCGATTTTTCTGTGACTTAATTCTCTACCCAGCTTACACCCTGTGGTGGTTAAGAGCTAATATATTCATCTGTGCATGAATTAAGGATTTTTAAGGGGTTAACTGCTGTAACCGTTCAGGAAGAAAGATTAGGTTTTAGTCTGGGAATATGGATCAGAATTATACTTCCACCCTGAACTCTTGAGTGTGGCTTAAAGCATTTCTGCAGCCTTGATTTTCATTCCTGAGCATCAGCATTTTGGTGTCTGAAGATAAATGAAGTTTGGGAGTTTCTTGTTGTAGGAGGTGCAGTGGATACTTTACCTGAAGAAATTAAGGCCATTTTAAATTTCTCTAAACACCCAAAATCACCAGTTACTTTTAAAGCAAGCATCAGACTGGGACTCAAGTGATCAAGGTTGTATTTCTGGCCTGCTGAGGAACGATGAGTAATCCTATGACCTCCTGATGTCTTAGTTTTCCCACAGGTAAAATGGAGTAATTACATTGTCTTCCTTTGTAGAGCACTTTGAGAACTATGAATAAAATGAGCCATATTAGATATAATTATTTAAACATTATTAATTATTCTTTGGGTACATTTGCATAATGTGGAAGTGTTTTCTTCATAAGAGCAGATGTTTTTCTTTCTGCATCAAGGTTTCCACTAGGACATCCTTTAGGGGAATATATCTTATGAAATCTGTAGGTTACAGACAAAGACTTCTCTGGCCCTATCTACACGTCCACTAACTGAGAACTGCAGACTCAGTGATAGAAAATTATACACCATTGATAGACATCTTGTGGGGAAAAGCAGAAAGCAACATCCTGTAATTCTGCCAACAAGCAGAATAAAAAAGTACAAATCCTTTTGCTTGTCCCTACTGTGAAAGATTTCATGTCACAAAATTTTGCACTGTGGCTATACACCAATATTGAGCCATGAAGTTCTGCATCTTCAAACCGTACCGATAGTTTCTTAGAATTTGCACATTGCTGGAGAAAAACTAACCACCTCAGAGCTCCAGTTTTCAAGGGAAGCTAAGGAGAAGAGGCAGCTTAGATCTCTTGAAACACAATACAGCAGCTTCACTGAGATACCACACTGATTTCTGGTTTCTTCTTCATAAACTGTGCTATTAACCCAGGAGTAGTTCAGAGTGTTGAAGCACCAAGCCCGTTTTGGATGAAAAACCAAAGGGAAACCAGCTATCTCTTGGTTGTGGCAGTCTTTATTTTTGGAAAGAGGTTGCTGGACTCACACATGCGCCCCAGTGGTGCTTGAGCTGCACCCTGTGTCAGATTTGACCCTCAATCAGTGAAAGCAGGTGGCATCTGCCGTTAAGGTTAAAGCTACAGAGGAGGGGCTGTGCATGCTCAGTATCAAACTCAGGTCTTGCTTTGCTCAGGAGCTCCTGCCTTGTCCCCAGTGGTAAGTGAAACCTAGGTCTTCTGGGTTTAGTCCTTTCTGAGAAAGATTGTTTGCAGTAAAAGGTGCCATTTGGGGCGAGAAGTGTTGCTGCATTGCAATAGTTGTTTAATAGTTTTCTGTCATTATTTCCTGGTGTGGAAAGTGGTTTGGGGTGTTTTGTTTTGTTCCTGTATCTTTAACGTCTTTGATGGTAAGGTAGGAAGGGGGGAAATGTGGTAAAAAATTGAAGCATGTGCTTAGACTGAGTAGTGGGAGCAGGAATGTCTTGTTTTCTCTCTAGTTCATCATCACTTTATGTCATTCTGGGCCAAGTAGTCAGGGCTTCCATTTCCTGTGTTGGGATTCTCACCTCGAGGGAAAGGCAATTTCAGAGCGCATGGGTTACAGCTCATGAGAGGCAAATGCTGTGCTTGCCAGGTTGATTTGTTTTGGTTGGTGGTTTTTGGAAGGGTGGGTTGCTTTTTGCTTTGTTGGTTTTCTTTTTTTTGGTGAAGTTTAGCACTCCCAGCCTTCTGGAAGACTCTGAAATTGGGTGCTGTGTGGACATAGCTACGGGGGCAGGTTGCTCTCGTTGTATTTTGCAGAGATCTCACTCATCAGTGAGATGCCAAAAGGGGTCAGCTGGGATGCATTGCCACTGAGAGGGCTCTAACACAGCTCTTCTGGGGTGCTGATCAGGAGGCAGCACAACAATTGGCATGTCTGAGGCTTCAGCCCACCCAGTGAATCTGCAAAAGTGCTTTCACCTGGAGTGTGGGCTGCTCTTCCTTCAGCAAAATAAATAGGACAGAGCCGAGCTAGACCTCAGTGGGAGTGCATTGCTGCTTGGAACTTGTCCTGGGTTTCAGTGGCTCAGGAGCAGTGTCCCGGCACTCTGCGTGGAAATACTGTGCTCTTGGTGAGGTCCTGCTTCCCTGAGAAGATTTAACTTGCTATTAATAATCCCCTGGTGGTTTTTGAAGGAGGGACTTGTGGATGCAATGTCCTATTCAGCTTGCAGTTTGATGGGGGCTGTAAATCCCCCTGCAGTTCCAGTCTGGTGTAGCTAGGGCTCTCTGCTTGGTGAAAACCAGCCTGCCAGCTCTTTCAGCAGTCGGTGCAGGGGTTTATCTTGTACACTTCCACAGAGGCAAACTAGACCAGACTTAGGACCATGCCTCGTTCTGTTGCAGTGAGTAGGTTGGTCTGAAAGGCCACATTCAATAGTGCCATTTCCTACAATGCCCTTTGGGAGGAGTGGTTGTGGCTAAAAGGGAGGTTGTTTAAGTGTCTGTTAATAAAAAAGTAGCTGGTTGGTAGAACCAATTTGAGCAATGCAAATGCCTGAAAACTTGTGTTTAACTTTAGGCACTGGGTGCTTATTCTACTGAAAGTAGAGCATTTGCTCATATGGGAAAAGGCAATTGAGTAGTGAAATTTACGTGTTAATTTTGCTTATGCTTTAGCTGTTATTTTCTTGTGGAAATTGAGGCATTTAGGTGTTTAGTAAACAGAGGCTGCTCCTGTGTGTTGAGGGCTATTAGTTAAGGAAAATGGCACTAGGTTTAGATTTTATTAAGATCACAGGAAAAGAGAGAGCTTATCTTGCATGCAGCTTTATGCTGAAGTTGGTTTTCTCGCAGCCTGACAGCTCTTTTCCACCTGAGAGCAGGATGCACCCAACTGAATAAAGAGCAATGCTCACTCCCTCTGTAACACCCACAGTATTATCACAGCTGCCTTGCCAAGGCTGGCCACCTAACCCTGCTGTCTCCTTTGAAAATGGGGCTCTACAGGTAGTAAAGGTTACAGAGACTGATGAAGGTTGAAGGAGTCTCTCAAATTCTGCTTTTGTGAAAGCATTAACCAGAAGACTTATTGTGCTTGGTATAGGGAAATGTGCTTTCTTGGCCATCAAGTAAAATCTGATGCTTTGCTTAGAAACAGTAAGCTGGGAGCTTGACTGGATATAGGGACAAAGATGACATAGCTGGAAAACATCCCTCTCTGGAGAAAATTGAAATTGTTTTTAGTAGAGGGTTGTACCAGCTGTGTCCTTAACTAGTGTTATCAGTCTGTCCAGCTAATATCTCCTGCACTGAAAGCTGTGGGCACTGCTTGGTTAGGGCAGGTTTATGATATTGCTGCTGAATGGGACCGCCAGGGCAGGCAGGGTGAGCTGGGTTGCTTTGCCTTTTTGAGATCAAGAACTTTTTCTAGCATTGAACGAAAGCTGGGATATGCCATGGCATGCAGGAATCTCATTGCAATTGGTTGCCTAAAATTGAGAAAAAAGCTTTGAGACAATATCAGTATAGATAAAGAGGAGCTCTTTAATGAAAAGTCTCTGAGGAAGGTCTGTTTTGTTATAACTCTAGTTTTTGCTGAAGTTAGTTCCTGTTGATGGAGTAATGAAAAGTGATTTTTAGTGAACAAGTCAGGAGCAGTTGTGATAAGTGGCAAGCAATTGTTAAAAGTGACCACTCCGGGGGCTTGGGAGCACCCATTGTGGGATTTCTCTGCCCATTCTTTGGAGATCAGGACTGGGTGCAGGCTATTGAGCAATGCCTGGGGTCTGTGGGTTTAGTGGCAGAGCAGGTTGCAGAGCACATGCTCTTCCAAAGCTTGTGGTGGCATTGACTTGCAGCTTATGTAGAAGGCTTTAGGCTAGATATGTTCTTTGGGGTTTCAATATGGCATTCTTGAAAGTGTCTTACCAGACTGAAAGCCTGAAAGGAGTAATTTCTGGTACTTTGTGGGATAACTGCTGTTCTCAGAGGATTTGTATTATTCACATGTAGTATGGGTATGTGCTCATATTTGTGAAGCACAGGTATTAGCTTGTGACACTTCTGCATTTCATTTGTCTCTGACTGTTCATGAACTTTTAAATGATGTTGGGTTTTTTTTTTCTTAAAAAGATAAGCAACTGAAATTATACTTTCACCTTCTTTGAGGCATGCCCAGCTTTATCTCTGGGGGCTTAAGCCACTTTGATTTCCATTAGCTTAGAGCAATGGTTTGCTCTTTTCTGAGAGCATGCAGTTCTATGGACAGTGCAGGTGAGGAAAGCACCACCTTCTGCAGACCAGAGTCATCCTCAAAACATAAGAGGCCACACAAATTCCCTAAAGAGAGCTAGATCCCTCTCTGACAGCAGCCAGAAGTAGATACTTCAGGAAAAGAATTGTAGTGTGATCCTCCCTCTAAAACACTTCCTTAATTTTGGCAGCTTAATAAATTAGGGTCTTCCATACAATTTGTTTAAACCATTGTGTTAAACAGGACCAATAAGTGCCAAATTAAATGTTAGTCCAGTTCTCTTTGGAATCGAGTTATAACCTTGGCTTCTGCCACCACTGTTCCACTGTCAGGGAGTGCAGCTGTTTGCTTGATTTGTGCTGGAATAACTCTTCTATATGAAAATTTTGCAGGGTTCCCGCAACCCTGTAGCAGGCGAGGTGGTCACCTGCCTCATACTCTTAATCTGAACTGAGAGTTTTTGTCCACTGCAAACATCCTCCAGAAATTCCTCACACCCCCTTATATTCCTACAGCCGTCAAGTATTTTGACATGGGTGCAAAAGCTGCTGTGTTTGAATTTAGAAATTGGCCAGTGGGATGAGAATGTGCAGCTGTGGAAGGCATGAGTGCTCCAGCTCTGTCACTGTGCCTCTTGGGTCCACCTATTTCTGTGAGGCTTGTGGGAGGTTAAGGGATAAAAATGGTCAAGGTAGTTAGCAGATCTGGTGGAAATCAGTCAGTTGGGCTCAGAAATTTTGGGGGTCAGAAGACAGTAGACAAGGGGAAAAAATCTGATGTGATGGAACTTATTTCCGTAGAAAATAGAACAAAAATATTATTTATTCTTCAATTTTTTTAAAAAAATACTGATTTCGTTCAAGACCTCAGCCACAGTGTGGTTAGGTGTAGGAGAAGTCACCTCCTAAATCATCCAAGAGCATGTCATTTAGAGAGGCAACCAGCCAGGGAGAGTGGAATTGTGCACTTCTTAGCTGCTTTACCTGCTGCAAAGACTACCTGCTTTATATGGGAAGTTGATTATTTGGAGGTAAAATGGAAAGTGGATACTTTTTTTTCCTTCTGGGATTCTTATGATGCAGCATCCCAGTGGACTCTGAGGGGTATTTAACTTACTGGGAAGTGTGGCCAAATTTTCTCCCATCTAAATACAGCATCTGCACCAGTGTGGAATGTGTGTTGTACAGCTGTGAATGTTCCAGGCATTCAGCATGTCTCCTTTTTCACACAATAGCTTCTATTTATGGGTTTTCATCAAGTTGGACTCATGTATTCAACATGTCTTTGTGTGTTTTCCCTTTTTTCTTTTTTTTTTTCCCCCTTTGCTTTTGTTGTTTAAGGTTTCTAGAAACTCCGAGCCCCTTCTCCTGGAAGGAGAGTTACTACCGATCACCCATGTCCCAGAGCTCACAGCCCAGGGAATTCCTCAGCCCAGAGGTAATCCAGCATCTCTGGGACTTCCTGGAACAGTAAGTAGCCCTTATTTGGCATTTGGGGAAGGTATTTTAGGACAGGATGCCCCTCTAATTGGGCCGCTTGGGGGATTGATACTGGGGGTTTGGGAGCCTTATGTACCTGTCAATTAGGTATGGATGTGATAATTAGATGTGTCCATCTGTGGTGACCAACTCTTGAGTTATCAAGAGGTTCCACATCCAGGCTAAATGCAGGACCAAATGCAGCAAGCTGCAGTGACAATGACTCTCTTCAAGACCTCTGGTGTCTAAACTGGCTGCTTTCTAGCACATGATCACTTAAGGCAGATGGTTGGTGTTTTCCCCTAAGGAAATGGGGTCATTACTCTGTGTCCAGGCTGCATGTTTTCATCTTTTGCTGACGTCAGGTAGGGAGAGGAGGTGAACATGGTGTAGAGTTCACCCTGTCTGGTCCATTGAGGGAAATAAAACTGACTCTCTTCCCATTTCTGACTTGCCATGACTGATGCTAAAACAGTTACTGCTATAAATCCTCCACAAGTTCTGTCTTTCAGTGATTTAACTCTTGTGCTCTTATCTCGTCTCTCTGGTCAGGCAAGAGAAATGTCCCTCCAGGCACTGTCCTGTTTAGGGGCTGTTGTGATATAGGGAGTGAGGAGATATTTGTTCATTAGTAGTTACTTACTTTGTCATGAGACTGGTTCGTGGTTATGCCAAAGTACTGGGTGAGACCCAAACATAAGAGATGGGAGGGAAAGGTGGGGTGGTGGAAAACAGAATTTAGTCACTTTTAACTTTAGTACTGTGTTCTTTTCAGGCCAATATGCTCAGTTCAGCCAATCGATTTAAACTTCATCGATGGCCCATCTGAAAATGGCTCTACAAACAAAATTGAGATTAGCATGGACTGTGTGCGAGTGCAGGACACGGAGCTGAATGACCCAATGTGGGTGAGTAGTGAGAACTTCCCTAACCTTTGAGGACATGTGGTTAGTTTTTGCAGGAGCTATTCCAGCTACATTGCCCCAGGGCGATCCTCCCACCTTGGCTGATTCCTGACCTGCTCTTCTTGTGCCACAGCAATGGCAGGAGAGAGAAATGGGGCAGAGAAATTGGCAGGAGAGCTGTGTAGTCTCTTGAACAGACTACTTAATCATCCCTGTGCTCTCCTTGCTTAGAGCAGTTTATGTGGCCTCAGGGTTAAAATAATTTGGGTTCTGGACACAGTTGTAATTTTGATGACCAAGGCCAGAGGTTCTTCAAGAGAAGAAAAAACAGTGAAGGTCATATATGAATGAAAACTTGTTTTCAGACCATGGTTGGGCTTATCCTCCCCCTGTTTCTTCAGACTAAGAGTGTTTGTAATGAGTGTTGGCCATGGGTGTCTCATCAGTATGGCTCAAGACTGGAATGCAGATGAGGCAATGCTGGTTGTTGGTTCATTGCCTTTGAAACAGACAGGCTCCCTCTTAGCAATAGCGCTACTGAAGAAGCCAGGTACTATTTTTGCAGACTGGAGCAGGAGGTATTTTGGGAGTTTGAGTTATTCATGTCCTGTTTCTGTTCTTCCTGGGTTTTGTATACTTTGGGGTAAAAATGTGTAGTTTGAAGTTTGTCTTGGTGCCTGTAAATTTTCTTGTTTTGCTGTTTCCATCATAAGAAACTGCTGCCATTTAATTCTCTGGCTAATCAACCACAATTTTTAATGTGCAAAACAATTGTGTGTTGGCATTCTCTGTCCTAGTAACCTAGTGTTTTTAACCTGGAGGATTGTGTCTGTAAGGAAATAGTTCCTGGGTCATGCTGATTGCAGTCCCCAGTGACAAAGGGTTTGACCCATTAGTGCTACTTTGGTGTACTGCTGGGGAGACTGCAGTGCTCTTCTCTTTCTATAGAGGTTGCAAAGGGTTAAAAGGCCAGTTTTGGCCTTTGGTTGGGTATGTGTTCAGCTAATGTGATGAAGTTAATCCAAGTGCAGAAGGAAAGGTGACTGACATCAAATCCGGTTATGTTTTGATTCTGCATTTGGGGGTCACAGAGGGGTGTGGTGCAAGCCTTCCATCAGCATCCAGATCTTGGGTTTTTCCAGCACAGCTCTAGTAAAATGGTGTCTCTTCAATGGACCAAAAAATTCTCCATATTTACAGGGTCTTCTGATTTTCAAAGTGCATGGTAATGGTCTGTTTGAACTGTGTCCTCTTGAAAACCAATCCCCAACAGGTCATCAGCAGAAACTTTGCTCTTTCCATGCTCAAATCTGGATGTGTGGTGTTGAGCACCAGCAAAGCCTCCTCATGTCCAGTTCTTCCCAGCTGTCTGCAGAGCCCTGTGGTGGCTGATGGGCTCACTGAAGGCCTGTTCAGAGTCTGCCTCTCCCATCTGTGGAGCAGTGAAACATGAATGGAAAGTCTCTTTTCCCTGTCCTCTGTGAGCACTGGCGCTAGGGAAGGGGACAGGCAGCTTTCTCTATGCAGTTACCTCTTGCTTATGATGGGTTTGATCCCAGCCTTGCAGGAAGCATTTCTGGGAAGGCCAATCTGCACAGTGACTTCTTTTTAAGTCACTGACATGACAAACTGAAGGGGGAGTAAGGAAATTCCATCCTACCCTCGCCCTTACTGTAAGGCAGCAGCTCAGAGTACATTAATGTATGTACATTAATAAATGTTTCAGTTTGTCTTCAGTGGAAGACAGCACCTTTGCTCAGTTGAATGCCGGACAAAAGCCTTCACAAAGCAAAATATGCATCGCAAACCTGTGCAAACAGCCTGTCTTTTAAAATGAGGAAAGCTCTTTTTACTCCCCTTACCACCACCACCTCCCTATAAATTTGCAAACATCCCTGACAGGTGACAACTCCCCTTGTAGAGAGGTCTGTGTTTGCTTTGCTGTTTCTGGGGCTCTAAGCGGCTGCAGCTTGCATTGGCAGAGAATGTGTAGCCTGGGGCAAGGTGTTTGCTTTAATCTGAAATACCTTACAACCCTCTTCCCCTCCAGCTTCTTTTCCTTTGGATAGCTTCAGGGCACGAGCTTTCCTTGCACCTGTCTCTCCTGTAACCTCAGCCATGTCACTTCTAGACACGAGGTGCTGCACGCAGCTGATTGCAGCAAAGGGTTGAAGAGGGCAGATAAACACAAAGGAATGCAGCAGAAACAGAGGGGCCCTGGGAGATGAGCACTGAGATCAAGGCAGAGGGCTTTAGAGTATTACATTGTCTTAGGAAAAGAGCAAGGCCAGCTTCTCTGCAAAATGTATCACCATGTGAGATTTAAATGGGTGCAAAGCAATCACGACTGGTTTATTTGAAGCAATTGTCCTTGTGTAGACTTTAACGCAATCCCAGTAAGCATTTAAAATGAACTCTGCACCTTCTTGCAACTTATGCCTGAAAAATTAAATTTTCAGTCTTAAAAGATGCCCACCCTTGATCCCAAGAGTTGTATTGGGTAAGACCTCTGAGGTTTTTTTTAATTATTTAACTTTTGGGGGTACAGTTTGTTCACAACAGAACTGGCAGTGGGGAAGGAGCTCTAGTGCTCAGTGCAGTGCCTGAAGGAACCATCCCACTAGTGGGCTGAAAAATGGGCATAAGTCCTGCCCTGCTGAACACCCATCAGTTGTGTTCATTGACTTGAAAATGCAACTGTTAGAGCAGAGAGCTGGAGAAGATGATTGGGTGACACATAAACCCCTCTTGTCTGAGCTACAGCCTTGTCTCTTGCTGAGCCAAGCCCTTGCAGTTCTCATGCACCTCTTTTTAAGGAAGAAATATTTTCCTGTGTCCACGTAAGAAAGGGTAAGAGAATTAGGTGATCTGCACTGTCTTGGGATGAAAAGGGCTGGAGGGTTTGTGGGTCTGGTGTAACACCAGATGGTCAGCAGCCTTCTCTGGCCCTGTGCCTTGTGACCAGCTCTTTCACAATGTCCTGGGTGGCCCCTTTGTGAGGCTGTCAGCTGTGCCCCTTCCTTTTCCCTGGTGTGAACCACAGGGAAAATCCCAACAAAGATCTGCCTTTTTGCATAAATGGAATGAAAGTGGTCCCTGTGGGTGTGAACATTTAGTTTGCACCATGGCCCTGGTGTGGGAAGGAGCTGTGGATGTTCAGAAAGGTAAGCTGAATGTGTGTCCTTGTGGGCCTCCTGCCACTCATTAGGCCCATAAAAGTTGGGGGGGGGGGCTGTCCCCAGCCTCTACTCTGGTCAAGGATGTAGCCAGCAACCACAGCGGCTGTGGTGGGGTTGTGTCCAGTTCCCTGCATTCAGGAAGAATGCTGGTTGCAAAACCTGTATCCTGCAGTGCTAGAAATTAGATAATGTTACAGCAGTTTTATATTTTTGTCTGACTGCCTAAATGCCCTGGAGCAAACAGGGAGGAAGGGTCTGGAGACCTCTCTCTAGGAATGAGTGTGTGGCAGTGCAATAACCCTGCGTTGCCCTGGAGCCCTCTTAGTGCTGTCAGCCTGACCTACCAGGTGCAAAATTGCTTTCCTTCACCATCCTTCAGAAGTCCTGTAAACTGTTTCCCAGTGCTTGGAGATGCTGTTCTGGACCCAAACAAATCCGCTTTGAGCTAAGGTCTTCAGTGAGCTGCATCCTGATAAAAGTGTTCTTTGAGGGGTTTGCAGAGTCTGCAAGTCTCCTGCCACCACTATCCCAGCAGTATGTCCAGGGTTCCAGGAACCTTGCTGGGAGGAGCTAGAGTGCTGTCCCCAGTGATGGAGCAGCATCCCCCTCCCCCTGTACATACCTTCCTTTCATGCCCCTGAGCAAGCAGTCCTCCCGCAGCCCCTTGCCTAACCAGTTCAGTGGAATGCCTTTTCCCCAGACAGTCGCTGTGGTCAGAGTTTTCTTAACCTGGATCCATCCCTCCCCATAAAAGGCAGAGAGAATGCCTTGCCTCTTTTTTTCTTTCTTTTTTTTTTTTTTATTTATTTGTTCTTCCTCATCTTCTGTAAATAATTGTAGGGATTTGCTGTGTGTGGCTTGATTAGGCACCACCGAGCTCCCTGTGGGGTGGGTTTCTGCCCTGGGGAGGGTGGTGTGGTACAGGCCTGTTGTCATTTTGGGTTTGGGCACTCAGCTTCATGGCCTGTGGGTATCCCAAGCCTGGTAGCTGCACAAATTTTGGAGGTGCAACATGTGCTTCATAGTTTTAAAAGTGAGAGCTTCAGCTCTGTGGCTCTGCTGTTCTCTTTTTATACACAGAGGTGGAGATAACAGTGGGCTGTAGGATAGTCAGGATGCATTCTATGGAGGACATGGAGGTATTGAGACTCTCAGCCTTAGCCCTCTTACCAGTGTCACACCTCAGAGTTGGTATTGGATGATTCCCAGTGGAAACAAGATGCCTTTCCTATATTTAACCTGATGTAGGTGCATGAAGGAGCCACCCAAGCCACCTTGTGAAGGATACCCTGCTCTGCTGCAGCGTAGAGAGGTGTAGAGGAGCTACTCTGGACCAAGGTGGCTGCTGGCTCTCCTCTGCATGCTCTCAGTCTTAGTACAATGTAAATCACTTCAGTAACTCATATTTGGCAGCTATGCATTGAATTCCTGGGTTCCCATCACCTGAGAGCTGTGGTCAGGATCAGATGTGCAAAAATACAATGGACAAGCACAAAAAGACCCAACATACTGTCCAGAAGGATGTCTGTGGCATCCTACCCGAAGCTTTAATATCAAAGCCCAGGCTCTAAACTCTGATTACTTTTAATTGCTTCTTTAAAAGTGTTTTTTCTGGTTCAGGAGAAGAGGACTCCACTTGCTGCAAGGTAATAGCTGAAGAAGTAGATGAAACTGGTTAAGGGGTGGTGAGACTGTGGGACAGGCTGGACATCCCTGTGTACCGCCAGCAGGGCAGGGAGAGTGCCTCAGTGCAGGGACTAACACATGGGATGTGCTTCCATGGGATCTGGTAGGTGCTGCAGCCCTGCATTTTGTTGGGAAATGCTTTTGCACCTGAAGGATCAGGCTGATTTGATAAACAGAAGCAGCAAAGTGGGTTATGTGGCCATCTGTTTCCATGCCTAAGTATTCCTGGATTGACCATAGGAAGGAAGGACTTTGTACAGCACAGGGGTGTGATCAAAGTTTTTATTACTGTCTGGTTTGTGCTTGAGAGAGTTTGAGGCTTGCCAAGTTTCTCTTCTTGTGGGTATTTACTCGTTCCGTAGCTGTGCAAAGAAAGTTGAGATTATGCAAAGGCATTTTCATAATGAACAAATGCATTATTCTGTTGAAGCTTCCCTCCAGCACCTCTCTTGTTTTCAGTTAAACTCAGAAGCTCTCCTAATTTAGGCTTGGCTTTGTAATCCTGCTCAATGTTTCATCTTCTGCAGTGTAGGTCCCTCTAAATGATATAATTGTCACATTTAGGGCTCAGATCCAAATCTAGTAATGGTCAATTCTTTCAGGTAAGAATGAATGTAAAGAATGTATTTGTATATTCAGTTTGGCCAAAGCCTGAAGACTCATCTTGTGTGTAGCAGGGCTCTAAAGATGTATTTATATTTCTTTAGAATAATTTTTCCCTAGCTCCCTTTCCTGTGCCACTTGGCCACTGGTTCTGGCTACAGACCAGGGCTGGCTGCATTTCTTCTTGTAGGAATGCAGCCAGCTGATGAGTATCCTTACACCAAATGTTTTAGTTTTTATGTCAGTTCCTGGGGCTCTCAATGGTATTGAGGAAAACGAATAGGTAACATGTCTGCTGTACTGTAGATCATTTTGGAAGCATATTTAATAATCCTTTAAATATTTCCTCCCTTTGAGCATATTGCTTTGTGTTCATCTTGGAAAGGAAAATATCTAATTTTAAGCTGAAAAACACAAACCTACTGAAAGAGATCTCACATGTGAGATGAGGTGTTTTGTGTTTCTTCTCTGGAGGGGTGGCTTTAACTCCAGGACTCATATTGCTATGAGCACCTGAAGTGGAAGAGTGTAGTAATTAAAGTCCTGTCATTTGCCAACATGCAAATACCTCTGAACAAAAGAAGCAGTTGCTTCAGAAAACATCTTCCCAAGCAGCTAGGCCTGCCTCTGAAGGTTTCCATGGTGCTGCACGTGCTCCTTGAGCAAGTATGAAGCAATAATGCATTAGTGCTTATTTTACATCTATAGAAGGTCTGCACAAACACTTAATTAAAAGGCAGCTTGATCTTGAAGCAATAGATAGTGGGAACTTTTGCCTCTGGAGCAAGTTGAAGGTTTGTGCTGTCTTGATGGGAGCTTCACTCTGTTTCTATTTAGTTGATAGGATCCTCTTTGCTTTTCCCCCCCACCTTAAACTAAATTATAGACATAATTTCCATGTTTGTTGGAAGCACTTTGATTGGGTTAGAGTCCATAAGTGGTAAACCCCTTGGGCAGCTGGCATTTCAGCAAGTGATGCAGTGCAGCATGAACACCAACAGAAGTAGAGTGACCATCCCCAGAGTTCACCTTCCTCTGGACTTTGTGTTTGTTTTGTGTTGTGCTTGGTTGTTTTTAAACTAAGTTGCTGGAAGAAGGAATACAAGGTCCTTTTCTCTCATTAGCTGGAAGTAGGGTGAAGAACTGAGCTGTTGATATCCAAGCCAAATGAAAACTTTGTGGAGCTTCGGGGGTATCCCTCTTTCTGGGCCAAGATGGATGGAGAGCACCTCACTGCTACTGCAAGGCTGCAGAGCTGGCCGTGCCAGGGAAGGTTGCTCCTTTCAGGCTAAGACAAACCTGGAGCACAGCCTTGGGAGTGTCTTGCTCCCCTTCCTCGTCCAACACAGCCAAAGTGTCTGTGCTGCAGCAAGCTGTGGGATGTAGCTCTTGCTTTAAAAGTAATTTCTTCCATTAATTGGGATTCTTGCTTTGAAGAAAGTTATGTGTCCAAAGTCTCACTATGTATGTTGCTTTGTGGTTCTGCAGATCCTGCCCACAGTCCTGTAAATGACTATTATTTTTTCTTCCAATATTTCATGAGGAGACTTTTGGACTGGGTAATATTTTCTTCTGAATGTCCCTACCATCTGCTTTCCACCTCACTGTCATTGATTTGATAGCATTGAAATTGATGAGGGAGTGAATTGTCAGGCAGTCAAAAATTAAATCAGTCTCTGTGAGGTGTAGATTTAAGGAGTGGTTTGTGGTCTGGGTTCATCTGCTCACTGTTGACTGAACTTTTTGCTAATCAGCATCTGAATTTGCACAGGTTAATGAAAGATCAAAGAAGTTTTCAGTAACAAATGCAACTCACTCTAAAAGTACGGATTTTTATCTGCAGCCTGCTTAAACAAAAGGAAAAGCTACCCTGAAGCACTCATTTCTCTTTGAGAGCATGGATGGGTATAGTGGACCTTGTGGTGATGTCCAGGGTGGATTAAAATTAAGTCTGAAACAGAAGTGATCAATCTTCTGGGAAATTTCTCTGACCAAATAACTGAACCCCTTGGCTGCTGCCATACTGGTGAGTGGACATGGCATGTGAGAACAGGAAAAGGTCACCCAAAGACCAACACTGCAAAATACAACATTTCTGCATAGGAAACAAGGTATAAACTGGCTTCCTGGCTGCCTCAGGAGGTCGCAGGGCAATATAGGATAACAGTGATATGTTAAAATGAGAAGTGTGAATGGCCATCGGTTGGAGGATCAGGATTTAAGCAGACCTTTGAAAGACTGTTCTTGAATTATTGCAAACTGGTAGCTTTCTTTTAAATAGTGGATTATTGTAAAAGGGCTTGGGTGGGAGGGAGTTGGCAGCATAGCAGAGGCTGGTTGGAAAGAGCTGCTGTGATTGTGCATTTATAAACAGTTGTGCATTTCATGAGAGCAATCTGTAGTTTATACGAGATAAGGGAAGAACAACACTTTCCTCTCAGCTGCTTGTGCAAGATCTGCCCTGGTCGGTCACAGCTGCTCTTCTTTCTAATTGAAAACAAAGGCTTTGTAATCTGTCACTATCTCCTTTTCCCTTTCCCTGGCCAGAGTGCTTAGTCTCTGGGATGCAGGTTTGTGCTATGACCCTGTCCCAGCTCCAGCTGGAGGGATGGGACTGTTTATGCCAATCAGAAGCAATTTTCAAGAATTTTCTTGTGTAATCCTCTATTAACTGTTGAAAAAAATTTCATAAATATGGTGTGGAGGCAAGGGGTAGAGGGTTAACCATGCTGTGCTGAGCATCCAAAGGTCTTTGTGAGGCAAAAATGCAGTTTAAATGTTGAAGGTTGTTACTCCAAGAAAAATGCTGCAGAGTCTTGAACCCCTAAAGTTCTCTGGTCACATTTCCATGTTTTAGTGTCTGCTGACCTGTGGTTTTGCATTCATCAGTGCAAAAGTGTCTGCTCAAGTGTCTGCTGGCCAGTGGTTTTGTGAGCTTATGTGCTGCCTTGCCAAGAGCTCTGTGTCCAGACAAGGTTACCTCTCAGCTGTTTTAGTGAAAGCAACTGTTCTTTAAAAAAGAATCACCAGGGTACAGAAAAAGAGGGAAAAATAGATAGAAGGAGCACCAGGAATAAACAGAAACACTTCTTAATAAATCATCTGTGTGCTTGGTGACCATCCTGTGTTGTACACCAACTGTGGGAAGTGAGTCCCTGATGGCACTCTGGTGGGAGTGACCCTTGATGGGATTTGCAGGGTTTTCGGTTGGGCGGCCATAGGGCAGGCGTGGGGACCTTGCATCACCTTGGCTGGAAAGCTGAATCTCTCTGGAGGAGTGTTTTGCTCTCTCATTAAATGGAGCTCGGCAGCCGCAGGGCAGAGTCCCCGAGGGCTGCGTGCACCCTTCCTAAACCAATATTGCACAGTGGTTGTGAAGGGAACTGGTTTTGTTTCACAATTCCTTTCCACCTTCCCTCTCCCTGCTTCCCCCCCATGTAGTGCTATCTCCTGACATGATGCCATTAACTCTCTAATTAGCCCTAGGGGTGTTCTGGGGGAGATAACGAGACTGTAGGAGCTCAAATAAGCAGCGTGTGCAGATGTTTACCCAGGGTCGGAGGGCAGGGCTGTTGTGACAGGAGATTGCCTTGGGGAGGGCATGTTCCTTGGAGAACGAGAGACTGACCTGCACCATGGGCAGAGCCAGGAGCTGGGCTCTACTCCTGTCTTTGGCAAATCCACCTATTTACCCTGCAGTTTCAAAATTTGGGGGGCGGGGGGATGCAATTTGGAGTCCGTGGAAGGTGGGTCTGATCCTCAGTGCTAAGCACTTGGAGATAGGGCATGTTTGTAGCTTGAAGGTTCATAAGTTTGGGTGTTTCCCAAAGGAATTTCTGGGTTTCCGACGTGCCCCTAGGTCAGTGGTGAGAAAGTCAGGAGGGGATCAAATTTATGCTCCCGGGTGCAGCAAAGAAGTCATCTCTGAGAGCTGGGGCTGCTTGGTCTCTCTCTTGCATTCGCAGCTCCGTGTGGTGCTCCTGCACAGCCTGTCTGGGATGTACACAGGGCTGTAGGCAGTCAGCAGTGGGCAGGATGCTGCCTTTAATGCATCATCTCTTTTTTTTTTTTTTTTTTTTTTTTTGTTCTGTCTTGCCGTAGATGGTTGGATTTAAAAAAAAAAATAAAAAGGAAAGTCCCTGTTTCAGGGACTAGGTTGTTTTTCCCTACCTTCCTTTTCATTTGAGCAATAAAGACCAGCTCTTCATGAGTTTTCTTTTTGCTCTTTTACCTGGCTATCTGCTATCGTAGAGTATCACATCATTCCCTGCAAAGTCTTCACTGGAAAGACTCTCAAAGCTGATTGGCAGAGGCTTGTTTTTTGAGCATTCAGCAGTTATTCAGATGTAACAAAAAAAAAGGCACCAAGAAACTGTTCTATTTTTTCCCTCCTCCTTCTGTTATCTCAGTCCTAATTTGTAAACATTTCTGAGTTAACTGAATGTCACAGTCCGTGGTGATGTGGTTGATCCAGATGCTATTTTTGTAAGAGTGGAGAGGTCTGAGCAGATTTTTTTTTTTTCTTTGATCTGCAGAAAATTCTGCTAACAGTCAGGCAGGTGTGCATGCACACACACACCCCTTCTACAAGAAATTACGCAATCTCCAATTAACACTGCAATTGGTGTAATGACATTTTTAATTGTCGTGATTTTGCGCACTTACCTTGTGACGAGGAAGATTGAGAACTTGCACGTGGCACTGGTGAAAGAGTCTGGGGCGAACCCTATAACAGCACAGAGAAAGAGCATCCAAACAAAGAACCTGAATCAGCAGCTTGACTTGGCCAACAGCTCATTTTGGAAACTTAGGGGTCTTCTTTGTGTATTATTTTGTTCCTCAGCATACCAGCAGGAGCCACAAAGCATTGCCAGAAGCCTTCTAGAATATCTGATTCAGACCTGGGAGGGTTGCAGCTGAAACTTTCAAATGTAACTAGCAATTATTATTTTTAGTTTCCTACAGTATTGGAGGTAAATTGCTTTAAGGAGGCTTCCTTTCCTGAGGCTGAGCTACTTTTTTTTTTTTTTTTGCATTCAGTCCAACTAAGGATCTGAAGCATGAAGTGCCAGGCTTTTCTTCCACTGTTTTGGCTTGATTTCTTTTTTTTCTACTTTGTTCTTTTTTTTCCAGGGTAGGAGAGAGCTTATTGGACTAGAAGAATGGAGTTAAATCTTGTTCATGTCGCCTCAATATGAAGTAATTCTTTTTAACATGTGAAAGGAGTGCCTTTGCCTGAATCTGTTTGCTTTTTCTGATTGGTATGATAAGGCATAATCTCTATTTATGAAGATTGTCTTGCCATGACTTTAGACCATTATGACTGGTGTTTCCCTTGGAGACCTGTCCAGAAGGCTCAGACAAATTATAAGTATCATTGTCCCATGTCTGAAAAGTGAGTGTACAGTCTGAGAAGTGGGGGGTGTCATTCTGCTTTTATGACTCAACGTTTAAGCACACAGTATTTCAGGGAGTCAAGTTTTCCTTTGAGAACCTCTAAGATACCCTGCCTGGCTGTTACTAGATTGTTGGAGGCTCACCTGCATGAATTTTTTTGCATCTGCAAAAGGAGAGAATCAAATGAGCCCAGCAGGTTTTCTTTCTTATGATAAGGTAGACAGGTTTAAGCCTTTACCTTTCCCTTGTGCCATCAGTGCCAGTACAAATATTCAAGGCACGACACCAGCCTATGAGACCGGGAAAATGTCTTACGAGGAGGGTGCATTTAGTTCTGAAGCCACTGAAACAAAGTTTGGAACCCTGGGGTGATGAGAGGTGTACACTTGTGCCTGGGCTGCTGCAGCGCTGGTGGGTGCAGTGTCTGGTGCATGATCTCTTACCTCTTGACACCCCTGTTGGAGTGGTGGTGGCCTTCTTTGTGTCCCTTGTGGATGACTGATTTGTAAAAAGCCACTTGTCCAGCATCCACTTCAAGGTGACCATGCAGACTAATGCCTCTGAAATACCGAGCCAGGTCGGGGCAGTGTGTACAGAGGGAAGGGATTTGTGCTGACATGTCAATTTATTCATGCTATATACACTTCTCGTGTTTGACATGCAGATCTCTTTGGATAAACTTCCACATATCTCTCTGTATCTGGGTGTTGCTTCACCCACAGCCACCTCCAGCCACCTGTGGGACAGAAGATGGCAGATACCTAATACAACAGTGCTGTGTTAATGACCTGGAAAAGGAGGATCTTCTGAGTTTCATAGCATAGCTATGAAAGTGGTTTTTGCAATGACTTGCTGAGGCTGGGAGATTTATGCATGTATCTTCTTCTCCTTTCTCCTTCCCCTCCATAGCTGTTGAACTCAAGGGTCAGTATCAAAAACTTTACAGTATTTAAGGATCAAAATAGTCCTCTGAGCACAGCATAACTTTTCTTCACTATGAGACAACAAAAAATCCCTAAGTGACTTCTAGCTTGATGTCCAGCTCTGTATAAGCCTTGCAGCAGTGCTACAAAGTGACCCATTGGCCAGTGGTGCTGCGGCTGCTCCCGACAAACCTTGGCTATATATCTCCAGATTAGCACTTATGTGGCTTTTTGGTTTGTGCCCATCTCGGGTCAGATAAGGTAAGTACATCAGGCATATAGCCCATGGTGTTAAGTGGTGCTGGGGAAGATGGAGAGGGAGGGACGGGGCTGTGGCAGAAGTCTGTTGAGTTGTTCTTGCGATGTAGGAAACCTGCTGTGCGCTCAGCAGGCTCTTGCTGGTAGCTCAGGAGCACAGAAAGTGTGCATGGCCCCAGCCTAAGCTGGGATATTGCTGGCGGTGATAGGCAGGGCTCTGCCTTGATTGGAAAGGGCTCAGTGCTCCTCTCTGCAGCCTGTTCTTGGAAGTGCCTCCTTGCATTGTGCTTGGTGAGGAGGAATTGGGAAGATGCACTGGAAACGTTTGCACCCTTTTGCTGCTGCGCCCAGCAGCCCTCTGTTGAACTGTGTTCACAGGGTGAGAGATAAATCAGACCCCTATCCAGCTTCTTGTGGCAAGAAGCTGCTGCAGGGGAAGGAGGGTACTGCGATCCCCCGCTGTGTTCTTGTTTTGCTTCCTGCCTGCAGATGGGTTTGCCCTGTTTCATTAGTTGCAGTGTTACAAATGTGCCTGTTTCCAGCTTGGAGAGAAGTTGGTGTGAACTTGCAGTGTCCCTTAATTCACAGAGGCTGCCGTGTGCTAGTGCAGGCAGCCCAGATTGCTGTCAGCGCCGAGTAGCACAGCCCGCCTGCTCCATCTCCCTGCGTGCCCGGGGGCGAGGCATGGCAGGGCGCAGCACCGAAGCTTCGGGGAGGTGTTGATGCCACGTGTGGGTTCAGCCCTGCCAGGGACCCCTCTGCCTTCCCGCAGAGCACCTGTGGGTCTGTGTCTCACCACCCACAGCGGGGGGATCGGTGTTCCCCGGGAGCGCCCGCGATCCGGCTCTGCTCTGCCTGTGTCCCCAGGCTGGGCGGGCAGGCGGCCGCGCTCTGATCGGGATGTTTGGTTTCCTCTCTTCACCCCCTCCCCACCCCTTTAAAGAGGTGTTTTGTTCCTCCTTGCTCGGTGGCGCTTGCCCTGCTCTCAGGAGCAGCTGCCTTTTGTTCTCCGCGCGGGAGGAGAGCCCTCGCACCGCGGGGTTTTGGGGAGGCTCGGGGTGGTCCAGCCCCCCTCCGGCAGCATCGGGCACACCTCGCACCCCCGCCAGGCTCCGGGTGTCTCCGTTCGGGATCCAGGGACAGGACGGGGGGTTTTGTGTGCTTGTGCAGAGTTAAATCACAGCGATCGGCCTGTCTGAGCGCTCCGCTCTCTCAGTCTCGGCTAAGCGCGCTTCCTTTCCAAAAGTTTGCTGTGGGCATAGTGTCCAGGTGGCTTTTACTGAGTGGTACCTGAAAACTTCTTTCGTATATTAATTCAAAATCGTGAGTCCCTTTGGATGGATTGCTTTTTTTTTTTACTTTTTTTTTGACATTTTCTGTTTAAAGTGAGATTGTTTAAGGTTTATTGCCATGGCGCAAGTTAGAAACAACTGCAAAGGAGGGAAAAAATTGTACTGGCGTGATGCCCTGTGAACATAGGACCTGTTGGCTGTGAGTGTGGATGAGAGCACACAGATGATGGAAAATGTAGCTGGATTACGGTGTGCAAAACCAGTGATTGATTCTCAGTTCTTTGGGGTTTTTATCCCAAACCTGCACGCTGCAGCAGCCAGATAGTTGGCTGTGTTACTGCACCGCTGGTGTTGAGCATTGCATCTCGATCCCTTCCCAAACGTTTTGGGCTTTGGTAGCAGCAAAACCTGTGCCTGAAAAAAAACTGGAGTCTTCTCAGAAAATAAATAAACAGAAGTTTCTCAGAGGGGCTCCTTTGGAGCAATTGCACGGCTATCTTTTGAGTTCCCAAACTTGTAGAAAAGTGACAGGGGAAAGTTATTGTTTCCTTTCTTCTCCTTGACTCTTTTTTTTTTCTTTTTTTTTTTTTTGGTGTCCATTTCCCCCCCTTCCCTTCCCTTTGCTTTTTAGAGATTGGTGATAAGGAATTCTAACTACTTAATGAGCTGGGAGAGGCCTCTCTCCATTGGAGTGGAGGACTCCAGGTGGCACTTTGACAGATTGGACAGGTAAGGCAGGAGAGCCCCACCTCCTCCTCCTTGCCTATGGTTAGGTATATAAGGGAAACTTCAATTATGCAGAGAGGCACACTCCGAGTTCTGTTATCTTCCAAGTAGCATCACATATTTTTAGGGTCTTCTAGGGGGTGGGAGGTGTTTGTCAAAATCCTGGAGCCAGAAGAAAGAACAGCAGCATTGATCAATTTGACTGCTAACATGTTGTACCTGGAAAACAATGCCCAGTCCCAGTATAGCGAGGTAAGGATTCTAGGTTTGAGCTATGATATTGCTAATGCATTTTTATTTTTAGTGAACATGTGCTATTTCTTCACCTCTGAAGTTAGGTGTGAAACATACACTTGTTTTTTGAAACTTTGCATTTTACAATGGAAAGAGTTTGGGCTAAATATTTGAATGAGAGTGAACTTCAAGTTTTTACATTTGAGACAGCAAATTCGTTTTTGGGAAACCTTGATCAGTCAAACATAACTTTCTTTCATTGAAGAAGCAAGGCAAGGCAGTTGTTTATGGTGGGCAACACACAGAGATTGCATTCCTGTAGCAGTCTGAACACTGTGTTGACTGCATTATAACTCTTTTACAAGTCTTTTATTGCCAAAATTGCTGCTTGAGGTTCAAAGTGGATGGTATCTAGGAAATAGCAAAAAATGTGTTATAAATCCCTTCTTAGGTTACTTTTTGAGTAAAAATAATATGCAAACAAAGGTTCTCTGCTGCAAATGCTGCATTAGCGTCCACACCAGTAACTCTTTTACACAGTGATATTAATACCTTGCCTTGTAACTTGCAGCAACAGCAAGGTATTTTCTACAGGCTGTTTGTATAAGCATATTATATGAGGATGAATGTGTGTACAATGGATGCATTTTGCTTTCTACAGCCCTTTCCACCTCATGAGTGTGAGTGGAGCGCAAACTTCAGATGCAGCTTTGATTTAATTTTTTAAAATTATTTATTTAATTGCTTTTAACCATCTGGGTCGATGCTTTGTAAGGTGGCAGTGGGGAGAATTGCCACACGCTGTGCAAATCTTTCAGGAAGTTACCAGGGGTTGAGAGAGATCTAACGACAATATTGGTTTACATTCCAGCGGAGACAGCAGCTGTGTTGACACTTGCCAGAATGGCAAAGCAGCCAAAGCTCCTCTGTTGTGTGTGCGCGTGTATTCCTGGTGAAAAGGCTTCAAGTGGAGGGCACGGGGTATGAGCCGTGAAGCAGAGAGAAGCTCAGGCACTTGGAAGAGAAAACAGAGTAGAAATTGAAAGGCCAAGAGCGTAGCTATGAGATGCGATAGTTGGTGAGCAAAGGCAGGTTAGAAATACACACTTGGGGCTTGCACACCTGGGATGGCAGGTTTGTGATTCAGGGAGAGTGAGGGATAAACTGAAACCGGTGTGCTCTCCCTGTCCCCCTCCACAGGGAGGGGAAAAACTTGTGTGCATGTGGTTCCTCGCTGCCGCCGCTGTGCAGGAAACCCAAACGGGTGGCTTTTTTTTTTTTCTTTTCCTAGGTTAATTATAAACTCTTAAATGTGGAGAGAGCACTTCTTGGAGTGTTTGCTTGGTGTTATTTGTCTGCTGCTATCTGATCAACTTTCGCTGAATAGCAGCGGTGGGGCTGCAGAGTCCCTATGGTTGACTTGCTGGGCTGATCTGTCAGATGAGCTCAGGAGCGTTCTCGCTCCGCTTAAATGCCGCTCATCACTGTTGCTGTCAGGAGAAGTTTTTAAAAGGCTTTAGCTCTGTGGTTTTTTGTTTTGTTTTTTTTTGTTTTGTTTTCCAGTTGCTATCCCCACTCTCCTTTTTCCTTTCCTGGATTTGAGCAAGGTGCACCGACTTTGTTCATCCAGCAAAGCGTTGTATGCTGGGGAAGGAAAACCCGATTAACATTGACTTGGCTTCATTTCTGAGGAAAAACAGCCTTGCTAATGACTCGTCACAAAAGAGAGGGAGACTTGTTAATGCTCAGTTAAAATATGTTGGTGATGATGAACCTCACCCATTCTAAGCTTGCAAACAAGAAGTAGGCTTTGGTATGGCTTCCTTAAAAAAAGTAAAAATAAAAAGCTCTCAGTGTGCAAATAGAAGCAGCGCTTTGTTGTCACTGGTGCTTGCCGCAGTTCAAGTTTTAGAGCTGTTGCTGGGCTGGTCATGAGGCAGCCATACCAACTCATGAAAGGCTTAGTAAAGACTATATTTGGGGTTTAAAATTGGACAAAAATTTATTTAAGGGGGGGAAGTAATTTTTTTCTTTTTCCTCCTATTATAACCACATTTTAAAATGGAGAGCAGGGAGTCCACTCTCATCCAAAGCCCATTTTTTGGGGTGCTTCGCCCAGCCACCCCAGGATGCTCGCTGCCTGCTTGCAGATGCTGAGCTCTGCCCTCTTCACCTGCAGGCTGTGCAGTGCATTCTGCCCTGCAGCCTGGGAACTGGCCCTTGCACAAGCCCCAGTTCAGGCTCCGTGGTCAGGGTGGTGAGCTCACACCAGCGCCCACAGCCCTTTGGCGCCCGTGCCTGCAAGCGTGGTGCCAAATGCCACGGTGATAAGGTGTTCCTCCCCAATAGGTAAAATCGGCTTGAGAAAAGCTGAGAGGGATCAAGGGTGTTGAAGTGAATCACAGCCCTAAGAGGCTGGAGGTGGAACCTGCCTCAACCACTTTTCCAGCATTTGATCTGGGTCAGCTATAAGAACGAATAGGCTCTTTGTTGGCAGAGCACTGGACTTGATGACCCTGGAGATCTCTTCTGGTGTGTTTATGAGTAGATGTGAAAAGGAGAGAGGCACTGAGGTGGTTATGATAGGGTGACGAGGTGCTGATGAACAGGAACGCTTTGAATCTCAGTGTGTCTTCCTGCCTCATCTACACATCTGGAATTTGTGTTGTATACAAATGTTTGTGGGGAAGCATGCACAAAATTGGGTGTGAAGGAGAATATCTGCAAGTTTGTCCAGTCCTGTCCAAGTTTTCTGGGTGCTGGGAGGGGAGGATGAGAACGACAGAGATTCCCTTTAGGAACTCTGGATTCTTCTGCAGTTTGGCTGAGATGATGACACAGAGTTTGGAGTGTTTGCTAAAATCAAATTAAATCACTGCCAAAAGAATAAACACATCTTGTTCAAACACTGATAAGAAATATGTGCCATGACTTTTGATTATATTCGTCATCGTTCCCAAAGATCTTCCTGCTCTTTGTGGGAGACAAATTAAAGAATCTTTTTCTGTTAAGATTTTTATCATAGTTTTGGAGGGGGGAGGTGGGGAAAGTAGTTTTATACTAAAAGAACTTGTGCACTTCTTTATGGCTTTTTGGCGGCATTCCCTCACACCGGAAATTAAGAAAAGCTGTATACAGATGGCTGCAAATATCTTTTTTGAGGGTTAGGATGCCCTGTTCAAAAGGGTGAATTTTTGGTTTTGTTCTTCTGTTCCATCTTAGCTTTTAAAATAATTCAGATGCATGTGTTTGGGCTGTAGTGCCCTGGATGTGAGTCCTCCTTTGCAGGAGCAGGCATGTAGGGCTCTGGGGTGGCCTGGAGGAATGTCCTGAGGGAGCTGGACCTCCTCAGTGAGAAGAACATTTCTTGCACCTATCTGGGATATTGGTTCAGCAAACATTAGTTTAAGACTAAGGAATCTGGGGATCGAGATGTAGCTTATTTTTTTATCAATTTCATTGGTGCACAGTAAAAGTATGATGGGTTTATTTTCCTTGCTGTCAGCCTGGATTTGACTGAGAACTACCAGAGGACAAGGCCATGGCTTTCCTTGGTTGTTTTTGCCACATGGCAGTAGTCACCCCAACTGCATTTGGCAAAGGCTCTTCCCCTTCTGCTGCCCCTTCTCTGTTGCCCTTGGCCAGACCTGGGGTAAAGGAAGCAATCTCTGAGGGATGCTGCCTGTCACTGCCCAGGAGAGCAGTCCACCGGCTCCCTTCGTCTAGTCTAGAAGTACAAGAAAGAAAAGCTTATGTGTTCAGGGACCCTCTGTACCCCCCATCTTGTCCTACCCCAAGATGGAAGCACTTGGATAGATGCTACGTAAAAGCTAATGTGTTTTTCAAGGAAGAAGGTTTTCACTAAACCTCACCTTCTCGTCCTCGTTCTTCCTCCTCCTGTCTGTGATGATGTCTCAGAGTTCTGCTGGCTCTGAGCAGTCAAACAACTCCCAATCCCTTCTGGAGGAAATCTCTTCCTGAGCTGTGCAGGATTCAGGTCCGAATGCCATGCCTTCCCATGTCGTCTCTTTATTTAAACGGTATCAACATACCACATGTTTGGGCACAGTCTCTCATTAGGGGCAAGAAATAGGGATATGTATTGGAGGTTGTGTTCCTTAATGGTGTCCAGCTGCAGTTCCAGCTACGCTTCTTGTGTGTTCATCCCTTTGGTTTTGCTGTGATGGCACTTACGGGATTAAAAGTTTTGTCATGTGATGACATCTGTGCAGGCTTGTGAGGCATGTGTCTTATTCTTGGGCTGCAATGGTCTTCTGCAAGGATGTAGAGACCCTGGATAACCAGGTTCCTTTTCCTCTGAGAGATTTTTTTTTTTCCAGTTGCTAAGGTTTCACCTGAGGTAGAAAAGCCTAAGGTCAGATATGCCTGTATTTTTTGTTTGGAGAGACTGTGTGGGTGCTACTGCCTTGTTTGGGTTTGCCAATGAAGAGGGTGAAGTAGACTAGAGAGGTGGGTAGTAGGAAGCTGAGACCCACCTCCTGCCGTGTGCTCCCTTCTAGCTGAAACAAGGAGATCACGCTGTGGCAGAAGCACAGGGAAGGGTCAAGTGTGTTTCCAGTAAAGGTCCAACTCCTCATTGGAGCATGTTTATCATGCCATAGATGGCCTTTTGTTCTATCATAGGGTACCAAAAATTTTTTGTGATAGTAGAGGTAATGTGACCACTGTATTGAGCGCAGAATTGGGGATTTTACCTGCAGAAATCCTCTCCTTGCTTAAGGTGGAGAGATGGGACCTCCACAGTCTAAGGCTGTGAGTATTGCCCAGAAATAAGTGAGTGTAACCTACATGTGGGTGGAAAGAATGAAATGTGTGCTTTATTGCACAAAAATGAAATTGATGACATTTGACCATCTGCATGGTTTTAACTGTGTAAGGCCTACAGAAGAAGAACTTGTCCAGAAGTCAGGATAGTTTGGCTGTGTGTAAAGTGTTGGTACCACTTAGTAACACTCACGCTTTGGGGTTTTCCAAGTAATGCAATTCCACTAGACATCAGATTGGAAATTACCTCTACATTTTACAACTTTCTGTGCTTAAAAGAAGGACTAGCAAGTAGTATGAAATTAGGGACAGATGATCTCAAGTTTCTTGCTTCCTTTGGCAAGAAACTAATACTAGATATTTTCTAGAATTAAAAGTTTTTCAGTGCAAGAGATGAAAAAGCTGCCATTGCAGTGCGGTCAAGATGTTTTATGTCTTGCACTGGTGGCAGCTGATGATCCATTTCGTTTGCTGTAATTTGTCCAGTTATGCCTGCTGGAAGGGTTTATTTCCAGTTGTGACTCTGTTTACCATGAGACAGAAGTTTCACTGGTTCTGTGAAGAAGACACGGCTTCTGCAACAGGAAAGCTGTGGATGTGGGATGTGAGAGGCTGTAAACCATTTGCTTTGCACTTTCTTTCCTCTGGAAGACGTTGGTTATAACTAGTGGAGAAACTACTTATTTCATTATCGTGAAGGTCTGAATAAAAGTGGGTGTTGCCTGGCTCAAGGCAAATTTTAAATTCTATTTACAAAATGTTCCCACTGAAAAAAAAAATCTGGAAACGCTTCAGAAAGGAGCGCTTGCACCGATGGATTTGTGCTAGACATTGTTAAACCCTGTTATTTTTTTGGCACTGCCTCCAACGCCTCTTGAGAATGTGCAGAGTAGGCAATAAAGTGAATGCAACCCTTTTAAAGCAAGGTTGCATAAATCATCAGAAAGGAGAGGAGGTTCTCGTGCACTAACAGCAACACACTCCATCCTCTCCAGCAGGGAAGTGAGCTCAAGCTCTTTGTGCCACTTGGCCTGGATTAGTGTTAAGTCACTTTTGGTATCAAGTGGAATTAAGAGGAAAATAATTTCTCTCCAAGGGTGTTAAGGTTCAACTTTTTTTTTCCCCTGGATGCATTTTCTAGACTCTCTGCTGTCTCAGTGCCATGATTGCTTTGCAGTCCCTTGTCAACTATCCAAGGCCATGATCTTTAGAGTGTTACGTGAGCAGAGGCATGGTTAGGCATGTGGGTGGGTCTCTCCAAGTGAATAAACTTGCTGTTCTTCAAAAACTTCCTGTTTTGTTTTGGTTTCTGCAGTTATAGTAGTAAATGATTTCTGAGGAAAATCTTCCAGTCTTTGCTTTCCCAAACAGAGCTTCCCATCAGAGCTTTGCTGTGCAGGGAGAAGAACCTGCAACTATCAGATGGATTGAAGAGGTGCTTCCCAATAGAAGCAGACCATGGTGTAAACGCTCAGTAGCGCAGCCCAGAACATACAAGACTTTGCAAGTGATTTAGCTATGAGCTAGTGAGGAGAAAGTTTCACCCCTATGTTTCTCTGCACTCTTTCTTATAAACACACTGGCTCCTGGTGGAGAATCCCAGCTCTCTTCTAAGGAAGGGCCTATCAGAGGCTTTTCAGGGTTAGATGAGCTGCTTGCAGTTACCCTGAGTGAGGAGCAATTAAAGCAGGATGACAGTCAAAGTAACTGGGAGTTTACTTCTGTATGCCTTCTAATATAAGGAGCAAACCCAATAAGAAGTTACTGTTCAGGAAGTTGTAGATAAGATGCAAGAAGGCTTTAGTTCCTTGGTGTTGGCAAAGTAAACTTGTATCCTCTTTGGGAACTTGAATCTAAAGTTGATGATTGTATTTGACATTACTGACCATTGTTATCAGCTTCATGAAAAGCAAGCAACAAAACATGGGAGATGTGGGTGTTTTTTTGTTTGTTGTTTGGTGGTTGCTTTTCTTTTTTGTTCCTGTTGTGTTTTATTTTTTGATTTGTTCAATGTTCAGTGATAGCTTGTATTTTTGCAAATCCCCTGTCACTGCTGTTTCACCTGGAGTCTTAATTGGTACAACTAAGGGAGAACTGTTTTAACCCAGTTGTGCATGTTAGTATCTAGAATAGATGGCTCAAGGTGTGATATATTTCTGGGCTTGTGCTCAGTTTTCCCTGTGTTTGGAAGTGGATCCAAGTGGCAAGGCTGAGCATGTTTGAAAATTGATTGGAGCCCAGCAGCCTCTTGGGATTGATTCCAGAGTTTGGCTCCGGATTAAACTTTCCCCCAAGGACTTTGGGAAGTGGTGTATAAGGGGACCTGGTGAAATTTGAGATGACTCGAACTTCCTCAAGATGGCAAGAAGATGAATGTTTTCACCAAGGCCAAGAGAGTGGGTGGAAACGCCCAGTTTAGGGAGGGAAGGGGAAATATTTTATGGTGGGGTAGTGTCTGGGAATGAAAGGGATGGATTGTGTCTCTGCAGATAGGAATCTTTCAGTTTTAATCCACATCTAGGAAGTAAATACAAAGAATCTTGCCGACTTCTGGGAATGGGGAGCGGGAGGAGGTGCAGTGCTGGGCTTTTCAGCTGTGCTGCTGAGGCAGAAATCGTGGTGCTGCAGAGCCGTGGTCCAGCTGCGTAAAGGGATGATGCACGGCACCTCAGGAGTGGAGGTGAACAGAACAATAGAAATAGGCGTATGCCAAAAAAAAGTGTTGAGTCAGCAAGTGGATCTCTCCTGTATGGGAAATTACTTTCAAGTGTTTAATCATTTTGCTTAGTTGTTTTGGGTTTTTTAGGTAGTGTCATGATGTCTTTGGGCATCACAAAGGTCTTTTATGGCATGTGATTGCTTGAAGAAAATAATAAAATTCTGACTGAACTGCTCTGTAAAAGTTGGATTCTGCACATTTGTCTCTGAGACTCTCAGTAGCCTCTATTGTGATTTCTCTGCTGCAGTTTTACTCTGCATTTCATCCATATCCTAAGAATTGGCTCTATCAAGAGTGCTGGTGATGACTGTCTAGAACTAAATCGAGGAGCAAATTTCCCTCCACCCTCTTTTAGCAGTGGAAAAGAGTGCAAGAAGTTCTCAAAAATGAAACTAGAACATATGCTGCCTAGGTGTGTTATAACACTTTGCAAATAGGGAGATACTGCTTGATTAATACGGTGGGAAAGCTGTTGAGATGAGTCTTGGTCAGTCCACTGTGTTGTGTGTCTGAAAGGAACTGTGAATGTTCAAGTTGGAGGGGTAGGGAGTTTAATGTGGTATTGGATGAAAATTAGTAGGTTACTCAAGAAATCTGGAAGAAGCCCTTTCTGTCTTTTGGATATTGAAATCACACGAGTCAGGGTTAACTGTGGGGCAAGAGGGTGAGAAATTCCTTGCAGTTAGCTTTGATAACTTACTGTAAGAAGCAACCAATAAAATTACCAAAAGTCTGTTTTAGCAGAGTACATTCCTGTCTTTCTGTTAATATGAGTGATTCCTTATTGAACAATGAACCTGTCAGCTTCTCCCTTTGCACAGGGAAAGGTCTGTCCTGCTGAGTACCTCAGTGTAAATCTCTGAAGCTGTACCTTGTATAAATGACCATAGCACCATGTGTCATGGTGTTTGCTGAAGTCATTAGTATTGGACAGGGAGAGAAGTATGTAAAACTGGGTTTAGTTGTGCTGTTAGACATTGGAGGTCCCATACCAGAGAGCCTATTGGAAATCCTGTGTGTGAAGAATATGTGGTAAGGTGATTTAAATGGGGCAAATATTCAATATTAAAAATATTAATTTAAAAATAAATGTATTAAATATTCCTATATATTTAAATTGGGGGAAATATTCTTGATGTTTGTAAAGCTGATGGAGTAAAGTTACTGTGGGACAAGCATTGCTTTTGCATGCGTATTGTATCTGTATATACTCACACACCTCTCGAAGACCAGCTTTTGGGTCTGTTGTATGCACAGCCTGGCATTTTAGGAAAACACTGTGTAAAATCCTGCTCACCTCTGAGTAGGCTGCAGCAGTCATGTGAAGCTGTTTCTGATGTGTACAACGGAGGCAGGGTGGTTGGGGGGTCTCCTGCCTGTGTGTGTGCTGCTGTACTGAACTCCAGTAGATGCCCTGAGTGCAGGCAATGCCAGCTGCTTCAATACAAAAAATACTGTTGGAAGGTGAAGCTTTGCCTCCTGTTGTTCTGTACAGCTGGGGTATAATCAGAATTTGGCATCCAGTCCTCTTGACTCCCCCACTCAATCTTGAAAACTTTTCAGTCTTCAGTTCGGCGTCCCAGGCTTCTTGAGAACATCATCCAGGAGTTTTCTTCCCTGATTCAGATAGATGAAATAGCTAAATACAATAGAAAATCCAGTAGATCTTCCTTCTAATCTGTAAGGACTCCAATGCTGCTGTGCAACCCTTTTCCTTTGCCTGCTCTAACTTGTTTTAATTTGCCCTTTGCCCTCCTATAACTCTTCTTATGAATTCTTATATTCTGTAGTTGCACCACGCTTCAAAGAGTGGGCGTGGGGGGTTTATGTGTGTGGCTTCTTTCTTTTTCCTTCTTTTTTTTTTTCTTTTTGGTGTGTGTTTAACTGCTTGACTTATTTAACTTGCAGATGATCTGAATTTCTTGTTCTGACTAAAATGCTATCTAGCTGGAGTATTTTAAAATGTCTGAAAGATGATTTTATTGAGCACAGTGATGAATTTGGGAGCTAACTTCAACTCCTGGTGCTATTCTGACCCTGATTACTCATTGTCCTTATGCCCTTTGGCCATACTTTGGTGGTTACCATGTCTGCAGCCTTTCACTGTGGATGACACACAGATATCCTGTCCAGCCTAATGCTGCCCTCTCAACACAATAAAATGCTACATGTCTGAAATGACTGATAACATCAGTGGTTACCATCCAGTAAAGAGTTCAAGAAACAAGGTAGCTTTAATCAACTACTGGAGTTTTCCTCTGGAGCCCCTGCTTCTCCTGCCCACTTCCCCTTTTGTATTTTAATTGGTTCTTCCTGTGTTTAAAGTTTTAATTTTTTCCCAACATCGTTATACAAATTCACACAGGATTTTGGGGCATCTGGCTGAGCTGTGTTCCTACAACTGTTCTCAGCAACTGAAATCAGGCAAAAAAAAGCCTTGCTGAGATATTTCAGTCTTTTTCTGGTTTTTTCTGATGCAGATCTTCAGTTACATTTACATCTCTTGGGAGCGTGAGGGGGTGCTTTTCCAATCTGTCTGTAGTTTATGGCTCTTCAAATCTCTGTTGACATTGTGTTGTCCAGCTGGTAACAGGAGAGCGTAGGAAATTCTTTGCCTCTCTTTCAGTTTTAGGAAGCTGAGTGTTTGGGTTATTAATCAATTTCCTTTAATACCATGGAGTTCTAATGGCCCATGATTTCATGCATTTCATAGAGATGATATAGTATGATTTCCTTGTTTTTCTTTCCTCTCCTTTTTGTTTATATGTTTTCAAATTAAATTGCTGAGTACAAGCTCAGGGTCAAGAAATGACTGTGCTCAGAGGGTGGATCTTGGACTTTGCCTATTCTGAACTGTCTGAATTTTCAAAATAACTAAGCATAGCCTAGTTACTCTAATGAAAGTGTTTTATGTTCATGAAAGGGTTTTTTTATGTTTTATGAAGACCTTATGGTCTAAATACCGTAAAAAGATCTGACTTTCAGAAACCAAGCTGTTTTCTATGCAAATAGAACTTTTTTTCAAGAGCCTAACTCAGAATCTTCTTCTTTTTTTTTTTTTTGAGCCTAAAATGGTGCTCTAGGGAAGTCAGTGGTATTATTTTCATATACAGTGAAAAACATTTAGAAGTATGTATACAATGTACAATGTTCAGCCTTAATATTTGTATGAAGTGGGATGCACGGTCATTCTGATAATCCTTGAATTAGACAAGGTCTTTTACGTGAACCTGTGGCAGGTGGTAGAAGTCAGGAATTACAGGCATTCCTGCTTTGGGCTGTGCTTGTTTTAAAAGGCACCCTGCTTCTGGCTGAAAAACACTTCTTGCTGAGTTAAATGAGTTAACCAAGGGGCAAAACTCAAAGTTTAGCTAAAAAGGGAAACAATTACAGCTGAGGGGAACAAGATGATTCCATAGCTTACAGCCCTTATGAGTGGACAGAAATTTGCCCTTATGTTGTTTTTCATTAATTTGTCTCATCTCTAAGCCTATGAATATCTGCATATGTGGACTTTAACTTGAACATGACATTTTGCTGAGTTCAGCAGAACTCTGTATCAGTGAGACACGTGGTGTGTAGCCTTACTGGGTATGACTCTTAAAATTGTGCTGCTTTTGTGAACCTAAAGGGTGTAGATGTGGCATGGTGTGTGCACTGGAATAGTTCGTCCCAGTGAAAATCACACCAATTTTTCTTCCTTCCCCCCAGTATACAAGTCATATTGTTTTTTAGGTGTGATGGCATGTGTTTGCAGATTGCTGATGTGCTCTGATCTCTCCTGTTTAGTGTATGTAGTGTGTTGTCCACCAAGGGGGCCATAGGGCTGTTTGCTGGGAGGGAAGGGATGCTTTAAGTGGGCAGAGCAGTCAAGTTTTTAAGCTTGTGTATCTGAACTTTAAAAATAGTGGTATGATTTCAGTTGGTCACTTAATGTTGGGGGTTTTTTTGGTGGGGAGAGGGTAGTTGTTGGGGTTGTTTTTCTTTTTTTTTCTCCTCCCCAGCTGGTTGAAATGAAGGGTTGTTTTCTTTAGGCTTTTCTTATGTGTTTAGGTGGTGTTGGAAGCTGTCCAGGCAACCAATGGGGTTATCTTACTATTTAACATGAAATACCTGTGTAGGAAAATTGTGTATGTCATTCATGGGGGTTTCTTTTTTTATTTTTCTGGGAAGAAGAAGGGGTTTTTTTCTTTATTAGTCTTGAATGTAATTTCTTAAAATTACTGTGGTTGGACATATTACACAGCCCCGTTGATCTCAAATAGATTCCCTTCTAAATAATATGGAAGGTAGTATACAGACATATTTGTGCTCCCTGCTTCCATGGGGCATTGAGCTGAGGAGATGCTGTTTGGCTATGCTGCAGCAGATCTAATAGCCATGATGGGAGTGACTGACTCCAGGGCGTCTTCTAGTCCAATGCACTCCATCACTCTGGAAACCTGTTACACCACTAGGATGGGAATAGCCTCCTCTCTTCCTGGAAAAAGCAATGACCCAACAGGAGGATTATTCAAATCAGATTGATTTGTTCTATCATAGTGCCCGGGAACCTATCTTGGTAATTGTTGTTATCTTTGGTTCAACCAAAGTTATTTGCTCCCTCGCTCTTCACGTTGAGTGTATGGTGCATATTATCATTTTATCTGAGGGTTTCCGAGTCCCTGGTGTATTTAGCTGTACAGTAGCTCTGGGGAAAAACCTCTTCAAAATAGACCCACAGGATTTGTTTTCACTTTAGAAGTGGAGCTGGAGGGAGTGTGGCTGAGCTGGTGTTGAAATGACTGTACTCATCTTCCACTTACGGCTTGGAGGGGACCAAAGCAGTGTCCAAATTGAGTTTGTTCCTCCTAAAGAAATATTTTAGTCTGTCTTTTTTTTTCCTAATGAGAAAACAGGCTAGCGAGGGATACGAAATCACAGCTTTCATTGCGATGAGTGAGCTATCTTGGCTCCAGCCCTGATCTTAGCTGAGGGCCATGGGTGGAGTCCTTTATTTCTTGGCACTGCTCTGTAGTGGCACAAGCAGAGCGCCTACATCAGGTATTGTATCAGCTGCCTTCGGAGCAACTGGCAGTCAGCAATATCTCGGTTAGTAATTGTGATAGAAGCACTTCTGTTGAGCTTAAGTGACCTATTTCCGCTTACTAAAATCCCTTGCTAGGAAGGTTTGAAAATCTAGGTGGATTTAAATCTCTCTGGATATATTTGTGGTGTCTATAATCTGATTTAGAGAGGCATCAAGCACTCTGGAAACCATTTCTCCTGTTGCTTTTAAGATAGCTGTCCTCCAGCAGGAACGTGAATAGTCCAGAAATAATGCTCCAAGTTGCTTTCTACTAGTCCTGCAGTTATTAGCTGTAGTGCATCATTGTGGTGCAGTTAAGGACAAAGCACAGAATTTTCAAAGTGCTGTGCAAATTTTTTTGCTGCTAATAACCATGGTAGTTTATTTAGTTTCATCATCTCATATCTTTGGAGAATAAGCACCAGGTGTTTTGCAAGGCTTTTTGAGTAGCTGAATGCTATTCTTGAGCTGCACAGATCCAGTGGTGAAAATTAAAATGCAGTTGGTAGGTGTGCATGATACAGTTGCACGTTCTTTTGGCATTAGGGAGAAAGGTTTTGATAGGGATGGAGGCATCTGGGTGTTCTACATGTGAAGATGGTAACTGACTTTATTTTCTCAAGTGGAGAAACACTCAGAATTGTCTGTGAAATGCTGGTAACTGGCTATTTACTAGCTGGAGCTCTGTATTTTAGGGGATTTTTGATGTGGAAGTCCCCTTGAGAACTTTTCTTGACTTGCATTAGTTACTTCCCTCGTGCCTTCGTATGGAGGGTCTCTTTGCAGATTTATCTCAAAACCTTATTAATTAACACAATGGACTTAAAGCAGGCTGTGGCCAGAGAACTGGGGGTGGGTTCTTGCTGCAAGGCAGGGTGAGTGTGGGTGGGTTGGGATGTCTTCCCCCCAAACACCAGCTCTGCCTTGCAGTGGAGCATTTGCATTGCCCTCTGGTGGCAAGTGCCCCAGAGCTGCTGGGGTCAGAGGAGAGGCTCTGCTTTGCCTTGACCACCGTGTTCAGTGGGCAGATCCAGCCTTCCGGCAGCAGAACTGTACTTAAACAATTCTGCAGTTTTCAGTTTGGGGTTAAATTCAGCAGCCTCTCCAGTGAAACCGTGTTTCTGCTAATCTAGAAGCATGAGTTAGCACGAAAACCTGAAAGTGAAGCTGATGGGATATAGGAAGCGAAACTGGTAGCTCATGATACATTATTGAAATGATATTCTGAGATCTAATTGTAGCCGTCTAATTATTTGAAGTCAAACTTGCCTGAAGGTTTTTGTAATGCTTCAGTGATATTAATAGTTTCAGAAATTTGATGGGGGGAACAAAATAGTGAACAAAGGCACTGAAAATTAGATCAACTGTTCTTTCAGCTTTGCATGCAATTCTCTTCTTTCCACCAAATAGCATTCCCTTTATATCAGGAATTGGTGGTGGGGCTACATTCTGCAGTCATTTAAAACAACCCTGCAGCAAAACATGAGCATGTATTAAATTCCGCGCTACCAACCTGCCAAGAATTAATTTCTGAATTAAACACTGCTGAGTTTCTTTCTGTAAACAGTGAAAGGAAGCCATGTGTATATACACACATGCCCTGCAGACCCCTCCTGGGGGGGCAATACCTTTCAGAGTCTGCAGCCTCTTTGTTCTCGCCATCCCCAGCATTGCTGGGGCCAAGGGGCCTCCTTGCAGTGGTGGGTGAATTCCTGCGTGTGCCTTCCCCAGGCCTTTTGCCCCTCTAATTGTCCTGTTGTCAGAAGGCGTGTGCCTCCCAAAGTCTTATCTGATTCCTCCAAAACCTTGCAAGCAGTTCAGATGTTGACCCCCTGAGCACAAACAACCCTCCCACCTGCCCTGGGGCATAGCTGGGAGACGGGGTTTAGTGCTGGTGTGTGCAAACCTGTGGCTGGCTTTGTCACCGGGATGGAGCACCTGCCTGGGGAGGGAAGCGAGGGGCCAGGGAAGGTGCAAGGCTGGTGGGACTCAAATTGGAAGAAGGGGAGTCCAACAGCTGCTTGTGTCAGAGTGAGGATAAGTGCAAGGAGATTAATAGTTATTTAAAGAGCAAATGGGGACACGGTATTCGACTGTGGCATGTCAGTGTATAAATGCAGTGGAATGGCTGCTCTGCTGATAACATTTAGACAGATGGTCCCTGGACTGAAAGGAATGAAAAGGATCTTTGATTCTCATAAGGATATCTTACATTTTAATGGAGCACTTATTTTATTATTTTTGTTTAATTGGCATCCAGGCAGCACCTTCAGCGTTTCCAGACTGTGGTGTCTTGTGAATGCTGACTGCCTGTTTGGCCATCTTTCTCCATCAACTTAAGTTGCCTGGGATTAGAGGGAATAATTTTTAAGTGAAAGCTGAAACACTATTGTTTTGCTGTCTGTATGTCTGAGCTGGTTTAGGAGACTGTTTTCAACACAGCTGTCTTTTCATCATTTGCTGGTTAGGGAGTGTGTCTGATGCTAATCTCCATGAGAAATGAAACAACTGAGTGATACTTCTACATTTTTTGATAAGTCTTCAGGTATTCCTAGGGTATTCTGAGGCACGAGGGCAGAGAGGGTTGTTTTTTGATTAAATACAAAATTATTGAGCAGGTAAAAGACTGTCCTGGTATGGTACATCAGCATTTTGGGTTTTTCCGTACAGAACTAACCTCAAGGGAAAACCGGTACCCAAAGGCCGTTCAATAGGTCTTGGTTGACTGAGTAGCCTGCGGGAGATGAGACATAATTGTCATCTGCATTGCCAAAGCTGCAATCTCCGTTTGGAGAAGGAGAACCAGGCTGGATCACTCTCTTCTACATCAACTACTTAGCATGCAATGAGTCCAATCACAGATATTAGCTTTCCTAACAGGAATGTTGTGCATCTGTAACATCCACAGCGCTGTGGAGGGAGAAACTGAGGCAGGGAGGGCAAATGACTAACCTGAGGCAACACGGAGCATCACTGGTTCACCCAGGATTAGGACTCAATATGTAATTGCTTTTATTACTCTGCTGCCTGCAGGCCTCAGACAAAGCAGAGGCCCATTAAGTGCAGTGCTTTTTACATGGTGAGGAGCAATCCCTGCCCTGCAGACCTTGCTGCCTGCAGTAGGCTGAGGGTGGAGGTGGAGGGGGAGGCGAGGTGCCTTGCCGAAGGGCACAGCACATCGCTGACACAGCAAGGAAGGGAGCCAGCTCTTCCTTCTCTCTGCAGCCCCTCCCCGCTTCCAAAATGAAGTCTCTTATGCTGTTCCCCACCAGACCTTCTCCACAGCACAGCTTGTAGTAGCAAGCTGATCCATCTCTGGAAGTTCCCATGTTCCTCACTGATAATCCCAGAACACCAGCCTCACCTTGAGTGTTTAATGAAACCCCCACAAAATATCAGCCTCTTCCAGTGAAACAGAAGCCAAAGGAAGAACTGCAATGGGCGGTTTAAATTTCTGTAATTCCTTTCCTTCTGGAAGAACAACTGAGAGTGTAGAGTCTTTGGGCATAGGGAGGATGCTTTATCCTTGCAAAGGGACCACCCTGTCTTCCTCTGTTACTGAAATGACTGGAAAATGCTGGTTGTTAAATGGCTTATCTAAAGTCCTAGGAGAGCTCAGCAGATAGCTTGTGCCCCTCCCTTTAAGCTTCTTGGAGGAGTAATGTGCTACTCAAAGCGTCAGTAGGGCTGCTGGGATTTCCAGTATGGGGAAAAATTTGTTATGGGTCTTGTGGTTGGTGCTGATTCAGTGAATCTTTGTTTTTTGGCTGATGAGAAGTTGTCTGGAAAAGGAACAACTGTTGGAAAGATGAGGGGAAGTTGTGAGCAGACTGGCTAAAATACTCAGACAGGTGAGCTTGATGGCTCTGGGGGGAGATTGAAGCTGTAGGATGTTGAGGGACTTGATCTGCTTGGGCCCTTGGATAAGAGGAAGAGCCCGAGTCGCTTCTCCTGTGTCAGCAGCTAACAGAACCATGTGCTTTTATTGCTGTGTGTTCCTGGTTCAGCCCAGAGCTGTTGGGAATGGGTACCACAAACCTTTTGGATGCTGCTTGCCCTAAGCTGGGTGCAGTTAGTGCCATTTTGGACACACACAAAGATGAGACTGTGGACCTGACTGAACCCCATGTACCACTTAACCTGCTGTGGCCAATGCCATGTCCTTTGGAGGTTTAAAAATGTGTGGTAAGTGTGTAACTTTCTCCAGAATACTTTCCCAGCTTCCAGCTGTTTGTAGTTCAGAATTTTAAAATCAGATACACTTGTCTTGAAGGACTTTTTTTCCAGCAGAACTTGTCTTCTGCTTTTTTTGAACTTATGTAGGCTTTTAGTATTGAGACATTTTGTGGCAAAATTCTGTTCATTTGTGGTCTGTTGAAGAATCACTGTGTGTTTAAACCAGAATTCTGCTCAAGGTTTTTGCATGTTTCCCAGCTCCTCTACTAAGAGAATATATAAATTAATTTTGTATTTGCCTTTGTCCATGTCACTTAAGAATTTATCCCCTTCTTTCATACTGATTCCCACCTTTCTCTTCAGTATCTTTTTTCCAGACTGAAAAGTTGTCATCTACTGCTGTATTACAGCAAGGCATTGAAAGGATTTGCTTATTCCTTCCTCTGAACTGTGTTCCCCTCTCATCTCTTTAAGGTGGGGGACTGTGGCTACACATTGAATTTAGGGCTTTAGGCATGTGGGTTTTCTGTTAATCTCTCCTGAATCTAACCTTTGCTTTTTATGTACTTCATTCTCAAAGGTTTTTGGTTTTGATGTCTTGAGTTGTTTCATATGTTGTTTGTACTTGAAGGCTGCTTAAGTGCTACACACTGTACAACTGATACCTCTTACTTATGAGGGGAAGCCTTCCATACTGCCAGTTTCTATTCTGCTTGATGAGAACTTTAATTCTCCACCACTGTCTGTGACCAGGAATTGACTATGTGGTGCAAAGTTAAGTGCCATGAGCCTTTTTTTCCAGTGAGTCACACTTCAGCACAGTTACTACCTGACTTAGAGGACCTAAATGTCACTGTGTGTAGCAGGATCAGATCCACAAGAGGAAGTCTTTATGTAGAGCACGAGACTGTTGGAGACGATGAAGCCTTGTACAAGTTAGAGCCAGTTGCACTGTAATGAAGCTGCTGATTTTTATCAGGTTATAGCAGTACCTCCAAAAAAGTCTGTCTAGGTATTGCTAGACATAGCAAGCCTGTCTCCTTGTGATGGCTTGCTGCCCTGCGATTCACCTCCTGGTTATGTGTGAACTCTTTTCTCAGCTCTGCTGTTGATCCGTTCTGTGACTGCAAGAAGCCTTACTTCTTTCTGTTTCAGTCAGGGATGTGAAGAGGGGGATATCCTTTGCAAATCTTTGTCCTAGTGTGACATGTGGATGGTGGTGCTGTGATAATGCTTTGCACCCTCCATTATGAAGGCAATGCCATATCTAGCCAGCCTGTCCTAATGTTGCTTCTTTAACACTCCTGTGCATCTCTTTGCCTCTAGCCACAGTACACAAACCTGGGGCTCCTGAACAGCATGGACCAGCAGATCCAGAATGGCTCTTCCTCCACCAGCCCTTACAACACGGAGCATGCACAGAACAGTGTCACGGCCCCCTCACCTTATGCCCAGCCCAGCTCGACTTTTGACGCTCTCTCGCCCTCCCCAGCCATCCCTTCCAACACAGACTACCCAGGACCTCACAGCTTTGATGTATCATTTCAACAGTCCAGCACAGCAAAATCAGCAACATGGACGGTAAGCACACAGTATGGCTTTGCTCCTTCACTGGCTTCAGTCCCCATGCCCTTAGTGACATTTTTCATATGACACGTATCCAGGCTTGTGCAAAAACAAAGTGATTTGAGTCCTCTTTGGAGCGTGAAATGTCACACAGAAGGGAGAGATTTATCTTGGTTGCTCTGAGAGGGTGTGGTGGGAATTTAACTCTCAATAATATCACTAAATCCTAGGTGAATAAAACGCCTTGCAAAAAACCCAGTTACCTAAAGACCTTGTGTGATGAAACAGTGGCTCTCCTTTGGAGTCTAGTAGGTATACTGGAGTAAAACCTGGAGTGGGCTTTAGCATTGCTTCAGTACTTCCCCTGGCTTTCTTCAACATCCATGGGTTTGTGTGAGGTTAGGTATGCAGGGCCATGCCGGCAGAATGGGGGTGGTGCTCCTTGCTCAGACCCATGGAGTGTGAGGCTTTCCCTTTTTCTGCATCCTTCTCCTCTTGCAACTGGTGTGGGAACCCCACTGTCATCAGCTCGGGTCAGCCCTGTGTGTTGGTTGTTTTAAGAGGGAGGGGTTGTTTGCTTATGGGGTTTTGTTGTTGGTTTTTTGTTTTGGTTTGTTTTATTTAACACTTTGCTCTTGCTGTCAGAATACTACCTTTCTTATCAAAAAATGTAGAAGCTTGAAACCTGAAGTGCAGGTCTTGATGCACAGGTCTTGATTTTTGGTGGCACTGGCTTGATTGCTCGAGCTCTAGAGACTTTGTAGCCCAGGACACAGCACTGCTGGAGCTGTAAGTCCAGCTGCTGGAGTTTAGGGCTCTAGAGGAGAGATGTTTACAGTGGAGAGTATTGCTGTCTTAAATATTTGCCTTCCTCTCCTGCAGGCACTTGGAGTAGGTGCAGTGAATAATGTTGTACCCCACACTACCCAAATAAAAGCAAGGACTTGATTTTTTTTTTTTTTTTAGCAAGAAAGGGAAATTTTTTTACTGAAAGCTAAGAGCATTAAAATAGCGTGTGGGGTCTTTTTTATTTTTCTTTTTAATGTGAGGAATTACTTTGATCTCAGATTTAAATATAATCTAGTTGCAAATGCAACTAAAATGAAACTCCCAGGCACTGCTGCCAGCAGGAGCCCTTGTATTCCACTCTGGAAAAAGATGCCACATAACAACAGATCACTGTAAGTTTGCATCCTTTATATTTAAAAACCTTTTCTGGTAAAGTTTGTCTAGAACTGATATTAATAACTTAGTTCAGAAAATTGTGTTAAATGAGATTAAAATATGATAGGTCCAGTCACAAACAAATTTTTCATTTTTTTATGCATAAAAGGATGAGGTATTTTTATGGTTAGGGTTGAAATTTCATCTTTTACTGATCTGTGTGAGGAGTGATGCCCTGCTGTAGTTCACACTTGTTTTCATGTCCATGTTTCTCCCATTACACTATACACAATATTTATTTTCACTTCTCTTAGGTAAGGTAACTGTTGGTCAGTTCTACTTTACATTTCTTAGGGCAAGAAAATGCTGGGTTGGATTTTTGCAGGCTGTTCTGGAGAGGGTCCTTTGAAGGAGATATGAAAAGACATTCTCTTTTGATACCTATAGTACAAAGAATTATCTAATGCAGCTGGAAGGAATCAGTGTGTTTGATGCTGCCCTTTCAACTACGAAAAGAAGTCTTTTGAAATGAGGTTTGAATGTATGTAGTAGGCTATTCCAGCAGAGATTAGGGGGAGACAGCTACTAGCAAGCTTAAAGTTAATCAAGCACTTGAGACATTTCACCTTGGTGGTGGTGGCTTTCTGGGCTAGAAGTGAAGGTTGAGTTTTAGTGTGGAGCTGGGTAGTGGTCAAAGATCAGATTACATGCTGACTTTAAAAAAATAAGTAAAAATACTATTTGGTGATTACAGTCATCAAATGTGTGCAGCCTGAGGGAAGGCATGTTTAGCCTCCGCTCCTTTTCCTTTGCCCTGGTGTGGACCGCACTACCAACAGTTGAAGGTATTTTCTCTGTACTTGTTTCAGTCTGTCTAGGTATAAGTCTATGTATTTTACTAAAGGAATAGGCTCCTGACCAGCTCTCTGATTGAGGAGGAGTTAAGTGTGGTCCAGGTGTCCCTGGACTGAGCCAAGTGACCCAGATTTGGCTGCCTGTGCAGGAGCTGGCAGCGTGCTATATGTTGGCAGTGGATTGTGACAGTCCTGTCGTGGTGGCTGGGGATCTTCAATCAGTACACCTTTCACAGCAGAGCATCTTTCCATCTTCGGAGCTCTGCCCTTCTGCTAATTAATCCACCAACTCATTTCACATGAGCTCTTGAGCAGTTGGTAATATGAGTTCGACAGCTTTATCAGTGGGGGGGTGGGTGGGGAAGGACGTGAAGGCTCTCCTTCCCACTGTCGTCCTGAGCAATGTGGAAACACGCATGAAATGTTGATGAAAGGAGGAGTGATTGCCCCATCCTCTCAGCAAGAGCAAGTTCTTGGAGTTGCTCATCGCTCCCCTCCATGTGACTTCATACACTTTGATTAATGCCTGTCGTCTTTTTTTAATGATGGATTAGGAACTTACCCAACTGGAAGAGTTTCTTCCACTGCAGTGACCTATTAAAAGTTTAATTACTTGATGGCCCCACCCTTATTAAGAGCCCAAAACTTGAAAGCCTTGTTTCTGAGGGTTTTTTTGTTTTTTGTTCTTTTTTTTCCTCCTCTTTTGCCGTTCTCCAAGGTAAGAGTATTAAGTAAGGAATTCCACTGCATTGTACTTTCCCCTGTTTGGGAGTGGATGAGCCAGGCTGACCCACCTTGCCCTGCTAGGAAGGCTTGGTGGTGACTGGCAGGGGATCTGCTGTCCTGGGTGACAGCTCTCTTCACCAGAGCTCCTCTGAGCTTCTGAGCTGAGTCATGTCAGATTAGGTCATGGGAGCGAAGGTTGTAGGCTTGGTAAGAAGAATGAGTTTTTTCTCCAAAAACCAAGAGCTGCTTTCATGGAATGATTAGAGACCTGTGAAGATGCTTCAGATTTCTGAGCCACTTTGTGCATAGATCCCAGTCTGTGTGCTTTGGAGGCAATAATGTGGAATCATATGTAGATCCCAAGGTTACTTCTGTTGGAGGTGGGGGAAAGGAAAGAGAGGACTTGCTGCGTACCTAAATGCCTTGTCTAAAAAGAGCCTTGGCCTGGGATAACTTTTCCTCCTAATTTTTTGGTTGTGTGTTTTTTTTTTTTTTTCCTCTCCAAATTTTTCAAACTTTTCTTGTGGAGGAGATTTAGTGCCCGAGGACAGTGGACACCCTTTGCAAAATCAGCAGTGTTTGTACAGTATGGACTGGGAGGGATATGAGTGTAACAATTTCTCTGCTCAGGTTTGTGATGGGCTCCTAATTAAAGAATAAAAAAAAAGGCCAAAATTACAAAGAAACAGTAGCTGATGCTAGGTGAGAAGGTGATTCCATATGTATGAGCAGTTCACTTTGAAAATATTACAAATTTTCACGCTGAAGCCTTTTATGACCTTAAGTAGAAATTCCAGTAAAACATGCTGTCTAATCAGGTTAGGTCTTCATTTGTATGCAGTGTTGATCTAATTAACAATGACAAATTGAGATTGGATTGCAGAGGACTTTATAAGCATCCTTGATTATTTTTTTTTTAATTAATGACCTTGGAATGCAAGTAAGAATATAAGCAGCTTAATCAGTCTTTTCAGAGGGAAAATCTTTAACAATTGAAACTCTATTGAAGTGTTTAAAAAACAAAAGCATTTATAGTCTAAATTGAGCAAAGTTTCTTGCATGTGTACTCGTTCAGTACAACCTTCCTGAAAACAATGCTGCAAAGCAACCATCAGTTACTGTTTGTAATGCTGAGATAAAGAGTGGGCTGTTGAGGTCGAGTGAGAAGCCCTCTGGATTGGGTGAAACAAGAACTTATGCAGAATAAGATCTCATTTATTGTGGGAGAATTCCCCTATGCCCATGCATTGCAATATCTCCTCCTGTTTCTGCAGTAGAAGAAAGCAAGGCATTTAAAAAGTTTGTCACCTCAGGTTTTTTAATTTGTGGAAGTTGTGTGCCGACCTTCCCCACCCACTCTGAGCAAATATAAATAAATAAACAACTGCGCTCACTTTCTGTAAAAAAATATTTGGCAATCACCTGTCACTAGCAGAACCTGTTACATGGGGAAAAACATGTTTGCAGTAGGAAAGTAAAAATTAAAATTGTATGTCAAGGTAAGTAAAAGTTAACATTACTGCCAAATGCAAGCTATCAAAAAATTAATCTGATCCACCCATCCCCAAAAGCAAGATACCACCTTATAAGTCATGAGACTCTTTTTAAAAGATAAACAGGTTCTTCTTACTCTTCCTCAGGTTTCTGAGCCTTTAGGGTGCATCTACTAAATCTTTTAAAACTTTTCTTGGTAGTCACAAGAAGGCAGGAATTGCTTTAAGTTTCTAAATGAAAACTGAAATTTATTTGCAAATTTTTGATTCAGCTGAAGAAAGACACCCAGCCCTGCAAGACTTGCATAATTCAGGTGTTGGCAATACCGGAGTTTAGCAGTTTATTCTCATGGCCTACAGTAGATTGGAGCTGAGCTGAGTTGGTCCTTGAAGGGTTTGTTATGAAACATGGAGCTCTCCAAAGCTGCAATTTGTGTTCCAGGCAGGCTCACTGGTTTTCCTGTTCTCTGTAAACTCAGCTGTACCTACAACCATCAGAAAATGCTCAGATTTCAGACTCTCTCTCTGCTAGCAAAGGCGGATAATAGCCTGTACAATATGCATGAAAGCAAGTAAATGGATTGTGCTGGCTGGGCTTGGTGGGTTTGGAAAAGCTGCATTTTAAGGACGCTGAAAGGAATGCACTTAAATTAGTCCACACGAGCAATAACAGGTTTCTGTGGCTGAGAGAACAGATTCCTTGGCTGGGCTATCACAGTATTTTTATTTCAGATTGATTCATTCCATTTTTATTTTAAATATGTTCCATGTCCTGATCTACCTAGTAAAATTGGGAAATTTTTGCCAGTCTCTATAAAATGAATTAGAGGACCATGCACAAGCGCAGTGAAGTGGTGAGAGGGCAATTAGGTGTGTACATTGCCTTGACTCAGCAGTTCCTAATTATGTGTTCAGTGTTCTCTTAAATAACGTCCAAATAGTGCATCATTTCAGTAAGACCAGTAATGTCCAGTGTGTCCTAAGCTGCTGATTATCTCTCCATATTGCACACGAAGACTTCTTTTAAAGGCTAGTGATTCTCCCAATGAACATACAGGTGGGGCTGTGCCAAGTGTTCCTGTGAAATCCTAGGCTTATGATTCCTTGGTGATGTGTTGGTCACTGCAATTTCAGCTTTCCAGTTTTGCCCTTTAACGTTGCGTTTAAACCTGTCAGGAAGAAGGGAATGGAAGTGGCCTTGTTATAGGATTTTGGATTTTCTTGTCCTTAGAGGCTCCTAGTCAGCAATGATACAGGCTTTGGCTGTCTGTACAGGGCAGTTGAGAAGGGTCTTTGTAAGAGACACATTTGTGCACAGGGTTTGCAGAACCTCCATGAGCACTCAAATTGGACACCTGCTGGGCACTCTGATCAGAAATGTGGGCTTTCTCTTCAGCCCAGCTGGTTGCTCAGCGAAGTTAATTTTGCTGGTGATAACCCCCACTTGTTACAGCAGGAATGAGGAAGGGAAAAGATGCTCTAATCCAAAGGAAGAGAAGCAATCTGGAAGGAAAAGGCAGTGGAGGAGGAGATGGGGTTGCAGCTGGTGGATGCAGATGCTGCAGGCTGTGGGAGCTGATGCAATGGTATGAGCTGAGGGCTTGGCTCCTCACTGATCCTGGAGAATCAGGAGTGCTGCCGTATTTGGGCATTTGTCTCAGGTGAGAAGAGGTTCAGACTTGGCTTCCTTAAGCTCTCTCAGCAGGCATGCCAGTCTGAAGAGGCTGTTTCCAGCATGTGTGGGCTCTTGGCACAGGGCAGGTGTCAATTGCCACCGTCGCTCTTGTGTAGGGAAGGGTGGTGATCCTGTCCTCCTGCTTGCAGAGCTTCTGAGGTGTGTTTCCCTCTGTGTGACATTACAGGGCCTAACAGCAAGGCTGTTGAGGCATATGTAACTTGTCCTAGGTCATCTACCTGGAAAGAGAGGAGCCAGGCTTATTGTCTTTGAAGGAGGTGCCTTTCTCACGGCAGGGAGGTAGTGTCAAGCTCACAAAGCTGGGAAGAACCAGTTCACCTGTGGGAACCAGCCAGGAGGGGCCTGCTGGCTTCTGTTTGGGTTTTTATACTTGAGTGAAATGAGATCTGAGTGCATTAGGTTCCCTTTAGAATGTAATTGTGCTTTCTCCCCATAATATCTTTGTCATGTATATTTTGGTTTTATTGCCAGTTCCCTCCTTCTGTTACTCCTTACAAGCAGCTGTACAGATCTGTGTAGTAGTTTCTAGAAAACGTCACGTTATGTGAGCTGTCTTGCTTGCTTTCTTTTTCCTTTTCGTGTCCCTGATTGTTTTGTAGATCATACCAAGGCAGTACAGCCTCCCTGAATGAACTGGGGTTTTTCTATATGCTCTCTAATAGACCAGTGCCCTCCATGATGACAGAGCTGCACTATGGTGTAAGACCACACTGTAAGGGACAGTCTGTTCCCCACACAGCTGGTGATGTCCAGGGAGGCTGAGAAGGGAAGTTAGTTACTGTATGAATTGGTATCTGCCAGTACTGGGTACTGAAAACTTGGGACTCCTGCTTTGTGATTGTTCTCTGATGTTCAAACAGCACAGTTGATGTGAGGCAGCCAGCATGCCTGACCTGCTGAGAGAAAGCAGGCATCAGATGGTGTGAATGTCCTCTCTCAACTAGGATATAGCCTCTTCAGTTGCAGTGTGTGTTGCTGATTCTCTCCCAGTGTAACAGATGAGTTAGAACTCACTACAGACCTCCTAGGATCTGCAAGTGAAAAACTATGAAACATCAGAACATAACAGGATAGAGAAAGGATGGAGAGGGCTTGCGTCCCCCACAGGGGCAGAAAATCCCTCTGCTGCTTTGTGCAAGCAAATTCTTGTACTAGCATCACAATTATATTTGGTTTTTGAAAATTTGTTTCAAGGTTTTAGCTACTTTTGATGGAAGGTTCAGAGGGAAGAAAATTCAGTGCAAGAAACATTTTATGGTTCTTAAGGAGATTTTTTTTCCTGTGTGGAGAGGAAAAAGTGTTAATTAAACATAATTTTCATCAGTGCAACTTGCACAAAAAAGCCCCACCTACTCTCATGAGAAAGGAATAAAAAGAATCGTAATCCTGGATTAGGTATCTTTCACTACACATATATAAAAACAACACCGTGTGAAAAGGGGGAAAATATATATGTGTACATACACACACCAAACATACCAATGTGCCTCCAGCAGTATTACCAAAGGAATTAACTTTACAAGAAACAGCCACAGCCTGGAAAGAAGCCATTTTTCAAATAAAAGCTGAATGAGACTTGTGGTTTCTGAGAACTATGAGAAGGAAGGGTTAAAAAAACCATTTACAGATAAGAATAGCTATGTTGGGAGGTGAGTGAACATCTTGAAGTAGGGGAGAGTCACCGTTTAAATCAGCTTTTCTTTTTTTTTTTCCTCCTCTTAGCTAAAATTTGGCTCTTACTATGAACAACATGTAGGATTAATGTAGTACTTTAAATCTTCAAAGTGCTGCACAAACATTACTTTCCTAATCAGCAAACACCTTTGCTTGGTAGGCAAATCAGGAGCGGAGTCGCCATTTTAGAGAAGGGAAACCAAGGCGCCAGAAGTGCCAAAGTTTCCAAAGCAGTAGTTTTCTGGAGTGGATTTTTTTTTTTTTTTTTTTGAGGCTTTCAGCATGGGGACTGCCTCTGGGCTGGCTTGTAAAAGCTGCTGAGCTCTCCTGGATTTCACAAGTGCTAAGCATGCAAAGCAGCCCAGCAGAGCTCAAAGAGGCATCAGCAGAGTTGCCTCCTTACCTTTCCAAAGGTCATGGCACACACTGGCCCAGAAGGGGAGAGAGGATTTCCTAATAACTTGCTGGTTTCCCCCATACCATTGATCTGTATAACTTGAACTGCATCAGCTGAGCCTTGTTAAAAGATATTTCAGCCCTACAACAAAAAAAAGGTTGTACAAAAACTATTTGAGTCACTGTTTTAATACATTATTTTTAGGTAAAGCTTTTCAGGTAGTCTTGGTGCAAGAGCTATTGCTCACCTTGTAGACAAAGACTGCCCTTGGAGATGATCATTCCTTTGTTTAGGTCAGATGAAATACCACATTTGTCATAGATATTATATCCCTGCCAATTCTATAGAGCAGCATAATTCTGTGTGTTTTGCATTGGTGGTGCTCTGTATGCTCAGTGCTTGGCAGATCATATACTGTGAGGAAATTTCTGCTTTGTTTTAAAAAGTGTCCTGAGTAGGGATGGCTTCTGTATAGAAAGAGCGTGAACTTTATTATGCAATGGAAGTCTTTTCATGAGGTTTTGCTGTGTGCAGGTGTGTCAGATTTGTTATTGTAAACGCAGCAGGATAACTACCCAAGTAAGAGTGTAGATCCTCTTGCTAATAGACCTGAGTATTGATACAAACTTTACTGTTTCCAGTTGTTAAAGGTAACACTTCAACATTGGAACAAAGGTAGTGGAGCCACAAGAGGAGAGTGTTACTATGAGTGTCTTTTTTATTTTTTAAGGAGAGCAAAATATTACTTGTTTGATAAGAAGGAGTGTTTTATGATCTGCTGATATGTTAGCTGCTGAAATTCATTTAAATGCAGCTTTATGGAAAGTTTAAAAGTGTGCTAGAGGAAACATGGGAAAAGAGCACTTGAAGGCTGACCTGGCTTTGCTAAACATGAGACAGGAGTTGGTTCTAAATTTTCTGGCTCTGTTGTTTTCCCATTAGCCATGGTGGCTGTGCTGCCTTGGGGCTTCACTCCCCTCATGTTTTGTGCCCTGGGGTGCACCACACTGTCCCTCCTGGGGAGAGAAGCCACCCTGCCAGGAGATGCCCTGCTCAGGAGCAGCACTGCCGTGCAGCAGATTTGGCTCCTGGCCCAGCCTTGGAGGTACTCCTGCCCTGTGATTTAGATGTAATCTGGGTAACATTGTGCAAGTTATTCCCTCTGCCTCCGTTCCCCCCCTTCCCCCTTTCTATATACTCCCCCTCGAATCTGGGACTGTGTCACAATGATCCCATGTTGTAAAACGCTTGGACCCCTGATGTGAGATGCCTGAGCGGGGCAGCTGGACTCTACTGGTTGCTGTGTGTACCCATCACTAGCCTTAGTTTTCAGGCCTCTTACATTGACTTATTTACAGGACATTAGAGTCTTTCTGCATGCTAACTTTTGAGACAACTAAAACCCATCTCCAGGCTAAACCTTGAAGCTGCTGTGTTAGCTGTAGTCCAAGCCTCGATAAACTCACCCTGCCACTTGTTGGGACTTACTAGCTCAACTGTGTGAGCTGTGGCTGGGACCCGACTTGCTCCTGACCTGGCAATGGGAGCAAAGTGAGCCCAGGTTTGTTTTAAAACCTACTCCCAGAGTTCCTTGGACCCCCCCTTAAAATTCAGGACTGGAAGAGATTCCCGTGGGGAAGGGATGGGAGCGGTGCCACTGGGCTTTGATGCCCAGCCTGAAGGGTGTTTGCAGAGCCAGCAGTGGGGCAGGCAGAGCACCTGCTCTGTCTGCATTTGAGCATCAGCATCGCCATGGGTGAGAGAGAAAAACTCTTCCCATGAGATGTTTGTCCAGTGTCTGAGCACTGAATGATCCCTCTTCATTAATCAGCAGGGTGGTGGCTGGTTTTGCAATGAGTTCCTTGTCTGCCATCTCTTCTCCTGAAAACCTCTCATACAACTCATGCTTAGTCATTTTTTTTGACCCGTCCTTCGTGAGTTCTTGTACCTGTATGAGCAAAAGGAACCTTAACAGAAAAGAGTCTGTGCCTTTCTAGATATCCTACTAAAACCTCTTACAGCATTGGCACTAACAAAGGAAGTTGAGGTCCCTAGGAAAATCTTCAGAAGAGTTATCATTAGTTCTGTAAGGTTTGACAAAGCATGTGGACTGATTGCTTTGCAATCAGTTTCTGTAAGGAATTCATAAATTTGACCTTTATTTGGCATTCCCTTTGTGTGCTGACTCCTCTGATGAGTCATTTTTGCCCATTTCCTTTGCCATGCCTCTCAAAAGAGCTCCAGAGGTTGGAGTCTGCCTTTCCGGGCTTGTTTTTCAGCAGACTGATCAGTGCAAGATAAAGATGGGGAGAATTGGGTTGCCGTGGTGCTGCTGGCATTCAGAGGGAGCACTACAGTGAGGTCCCTGGCTGACAGGAAGAGCAGCTACGTGGCAAAATGAGTTCCAGGATGAATTTGCAGGGACACGTGCTGGAAGAAAACTATTTCCATGCTTCGTGTCTTGATGTCAAGAGCACAAAAATGCTCTGATGCTGTTAGTCACTCTGCTGATCCCAATCTGTTTAATGGCGCTATTTTTTTTCAATGCACTGATATTCTGATGTGTGTTTTGCAGCTTGTTTCAGGGAAACTTCCAAAACATAGAACTCATGAGTTGAAGTGAGATGGCTTTGTAGCATTTAAAACATTGATAAATCACCTGTTCAAAATTGACTCTGTTGGTTGATGATTGGGAATGACTCACTTGTGACTGCTTCGCTCTCCACCGCACAGGTCTGAGCTGTTGCCAATCACCCCCTTGCCTCTGGAAGTCCAGCTCCTGGGGTGCACCTTACACTGGCCCTCCCCGGGTCTCACTGTGTCTCCAGTGTGACCCCCAGTGTGACCTGCTTGCCAGGGAAGCCAGCAGTTTTGTGCTCCCACAGGAGCAGAGCTGGGCATGCAGGCAGGTGCTGGACTTGTGCCGGATGGCCAGGCATTCCTGCATGCTGGGGGCTCTCTGGCTCTGCATAGCTTGCTGCCTCCAGCCTGCCTGGCATGGCTCAGCAAGGATGTAGCAATATACTCAGCTTTTTTTTAACGTTGGTTTGTTGTTTTTTTATCCCTTTTTCCACTGGCCATACCAATGTGATTACACCTTCGAGGGATCATCTGCCCCTAAAGCTTAATTAAGGAACTCTTGTCTGACTAGTCACTGACTCACCTGCCACTGTATGAGCTCATGTCTGACTTGTCCTAGGAAGATAGTGAAATATGTCAGGCTTCTCTGAAATATAGCAGTTTTTTGTTTTATTGCACCCCTGACATTGCTGTTGGCTCCTGCAGAGGTGAACAGAAAGATGACTGCCCCAACTTGGTTACTTTTATCTAAATGTAGTCACTTGCCTCTTTGTGCCTTGAAAAACCAGATGGGGTTTTGCTTGCACAGCTGTAGGTATGTTAGAGTTAATAAAAAAAAAATATTAAAAATTAAATAACCTTTGAGTTTTGGCTTCAGGCAAAGTAGGTGAAATGATGTGTTTTGGAGATGAATGCTCTTGCAGGAGGCAAGATGTAGCTTGCAGGAGAACATCTGCAACCAATCCATTCTGTATGAGATGGGGCCAAGACTTGTTTGTATCTCAGTGCCTGTTCAAACATGTTATAGCACAGCAAAAAAGAGGTTTTGAATGCACTGAGGAAGGGTGGGTAAGAAAGGAAGGAGACATCAAGCTTGAATGTTTGCTTAATAGCTTTGATTTCTTCATAAACTTTTAAGCACTTTAATAATTTGATTAGCTGCTTTTAGAGCACTGTAGAATTTTTTTTTCTTTCCTAAAAGAGAAAAAACTTTACTCCTCTTGGTGCTGTGAGATGAGCTTGCTTTCTGGCCTGGAGCAAATCTGCTAACTGTTTGCTACCTTTTTTGTACCCTCCTGAGGACGGTCAGTGGAAGAATGTTCTGTAATGCATTGATCTAAGACAGTGCAGAGACTCAGTTACCTGGCTGGCTGGCTAGATCCCAGAATGCAGCTTCCCGGTCAAATACCCCTTGCTAGCTACTCCCATCCTCTTTGTTCTATAGGAACTGAAGGTAGCATGGCCATCTTGCAATTGCAGCTTGCAAAGCTCGTTTGCCTGCCTTTAACTGTGCACTTGAAATGCTTTTCTCTCAAGGCCTGTGGCAGCATAGAACAGTTATATGACTCAGGAGCAGCTGAAGTGGTGAGGTTGGCAATAGAGGTTCTCCTGCAGAGGTTCATATCATCACACTGATGGTTCTTATCATCCTGAGCTCTGAGGCTTTATTTTTTTGTAAGACAACCCCCGAGATGCACATGCCAGCTGTATTTTAAGTTTTCATGTGTAACTAATGTGGGTTTTGAAGATGCAGTATATGACTGGGATCTGTTATCAGCGGAGTGTAGCAACTGTTCTTCAGATTTTCTTAATTGTCTGGATTAGATCCCTTGCTGGGTAGCTGAGAGGAACTGATTTGGGTTAAGGTAGACAGTGTGAACACAGTGCCTCTAAAATCCTACCAGAGGAAAGGGGCATATATTCCAAGTGCTCTGTCATGTGGAGAGATGGAGTAGTAATACTACCTGGGTAGTATTTTGCCAGTGATTAAAACCAGCAGACTGCTTTTTTTTTTTACCTCCCTTTTTCTCAAACCAAATCCTGCTGTGCCTTTGCCAAAACTGCTTGTGTAAGCGAGGCAGCCCTGATCATGTGCTGATCTTCAAGTCTTCAACAGGGAAGCAAATTAAAGAACTGCAAGATGCACAAATGCCTGTCCTCAGCCTTTGATGTAGACAGTGCTCTTCCAGTCTGCATTTGCTCCTCAGAGGGAGGCTATTTGTACTCCTGTGTCTTCACGCCTTTGCTAAGTCCCTGGTGGTTCTCAGTGCTGCTGTTCACCTCTGTTCCCTGACTGGCTACCAGGAAGGCCTTGTACAGCTTGTCTACACTTGGCAGGTAGACACAGATGCTAGGGATGGCCTTCAGCTCTGTGCAGTGTTGTGTGGACTTGCAGGCTGTGCCTAGAAAGAGATCTGCTGTGTCTGTATAGCACTGCAGCAACGGGCAGAGTTCACTGGCTCTGGCACATTGAAGCTGGAATGTGAATGGCTTGGCCATGGCTGAACTCCTTTTTCCTGCATGTCACACATGGGGTTAGTATGTGGCCAGCCAGCACTCCCTGCAGCTGCGCTATGGCCATGCCTTGAGCAGAGAACTGTTTGCTTTTGCCTGCCCTGCAAGAAGCATGCTGACCCAGAGAGGCAGTCAGGGCTGTCTTCAGGTGTAGATTATACCTCAGTGCCCCATGCTTAGCGCTTGAGACAAGAGGAATTTAGGTGGCCCTCTTATGCTTCCTTGGTTTGCTCTGCTGGACTTCATGAAGAGCCTGATGTGTATTTCAAGCTGCCCAAACTGATCTCTGTCCTGATGTGCTGATGACTCATACAATCTTCCTTTTCTTCCTTCAGATCTGTGTTGCTGTGATGCTTTTGAGAAATAGCAGAGCTCATCTCTGGAGAAATCTTTTGGAGAGAGTTTCCAAAATGGTTGACCGTCTGGGGTTTTGTTTGCTTGCTTAGGAGCTCCCAAAATCACTGAGGAAGGTGGCTGAAGTCACTAATGATGATCTCTTAGTCAAGCATTGGCTTCACACTCCAGTTTTATCCCTCTCCTGTGCAAACACTGCCTTCTCCCCCAAAATGTCTGTTTGCTGTTTCTTTGGATTAGGTGATATAATTATGCCTTCCAGCCCACGACTGCCATGTGAAAATGGGTCTCTTCTGCTTCTGCAAGGACTTTTCAATGAGCTTGCTCTTTGAAAAGGCAGCACATGGAGGAACACACAACAGCCTGTGTGGGAATGGGGTGGTAGGGGTGTGTGTTTTGTTTATTTCCCCTTGGCTACATGAGCAGCTAAAACCTGTAACCTACAGGAGTTGGAAGGTCCATGCAGAAAATGAACTTAGGTTGGTGGAAGAGTTGAGATCGCATTTTTCTTGGCTAATTAAAGGATTAAAGGTGCAGAGATTTAGAGTGAACTGTCAGTGTGCTGCATAAGAGAGCCTTTGATGGTTGAATCCAACTTGAGATTAAACAAATTGCATTTAAATAAGAAAGATGTGGCAACACTTACAGTCTAGCTGGGCCTCTATCTTTTGCTGTCCTCCACGATCAGGTAGCTGGCGTGCTGGGGCTAGGGCTTCTCTTCCCTCACCAGCTTTCTTCTTCTCAAGTGTTTCCCCCTGGATTGTTTCAATCTGTTGCCTCCATGTAAAATGGGTTTTTTGTTTTTTTTCTTCTAAGCCAGTGCTTTGTGCAGAGGAGCCTTGCACCCTACCTTACACAACAGTGATCAGCCATCCATCATAGCGGTACCGTGGTCACATCCTCGTGGTGTGTTTCGTAATGTCTCTGATCCTATTTAGGGTTTTCTTGTATCCTGGTGCATTGCTGTCTGCAACTGGAGAGCTAAAAACTTCTTCCCTGTGGACTCCTTTCTGTTGTTGAGTTGGAAGGCTTGTGGATGGAAGGAGTCTTTTAGGTTATGCTGGTTGTTTAATGGTGTCTTCCTCTGCATAGTGGTGGTTGATAAAATTCTGGACATGTAGCTGCTTATGCAGGTTCAAAGTCCTTGGCTTCTTTGATGCCAGTTGTTTGTATTCAATGGGCTACACTGGCAAATGGCTTGCCAGTGTTAATCCCAGCCCTTCTCCTGTTGTTTCATTTGGATAGCGTTAAATTCAGAGCTGCTGAGGGGATGTTTTTAAATGTTACTCTTGATAGCACTTGCAGTGGTGCAGGCTCATGAGATTCATGGTGGCTATCTCAGAACAAACCTTGCTTTTTGCAAGGGCAAGAATTCATCTATACAGCATCACGCAGGGCAACAGCATGTTCTGTCCATGGAGACTTTACACCTTTCTCTGATGCATCACGTATGAGCTGTAAGGAAAATGGGAGTGCCAGACAGTGTGAGCCAATAACTTCTGATGTTGCAACTCTGTCTTGTTTTGTTCCATTTTGTTTTATTTCTTTTTAGGGAGAAAGGGGCTTGCCTTTAGTTACCTTCCACCTAGGTAAGCTCCTGATGGAGTTTTATCTCCTTTTTTTGTTGGGAAGATGCAGAAAATTACAAAATTGAAACAGTGAAAAATCTGCTGGGATTCCACAATCACTCAAAAATATGGCATTACTTATTACTTGGGTGTGGTTAGTTGGGAAATCTGACTTTAAAATTATGTTTCCCAGGGAACTATTCCTGTTCTCATTGTTATCCAGTAACAAAGGCAGTTTTTTGTTTGGGAAAGCAGTCTTGCTTTGAATGGGCTAGGTCTTCTCACAAAGCATCTGTTGCTTGGGGTCTTCAGAGCTTGCAGTTTGCAAATGAAGCAGTGTAGAGGTAGTAAGGTCTGCAGGGACAAAGAGCTGTTTGGTGTTTTCCTTGGAAAGCCATCTTCAGGTTGTGGTTGCAAGGATTTGCATCTAAATCCACATTCATTCCTGTTATGTTTCCATTTAGATCATGCAGAGGACACGATTAGCTTTGTTGCCAAGTGAAATAAATCTATTGCTAGGTATTGAGAGACTTGATGTAATCTATTTCCAATAATTTATAGATGTTACTATGGCATGAAGTATCTGGGCAATTATGATGAGTTTACCTAGCAGGCTTTTGTAGATCTGCCTGTTAGGTGCATCCAGGTTTGTGCAAGCTTGCTTTACGCACTTGTGCTTTCTTGCTGAAATTTCAAAGCAACCTTAAAATCATAGATATGGACAATGCTGTGTTCAAGCCTTCCATTTCTTATGTGATATGTTACTGTGCAATTTCCTTTGGCGTGCCTGTCCACAGGGATGTGATTTTTTTCATTCTATTCTTAGAGGGCAGGAGATGCAAAACTGTAGGTTGTTATTTCTGAGGGATAGGAAGGACTTCTGCTAATGTTTTCCAAACTCATTCCAACTCTCTCTTAGTGCTGCTCTGCAGAACAGCTTTCTTCCCTTAGCTGCTGCAGTTCCAAAGCTTTAGAGCTGCTGGAGAGCATGAGAAAAATGGAGGCTTGGGGTAGGCTTATTAGTCTTCTTAGCAAAGAAGATGCCACAGCATTGACCTCACTAGCTGCCTGAGGGTGAAGCGCTGTGTTTTGGAGCAGGGGACATCTCCATGCCCTGATGGCTGGAGCAGCAACACTGCTACACTCCTCAGCATGGAACTTGATGAATTGTTTCCCACGGTACGTAGGAAAATCAAGGTCTCAGTTCAGTAAGGCACTCAAGCGAGTGCATAACCTCTAGCACGTGAATATTCCCAGTGAAATCTCTTGGGTTCTGTTGGAGTCAGCAAGGCTGCTCCCAACCTTAAAGGTAGGCATCTGCTTAAACACCTTGCTGAATCATGTCTTGACTTTGAAAGTAGGCTCAGGAGAAACCACATGAGTTGACTCAAGGACTGTGCTTAGCTAGGTCATTGAGGATGGAAGGAGAGGGCTGAGAAAGGGGAGGATGTGTGTGAAATACTGATGCCAGAACCCTGCAAGTGCTGGTAATAGCTAGTGACTGTGTTCTTGTCTGACTTTCTTGCGATTCATCCCCAAAGCTTAATTGTATGAGTAAAAGGTTTAAAGATTTGACTTAGTCACCATTCATCCTAAGTATGCTGGAACTGCTATTGTGCTTTATTGATCTAGCTTAGATCTTTATGTTCTCAGTAAAACTATGACTTGCTCAGTTAGGTGTAATTTTTGTCTTTCTTGACTAGTCCTTAAGTTTTCTCTGTGATGGCCTTGTTGGGCCAGTAATTGCAGAAAACAGAGGGATGTTTGCAGAAGTGGTTTGGATCCTCTGTTTTCTAGGAAGAGGAGAGGGCCCTTATCTGATGGTCTTCATACAGAGGAAGAACATCTGTCCTTGATTGGTGTCTGCTTGTTAGTTTGTTGCCTTGCTTACCATCCAGAAAAGCTTTGTTGGCTTTTCACTTTATCAATTAAATGCTCTGCAAGCAGGAGAACAGTATTTGCATAGATGTAATTCTGGAAATTGAGTGTAATGTGATCAGGAAATGGGACAGGCCCTGGCTGTTATCATGGAAGAGACTTGCTGGTACCTGCACCTTGTTTCAAATGTAATAAGATCTGACTCAGGATAGTTTCCTGGATGTTAACAGAGAAGACTCAATGCTGTTTTGGCAAGGCACTGGTGCTAACCTTTCTGCACAGGAACAAAAGAGATTTTTGGCAAATTCATAAATCTGTTCTGAAAGGGCTGCTAACAGTAGACTAAAGATTTAGAGGGAAATGGTCTCCCTTGGAGCAGAAAAGCAGGGGCGTGTGTGTGTTTTCAGGACTTTCTTTTTCTGAGACAGAAGCCAAGGAACAAGGCGCTTGTGTGCGGTGCCAGTGAAATCTCACTGGGAAGACATGATGCTACTTGCAAGGTATGCACAAGACAAGACCAGAGGCGCCGCAGTGCTTGATTACTGTCAAGGGCTCAGTTGGAACTTGCCTTTGCTCTTTGGCCTGCAGCGTTTATGTAGAAATTGGGGACGCTGCTGCTTGCTTCCAAAGCTTTGCCTTGATGGGTCCTGCCCACATCTAGGCAGGGAGGAAGGAGGTGTGTGGGGGGGTGCTTGGTGCCTATGAAGTAAACAGGAAAATTACTCACCTTAATGATGCATTTCACTGGCACTGCCACTTTGAGAGACTGTCAGATTTAATGCTTTTTGTCTTTCCATCCATCACCTCCCATAGGTGCAATTAATATTCTATGAGAATGATGAAGTGGAGAGGTATCTGTACTTTCCTTCAGGTGAAATAAATGGGAGAAGGCAAAGTAAGTAGGAGAGAAAGGGGGAATCACCTTTTTCCATCCGAGCCATTTGGTCTTTGCCGAGAGCACACATACAGAATAGCACTCACCAACTGACTTGGCTGGTGGCCCTTTGTTTTATCAGAGCATTTCAGTTCACAGCTGAGCCCCTTGGCCTCCCAGTTAGCTACTGACCCTGCTCCCTTAGGGTGCACTGGTCAGTTCCCCACTCCCAGAAATGGTCAGGGAGCAGTCCTGCACTTGGTCACTGCATAGCAGCAGTAGCACTGTAGGAAGGCAAAGAAAAAACCACAAATTATCTGTATATGAACTTCTTCAGGGATTATTTGGCCTCTTTATAGAGTCCATTGAATCTAAGCCCTAAGTCAAGAAAGAATGAACTGGATAAAAATGCATCTGGGCAAAGGTGTTTAGTATCAGAGGTCAGAAGACATAAACCTGGTTTTAGTTTTGAATTACTCAGATTTTCTCTCCTGTATCAGAATGAGCGTGTAAAGATGACTGGTTTACATCTCGCTTTCCTAGTGACTGACCTAGGAAGATGGGCCCGTATTTGACACACGTACTCTTACCCTTGTAACGTTCTGACCCTGTGGCATTTTCCAAGTAAGGACAGTCCCTTGGCATGAGCCAGAATTTGGTTGGAAATCTGTCACCATCTAGCAAAGTGTCTGCTTTCCAGGGTGTTGAGTGGCTGGTGCAGTCTGTGGCAGAGTGCCTGATACCTCTGAGTCTGACTCTGTCCCTGAATTGCAGGCTTGGGATGTTTTTCATTGAAAAGACTATGTTGCCAGACCAACTTTGTTGTGTTTTTTTTGTGTGTTTTGTGTTGGGTTTTTTTAAGATGTGTTTTATCATCCACCTTGGCATCCCTATGCCGTAACAGATACTGTACTAGTGACTCACTCACTTTCCTTCGAGTTATTAATGAAATTCCCTTATTTGCAGATGAGGTAACTAAAAAGAGTTTTGGACTTAGGTCTTTCATCAGGCATTTTCTTCTACCCTGCATCTTCCCCTGGATCACTGGCTGGTGTGGAGCTACCTGAACCTGTGGCTATATCCCAAATTGCTAAGGACCCAAAGCCTTTGTCTGTGTTGCAGGGAGGGCTGCAAGATCTTGACCTGCTTGTCTGGGACTTTTACAGCTGACTCATGTTTTTGAAACCAGGTTTGATTTGGTGGGAGCACACATAATTTGGAGAGCTTTAGGATTTTTGCTTTAGTGTTTACTTAATTGAGCAACCTTAATGTACTGCTGTGCTTCTTCCCTCCTTACGGTTGAGTTCATCACCCTTTGACTTACAACAGGGGACAAAAGTGACAGGGAGATGCACTAAAAATCGTTGTGTGATTACTCCAGACAATGTTTCCTCTAGCTGATTAGAGTTTTTGGAGTTTGGCTGGTAGGATGGAGCATGCTGCAACATGTGGACTTGAAACAAGTGAGATCTGAGAGGCTAATAGGAAACACACAGTAGTTTTCCTCTTAAGCTGAACCTGAGACAGATGACTGTAAGAAAGTTTAATCCCGCACGACAAGCTAGGAGAAGGTTTGAAATGGCCAACCTGGGCTTCACTTAATGCATTCTATGAGCAGAACAGGTTTTGGTGCTTCGTATCAGAGGCCAAGGCACATCAGTCAGGAGCAGTATGTGGTGGGGAGGGCTTGCTGTTGGGAGCCTGGCTATGTTCTTTTCAGTTCATTTCTGGAGTCCTTTATAACAAAAATCTGATTTCCTTTAAAATACAAGTTGAATCAGATCTTCCTTAAGTTCAGGGTTCCTGTCACAAATGCCCTTCTGCAGAGGCATACTGACTTAAGCAGGTGGTGATTAACAGTGCAGCCAGAAGTTAAGCATACGCAGAAGATTTTTTTTTTTTGCTAAATCAAGTCTTGGAGTTTATCTGCAGCTTTGGTGTTTATACATTCTGGTGTAATGAGTAGAATTGCCTGGAAGGACTATTGCTGGTTATATCATTGTCACGGTGTCTAGCTGTTGTGATGCTTGAGGTCATACAGTTAACTTAGTTTCATGTAAGCAAACACGTGGTCATATATGTGATGTCCACTTGTATTACCTGCAAGCAGATGTATTTTATATAGATTCAGATACTTGTAACTTCAGTGTAGCACTTGGTTTGCAGTGAGTTACTCTTTCTAGGAGGATGTGAAGTAGGCACATGTCAATGAGAATAGCCAAGCTGTGAATGGAGGGAAGAAGTCCAGTGGAGTTATTCACAGAGCTGCTTCTGCATTCACTTTAAGGATTTAAAAATCTTGCTTTTGAGTTTTACTGGTTTACTAATTAATGCTCAATTATTGAAGCAGATGTTTTTCAAATCCAATTTTAAGTAATGTTTTAGCCTAACTTTGATCACTATTCTGCTGAAATTTAACACATCATATCCTTTAGGTGAGTTTGGGTAGCACGAGAGTGGACTTCCTATGGTGTATATTTCTTAATGTTATATCTTCTGTGGTAGGCAAACAGGCTGCTTATTTGTTGTGCATTTGTAATACAGAAGCCACTGGGAGACCTAAATATCAGAGAAGACTGTTCAGTGTTGGATCAGCTTTGTCTTTCAGCAGATTCATTCCTGTTTCATACCTTCACCTCACAACATTTCTGGTGCAAAGTAATCTATCAGAAATGCAAATTTACTAGATATTGTTAGTATCTGAAACTTGTTTGGTTCTGCTAAAGTTTCAGTTTAGAAACTAGCAGAGAAACTGGACACTATACAGGCAATGGTGAGCTGGCTACATAAGCTAAGGCCATTTGTCTGCAGGAGTCTTATGATTTTGTTTTCTAAAGAAATTAATTTCAAAAGATTTAAAATAATAGATGAGTAAAGGAAGAGAGCTTAAAAAATCAAATCAGAAAGCCTTCCTTTATGCCCATCACTTTGTATCAAAAAATACATGTAAAGCTTGCCTCTGAAGTTTTCCATCGGAGGCTTTTTCCTCTTGAAACAGAATACTTTTCAGTTAACTATTTTTTGTTCATTTTTAAAATGTTTTCAAGCCAAACCTCAAGAGGTCTTTGTTGATGAAGTAATTCCCTAGATATGAAACTGAAATGTAAAAGCTCTTGTATGTAAAGTTTTCAAATTTACAACTGTTTCACAGTGCAAAAGCAATATGGGAAATTCAGTGTCGTTTCTGCTATCATTGTGGCTTTTCTGGCAGTGTTACGTAGGGATATTCTTAAAGCAGATGATACATCCTGATCAAGGTATTTTTGAATTAAAACTCCTGGGGAGCCTTAAGCGAGACACTGAGCATTGTCCCATGAAGGAATGGCCTCATTATCCTAAAGAGAGATCGAGCAGATGCTCTGAATTCAGTATTTTGGGTAATCTCAGCGGGTCTCCTATAGCATGACCACTTGTGAATGTCCCCTTGGGCCGGGGTGTGTGGCTGCGGTGTGTGTTTGCGGGGCCGTGGTGGGGACCGGCCGGGAGTGCGGCGCGGGGGGAATCGCAGGGGAACGCGGAGCTCTCTGTCTGTCAAGGCGAGGGGGTTCATGTGCCTCTGCCGGAGGGGCAGAGCTGCTTTTCTGCCCCCCTGTGCCCCCTGCGATGACACAGTACAGGAGCCGAGCTCGGCGGGCTCCGCTGCGGGCACGGCCGGCCCCTGAATCCCTGCCCGCAGGCGATGTTTCTGCGCTCCCTCCCTGCCACCCCTCCCCTTCCCCGTTTACCTAAGCAGGTCAACACACACACACACACACAGACACATATAATTATTTATTTTTCTGCGCTAAGGTTTCCAAGGCGCAGCAGCAGCTGCCGGCGCTGGGAGTGCCGCCCGCCCCGGGGCAGCACCGGCAGCTCCTCCCCGCGCATCCCCCGCGGGGTCCCGGTCCCCACGCCACCCGTGGGTCGCGTCCCCCCGGCCGCCCTTGCCCAGGGGGGACGCGGGGCCCCCCTGCCCGGTGTCAACATCCCGGCGGGCGAGGCCGGCAGGAATGTGCCGCTCCCCGCCCGGCGCAGGTAATTAATCCCCGCGACTGACAGGTGGCAACAGGCGGCCCTTGGCTGCGGCTCCCGGCGGAAAGCGCTCGCAGGGAGGATTTTAATAGCTCGTCAGCAGCGCTCGTGCGCCTGCCAAAGGCGGCGGGGACGGGGAGGGGGCAGAGGAGCCCGAGGGGAAAGTGAAGTTTAAGGCTTTGCAAAGGCGGATGCCCTTGGGTGATTCGCTGCCCTTCCTCAAGAGGGAAGAGAGTGTGATATGGTTTTTCCTTTGCCCCGGGGTGGAGAATATTTGGTAAATGCCTACAAAGCGCTGGTGGGGATGCATCGGCATCCTCTCCCGGTCATCGCCGGATGGCTTCTCTGGCAGAGGGAGGATGCTCACAGGCGCTTCTCGCCAGTGCAGTGGGCTCTGTCCCTGGGGTTGTTGCCACGTGTGGTGGATCATTAGGTACCTTAGGGGCTGATGATCGCCGGACCTGTCAGCCATGCCTGTGGTTTGAATGCCTGCTACGTCCACTAGCAGCAAGCTATCCACTTCTCTGGAGCCTGGTGAGATAGAGGACTTCAAACTGAAGCTGCAACAAGTCAGCTAGCAAGTGGGGTTAAGGTTATGCTGAGCTGAAGGTTAAATCTGGAAGGAGACGTCCATGTCTGCAGCACTCTTGGTAGCGCTCTTCTTCACTGAGTGTCCCCTGGGTCCAAGTTGGTTCTTAAGAATGTGTGTGCATGTGCCCGCATATTTCTGATGTGCCCCCACAGTTTTTTGTAAATGAAAAGTTAAATCACAGTTTATCAAAAGAAAAATGTTTAAGGTGCTTGCATAATTATCAAATTTTCTTCTTGGTAGGTAGGTTGCTTTCTTCCTACTTCTTCCTACTGCCTTTTCTCTCCTAAAGAATTAAAACATACGCAGATTATTTTCCAATTTTGTTGCGATTCTCCTTGTTTTCACCTGTGAATACTTTGATGCAGGTAACTGCTGCTCTCCCAGTCTTCTCACCTGTTCTTTTTTTTCCCTTCTTGAAGTTAGTTTGATAGGCGAGAAGGCATAGCTGACTGACAGCTTTGAAAATGTCAAGTAAAATGAATCTAGTTAACTGAGTTGAACTAAAACCTGACTACTTGAAAGCAAGTTTGAAAAAGATTTGAAAGACCTGTTGATCTGAGCAGAAACTGTAAGCCGTAAACCAGCCTCTGGGATCACCTTCAAGTTGACATCCATCAGCATTTGTAGTGCTGACTGAACCCCACTCCTTTTAAAGATTTAGGAGCTGTAATCCCCTGGCTAGATGAGATGGCAAAACAGATATAGAGGTAGATTTAGAAAGTAGTGTTTGGGGGATTTCACTGCATCAGAGTTTTGCAGGGAAATTGAATGCTCAGTGAAAGCCATTGCAGCTTGTATTGCTCTGAGCATTCAGTCCTTTCTAGCAAATATTCTCCGTTTGAGAGTCGAAAAGTGTTTTGTTTTCTCCTTTAAACCCCTTGTTGACACACCTTCCAGAGAAGGGGCTTACTGAGAGAAATCAGACAGGTGTTGCCTGATGGTAGCTGGCGTGTGTATATTGTGATACTGAATTACCAGCCAGGGTGCCAAGAGTGGGTAATGCAGTAGGTCTGCACAGACAAGTGGGGAGAGCAGAGCTGCAGTCGCTGGAATGTTTTTATCTTTCCTTTTAAAACATGTTATTAAGCAAGAAGCTGAATTCACGAGAGGCAGCACTTGAACCCCAAAGAAAAGTCCAAGCCAAAGCTCTTTCCTCTCCCTCTTGAACAGAGGACACATTGCCAGACTCAACTCTTTTGTTTTAAATGGCTTTCAGGTCTGTATGTCTTGTGGAAGTGGTGTTTGCACTCCTTAGGCTGTTGGCACAACTTTTGTTCCTACGGAGATAATGACTATTGTCATCTTGTTAACTGATAGGCTTATGTGTTGGGTAAGCTCATTTTTTATATTTGTGCTCCTAATTAATTTAGTTTTCCTACTGAAGTGTGTTGATTAATAGCCATGCTTTGGATTTCTGGAAATTGGTTGTCTCGTGATCTTACCCCTTATACAGTGGGTGTCTGTCAGTTCACACATCAAAACAGTGGGCAGGGGGACTGTCACTTCCTGCAAAGTGAGGTGGTTTGAGACCACTGAGGAGCAGCACCTGCACTGAGAGGAGTGATCCTTGCTTGCAGGCACTATCTGAATACAAAGACAGCTCCTGCCTTGGGGTTTCTTTCTGAAGCATGTTCGCTTTGAAATCTATATACAATATCCTGTCTTGCTCTTGTGGATATAGCGATTATCACTGATACAATACGAAGTCACCATGACCTAGTTGTTTGCATCTATTTATGCCAGTAAGTGGCTGTGCATCAGGTTACCCATGGTTGCAGCAAAGTTGGCAGGATGGGAAACTCGAGCCCCTTACTGTCTGACAGCAGGTACCTCATGGACAGATTTACACCAGTGTAAAATGACCATCCGTTCAGTGATTTCACACTTGCAGGTGGCTGTGCCTGGGATAGATGTGAAATCATGGCTCTATGCCATGTCCTCAAGCCCTGTGCAGTGCCTGAGAGGCTTGAACTCCTCTTGCAATTGGCTGAATAAAAGGTGGCTTAGCCCTCCTGCTGTCTCATTTGCCTCTGCTAGGCACTACCACTTGCCTCCCCATGCCCTGATTGTCTTCCAAAGCAGAGCTGGGGCTCCTGGTTGCCCTGCTTTTCTGACATGCCAAGTTTGAGGTGTTGTGCAGAATCTTCAGCTCTTTAGTCTGCCCTGTGTTTTGAGAATATGTATATATTTCTTTGTTGGACAGGCTTCATCATAACCTGTTAGCTCTTGGCTGTTTGCTTTCTGTGAAATTAAGCTGCAGGTCCAATGTTTTTCTTTGTGGTTGTAGCCAAAGGGGCCTGACAGTTGGGGTACCAAAGGGTAGATGAGGAGCAGATCTCTTTCTCTACTCCAGAGGGGCAATGCTGTTTGATCAGGAGTCTCAGTATTCATACTGGTTTGGGGTACCTCACAGTCCTTCTGAAAGCAGTGATTTTTATTTTCCCCCTTTCTTGTAACCCCAGCTTTGTCTTTGAAGATATTGTACATAAACTTATAGTCAACACCGATAGCCCTGATCTGTGACCAAGGGGTGTGTATCTCCTTCCATTTGTTCAATTCTCCAGATGCCTGTGGACACCGGACACGTTGGCTTCTGGTGTGTGCTCTGCCCTGCGTGCACCATTGCTCTTCCAGATTTTCAACCCATCACGTTTGGGTTCCCAGTTTCTGTACACTTCAGTGATGTTAAGGCATCCAAGTGATTAGTTGGCTTTTTGAGATTTTTGAGGGTTTCTGTTCTTGAAGCCTTCACAATGCTATGAGCAAAGTGATGCATTGAAGGAAACAATACTCTATGGATTTTCTTCCTCTTTCACATATAAATGATTCTTTTTCTATGTCCTGAGATGAAAAGACAACATGGTGAGCTCACTCTTACCTTTAATAAGGAATTGCTTTTTAATTAAAAAACAATAAGGAATTTCAGGTTTAAAAGATGTACGATATAAATCACCATCTAGATCTGTTTCGCAACTTTTTTTGTAATTGTCTGGCATGTTCCCTGTTTCCGCGGGCTGGGTAAATCCTTTGTGGGTTTAATCTCTAGCCTGCAGGCACATAAAATACATTGCACAATTTGGCCTTTGCATTTTAAAGAAATCTCTTTTTTGTAGCTTAAATACTTGTAGCATCTTCTCTGCCACATGGCAGGATGGTGTTGAGTGAGGAGGGAAGGGACTGGCTTGGCTTTAATTTAATCCCCTTCTCCTGCCCAGTGTCTCTTCCAAGTTTGATTTTTTTCCTGTGTTAGCCTCCTGTGTTAGCCATGTGTACACTTTGAAATGCAAATAATCCCTGAATATCACTAACTAATCCTTTTGCTGTCACATCTTCCACCACCCACTCATGCACGTGCTGGCTCTTCCCATACCAGTGGGGTGGATGCCCACCATCGTGCTCTTGACCAGTATGAACCCGTTGCTGCTCTGTTTGATCAGTTGGCAATGGGGCTGTATTGGCCCGTGGCTGCTAGAGACCATTTTTTTGTGGAAAAAACACCTTGAGTCTTCCTATTTTCTTTCTCTGCAAGAACTTGAAGAGATGGAAATAGGGAAATGCCAGTAATTCCTGTGGGTTATGTTGTTAAAGTTACTAGGAGAGCTCTGCACTAGTGAATGCTTGAGCCCTATGAGAAAACTGAATACCTGTAGAGTGGGGTGCTGAAAAAAACTGCCTTATTTTGAGACAACCTTGTACATCAGGGGAGACTGGAGAGTCTCCTTCATGGGAGACATCCAAGAAAATGGGTTCAGGTTGTGCAGTACTGAAGTAGTTAAGTTTCCTTGCAATCCTCCCAGCTACAGCACATGCCTTTACTTCATTGAGGGGTTTTGAAAAGAAACCAACAACATCAGCCTTGATGTTTTGCTGAGTAAAGGTTTCCAGATGTGAACACACTTGAAGAAAATACTGCATCGGTGTTACTCTTTTAGTGGGGAACATCTTAAGAAAAACCTAATATGCTCCAAACTGGCACAGTAAGAGCATTTTATTCTGTTCCAGGTGTTCATTGCGTGGTCACAGCCTCCCTTTTGGAGCCAGCTGCTGAATTATGTTCTAGGTCTCATTATGAACCTGGTCTTTGAACTGTTCTACTGTCTGGGCTTTGAGTATTTGAAAAAAAAATCTTTTTTTTTAACCTCTTTTGTGGACATAATGCTTTGAGTTTAGAGATGAGGAGATTGCTACAGAGGTGCTCAGTAGATGTATGAGATGCTTTTAAAAGATGACTGAAATGTCAGATTTGGTACAACTCCCAAATAGGTCAGGGTCTTGTTTTTAAGTACTGTTCAGTCCTAAGGTTCCTGTTTCTCTTTCATCCCTCTGCAAAAGTAGGAGGACTTCTTAGAAAACAGGATGAAACACTCTGTGTTTTCCTGTGCTTCCAGGATTACAGGGTGCTGTGAAAAGAATAGCATCCATTTTGTTAGGTGAGTAATGGGTGTCCCTTGGAAGTGGGATGGTGTGCCCAAGAGAAATAAAGACTGTATTTGTTTATGTAAAGGAAGTGCTCTTTATCTGAAGATTTTGCCTTTGGGAAAACTAGGATGTAGATTTATGCTCTGCTGTTTTAAAACAGGTAAAGGTCTAGGGGTTTTGTCACTTGTCTGAAAGAATGGCTGTTGTGCAAACAAATGTATGGCACGTGCAATAGCAGGTGCTTTCAGTTACATGTGCAAGCCCATCTCCATCCTTCTGGTGTGCCCTCCATCTCCAGCTGAACTTCTGACTCTCTTGGTCTTTTCACCTTTCAGTATTCCACCGAACTGAAAAAGCTGTACTGCCAGATTGCCAAGACGTGTCCCATCCAGATCAAAGTGATGACCCCACCACCTCAGGGAGCCGTCATCAGGGCTATGCCAGTCTACAAGAAAGCTGAACATGTCACTGAGGTGGTCAAACGCTGCCCAAACCACGAGCTGAGCCGGGAGTTCAATGAGGGTAAGGAGGGCAGTGCTTTGCTGGCAGTCCCTCTCCAGAGCTGCTTGGCTGATGAGTGGCCAGTGCAAGGATTTGACAGCAGCTTCAGAGCAAACCTCCTGGAAGCAGACCTGCCTTCCTCTTGTGCAGCTTTTTATTTCCCATGCTTAGCAGGAAGCGTCATACAATACTTTAGCTGTCTCTGTGCAAGCATGTCCTTGGGAAGAAAGTACTGAAATAAACCCCACGCCTGGCCAGGTTGGATGGATGTCTGTCCCCACAGCAGGCAGTGTCCCTCTGGCAGCATTTCCCTGCTCTGCTTTTGCTCCTGCAATGAGAAGCAGCTGTTCCTGTGCTCAGGAATGAGCTTCCATGTCGCTAGGACAGGGATCTAGTAACAGGATGCAATATCATCTCCAGTCCTTAATCCACACCTCAAAGACGGATGGGGTTGTTTATCTCTAGCAGGACAATGCTGAGTGCCAGCATCAACTGTAGGCAACTTTCCTGTACACTTACCACTATTGGTTCAGTATTAATGTTTTAATCTTTTAGTTGATTCTCCTCACATTAGTGAAGTAGCAGCTGTTTTTAAAATGTCCTGGGGTTTTCTGCAAACTCCTGGGCTGGGTTCCATTTTGCCTTGGCCACTTAAGGTCATGTAAGTTCAGATGAGCATCTGTTATATTCTACATTCATAATTTATCTCCTACTGTAAAAAAGAAAAAAAAAAAACACCCCAGTTGGTGTCAGTTAGCAGGATGTCTTAGGAGCCTGGAGCTGGTTACAGTGCAGCCAGCTAGACTAGCCCCCAAAATAAGCAAGGACTTGGGAGTGTAAAATCAGAGTGGTGTGAGACAGTTCTTGAAAACAGCTTTTCATATAATCAAGTGCTTTTCTGACTGAACTGTATTTTTGTGTGTTGATACCACTCAGTAATGGAATTTTAAGAAAGAAAAAATTAAAACTATAAATTCTTATTCTGAAATGATTTCCTTAGTAACAATGTATTTTGAGTAAGAAATGAACAGTTAATATGCAAAACAAATTTTTGAGATGAACCCATAGTAGGCTTCTATCCTCAGAATTTAGTTGTATGTTGTAGAGAAAAACTGAAGAAAACTTGCTGAAAGGAAACTTTTGTAATTTTTGAAAAGTGGCCTAGGAACCAAGAAGATCATGTTTCCTTCTGCTGCTGTAAGCAGGCATGATTTGAAACCTGACTATTAATTAAATGGATATTTCTTCTGTTGCTTGAATCCTTTTTAGCTCCTTAGGATCAAGACTGATGGAAGGGAGCAGAAGAGGGATAGCAATTGATGGGGAAAAGAGTAGAAATTGAGACTTGAAGAATTTTGCTTCATGTATGCATTAGAGGGAGGAGAAGAAAGGCTTTCAGCTGGTGTGAAAATCCACACAGAGTTGTCTGTTGGAGGAGCTGCCATTCACTTGACATTTAGGCTCCCTTCATCTGGGATCTTGGGAAGCCTTTGTTGTTTAGTCGCAGATGTCTAGAGTGAGGAAGTCCACGTTGTCTTTGTTGTCTGGCATAAGGGATCTTGGGAAGGGGTGCTTTAAGGGCTGGGAGGCACGCATGTGCTCAGGTGGACCTCTGGGGCCAGGTGCAGGAGTTCCCTTTGTGGAAGGTCTTGCCACCCTGTGCATGACCTTGCTTCACTGAACAGTGTCTCTTGTTTTTGTCCTCCTTATCATTGCAGGGCAGATTGCGCCTCCCAGCCACCTGATCAGGGTGGAAGGGAACAGCCATGCCCAGTATGTAGAAGACCCCATCACTGGAAGGCAGAGTGTGCTGGTCCCCTACGAGCCGCCCCAGGTACGTTGTGAGCTCAGGGTGGTGACATCCCGGCACATGAAGGGGTGGGGATTGTAAACCTAGTCAGAGGAGCTAGGATTTTGTGCTTTTCCCATCCTTGTTACAATGAATCTCTTATTTTGGTCAGAAATGAGCTATTAAACACCCTCTTTAACCCTTGAGAGCAGGAGTTCATTGCTTTTAGCCAAGCCTTGTAGCGGGGGCCTTTTTATGCTAGTCTGATTGCAGCACAGCTTAGGAGATACAAGAGGACAACTTGGGAAAAGCAGAGCTTTCCATCCACTATCTCTTCTGCTCATCCCCTTTCTCTCATCCAGGTTGGTACTGAGTTCACAACAGTCTTGTACAACTTCATGTGTAACAGTAGCTGCGTTGGAGGGATGAACCGTCGCCCAATCCTTATCATAGTGACTCTGGAAACCAGAGAGTAAGTAGGGCATCATGCATGTAACCCTTTGTTTGAAAAGTGGCCTTCTGGCTCCTCTTCCACTCAGGGCAGCATTCCATATCCATGTCCTTAGGAACAGCTTTATTCAAGGGGCCATAGGATATTTTTTAGATCTTTGCAAGTGGGAGTTGCCCAACACCTGGGAAATCCTGACGGGGAAACGAGAGGTTTGGGTCTGTCTTCATAGTCTGGTACGAAGATGAGGGGTACTGCTGGCCTGCATCCAAGACACCAGCTGATGTTTCTTCTCACCTCTCTTCCCAGCGGGCAAGTCTTGGGCCGCCGGTGTTTCGAAGCCCGCATTTGCGCTTGCCCGGGCAGAGATCGCAAAGCCGACGAGGACAGCATCCGCAAGCAGCAAGTCTCTGACAGCACAAAGAATGGTGATGGTACGAAGCGCCGTAAGTAGCTGGCAGAGCTGGGCAGATTGCAAATTGTGCTGTCACTGGGTGCGGTGCATCCCCGGTGCTTGTGCTGCAGGGGTAGGGTGGTGCTGTGCATGGGCTTGGAGGCAGGAGGACATCAGAGGTCTGTTCTCTCAGGGCGAATCAGCCTCAAAAATGAGCTGGTGTTCACAATACCGTGTTTGACAATCTGGGTTTTTGGGCTTCCTTACAGTACTGCCACTGTTAGATTAACCCTGCCCGCAGTGTTTATTTGCCACCTTTCAATTACATGTGTAAGACTCAAACCACTTTTTGAACCTTTACTGCTTGTTTGGGACTGTGCTGTTCTTCTCTGCTTCATCCAGCCAGTGTCTTGTGCTGTGGCATGTGTCTTCCAGCCACAGGGATCTAGATTAAGGCTACACATAAACCCTGCTGTGCGTCAGAGGTGCTCTGGCAAGTGGCCTCTCTCTGTGCTCAAAGAGTGCAAAGTACTTACCAGACATGCAGGATGTGGAAATCCAACTTTGGTTTCCCATGTACACTCAGTGATGGCACTGAGCTGGACAGCAAGGCAGCAGGTTTTAACAGGAGATAGACTGGAGTGTTGCTTTGTTTTCTCAGTGAATTCTTCAAGTTCCCTGCATGTTGTTTTACCTTTGTGGATCAGTGATTCACTGTCAGCTTGTGAGCACTGTAATACCAAAACTCGCAGTCTTTCCTGTAAAGTGCCAGTGCTTGTTCTAAGCATGGCTTGATGGGTGTTTGCCATATATCCAGCACTCCTTGGCTGATGTGTTTCCCCAAATGGTATGGCCAACCAGTGTCAGCCTGGTGGAGCCAGGAGAGCTTCAAGCACAGTTCTGGACTGGCTCAGGCAGAGATTCTTTCAGAACACTGCAGATCTGAGCTGACTGTGCACTTCATGTCTCTTATCTCCCTTTTTGCCTTTTTTCTTTTTCATGCCCTCCTCCCTTTTTTTACTTTTTTTTTTTTTAATGGGATGCTTTTGGGGTTTCTGTTTCAGCTTTTCGACAAGGAACTCATGGCATACAGATGACATCTATCAAAAAAAGACGTTCCCCAGATGATGAGCTTTTATACTTGCCAGTGAGTTCTGTCTTTGTGTTTCCTCTGTGTATAGTATCTTCCTTAGTGACTTGAGGATCACCTAAATTTGAGAGAACTGATGATGCAGTCAGGATGGGGAAGAAAAAATTTTAGTTTCTTTAATCCCAAGACCTTCCTATTTTAAATACATGTTCCAAATAAAAAGTATTAAAAATCCCATTAGCTGGTGACTAAGAGTGGCTTGTGTAAGGCATATGAGAATATCCCAAGGTGTCCTAGTGAAAACGTTGTCTTTGAGATCTAACTAGGTTTCCTTCTCCCTCATTTCTGTGTCTATGGCAGATGACTTTTCTCTAGAAATGCTGGGTGTTGTCTTACTGATAGGTGGGTGCTTCTATGATTTTTATATATATTGCCATTATAATGTAATGATAGGAGTGAAATATGCTCTATTACGTGTAGGATCAGAAAGGGCAAGAAGTATCTGTAATTCATCATTTTGTTGCTTCCCCATGAGCCATGTGTAGTTTGATAAATCACAAGACATAGTATTTAAAGGAGAAGGGAGAACCAAGCCAGCTCCCAAATTCAAGTGCTCTTTTTTTCTCAAGGTGTGTAAAATTCAGCACCAGGTCTGCTTACAGCTAAGGCAAACAAAGATATTTTTTGTCTAAATAGGCTGGATCAGAAAGCAGCTTTTGGTTGGCATAGATTTACACTGAGCCTTATGACAACCTTGAGATGTTCATCAGCCTGCAGTGTGAGATTATCAGTCTTCAACATCATGTGCTGTGCCTCTATCACAAGGTTTAGCAGTTTTATTGTGAATGCATAGTGTATAAACAGAGCATTTGCATCCTGCTCTGGTTATTTACTTTTCCTAAAACTCACTAAGGTGGCTGTCACTAAGGACTATAGATGCAGTGCTTTAAAGCTTTTCTTCCTCCCCACCTTTCCTTTTCCAACGATGCAGGTGAGGGGACGGGAGACATATGAAATGCTACTAAAGATCAAAGAGTCCTTGGAGCTGATGCAGTACCTTCCCCAGCACACGATTGAGACCTACCGGCAGCAGCAGCAACAGCAGCACCAGCACTTGCTCCAGAAGCAGTGAGTATGGGTGTTCTTGCAGAGGTCACTGCAGTGGGGACAGTGGGAAAAGGGGAGAGAGGAGAGAGACACAGAAGGCTTTTGCACAGTTGTTCATAGTGCTCAAATGAGGGCCAAGCAATGGGACAGAGCAGTCCTCCTTCCCAAGCACACGTCCTGACTGCTTGCAAGGTCCTTGTCTAGTCTCTTGTCCCACACATTTTACCTTTTGGTCTTGGAGACTGAATGAGAACAGGCTCAGTGCCTTGTTTTTTGACTTCCAGCCAGAGCCCAAGGGGTGGCACAGTGAGGCAGAGCCCTTGGCAGCCTGTGGTCAGAAACCTGCTGTGTGTGCCTGCCCCAGCTGGGGAGCTCAGGCTGGGTGCATTCTGCTCTTGTCTGCTTCATGGGAACACCAGCAAACGTGGAGGCATCTCCATGTCTTCTCCAGGGTATCCATCTGAGCATCTCGCCAAGAGTATGTAGAGCTGGGACTCTTGGCAGCTCAACTTGAGTGCTTGAACTCCACTGTCATGCATCTCTGATGTGTTGGAGGACTCGTGTCTCAGTGGGACAACAATACTTTAGGCTGCTTAGCTGTAAAACAGGAAGCTGAAAGTTTGGAATGAAGTCGAAAGATGTAATATTTCCTTTGTGACCAGTGGGCACTTCAAAGAAAGACTCTACAACATGCACTTTTAAAGTATTGTCAAAAACTGTACTTTGCCAACTGACTCTCCATGTTGCTTATGACAAGTTTTCCATCTGGGTAGTTGTAGGCCCTTTCTGAACTCAGCTGACAAGGCTGCACTGGGATTGCTTTGAAATGGTGTAAGTGCCAAGAGGATGGGTCAAAGAAGGGCCAAATAAGTGTCTGGTTTCCATATTCCTCTCAGTTCCCAAAGCTTTGCAGTTAGAGAGGCTGGGTCAGAGAATGACTTCCCAGACAGGCCATAAGCGGTGGTGTTCACAGGCATTGCTTCACCTGCTGTCTCGGGTGACACAAAATAGCTGCCCGGGCTGTAGGTAGCTGCCAGCGGTAGTGCTTTGGATCTCACGCGTTCCTGTGCGTAAGCTCTCGCATCAAGAGGCTGTGGGTATAACTCATTCCTCGGCAGAGGTTAGCATGAGGCCAAGGCACCACATAAGTCCCACTTGAGCCTGTAGGGATTTATTTCGGTGCCTTGGCCTTGTCTCAGGACTTCTGCAATACCACAGCTTTCAGCCAGATCTGTGCATGTGTTCACATTTCGACCTGTGTGCTTTTAGTGTCAGCTGGAGTCCTATGGAGGTGTGAAAAAAGTCTTGTGCCAGAATGGCTGGAGCATCCAGAGCCTCTGGACTGTTTTTCTGGGGCACTTAAAAATCTCATTACTTACTTTTATCAGTCATCTACACTGTTTGTATACACTATAGCTTGTATTTACTAGCTTGTAGGCATTGCGGCCTTTGTGTGCTCTGCTGCTTGCCTTCAAAGCTCCACCTGAACCACAGCCATTTCAGCTGAGAAATAGTTTTGTAAGCAGAAATGGACAGCAGCAGATGACAGCTTTTGCTTGGTGCTGACAGTTGGCTTTGCCATAATTACTGTTTTCATTCTTCCTATATCAGGAGGACAGGTTCCTGGCAACTGAGGTTGTTATTTGTGTTACCTTTAAGACCAGCATGTAGAAGTCCAGTCATTTAATTTAATGAGGTATCTTTCAGCGTGTCTCCTGGCACTTGTCCCGTTATAAACTCATTTTTCTGAGTGTGCTCAGATACAGGGGAGAAAGATTAAGAGCTTTTAAGAATGCCAGGAGTGGGGAGAAAAATATCTTTCTGTGTTTGTTCAGAGCTGCTGCAGTTGTCTCTGCTGATATCCTGCCATCAGGCAGTCCTCTGTGCTAAAATGCATGTTCAGGCCGTAGTTTCTTAGGTGCACTTGGGTTTTGGTGCTTTTTCCTCAATAATCCAGGATATGACCTAATATCTGAAGCAATTTGTTCAGGGCAAAGGGATTTCTAGGTTGAAAAGACTGTTAAACACAATTGTACCCCAAAAAAGAATCATAAAGAGCTCCAAGTTTTGATGTGAGAATGGGGAAAGCAGGGAATGGTTTGGATAAAAGCAGCCTTGCACACAAGCAGGTTGCTGGGAGATGTCTTGCCACTGCTTCCATGTCAGGGTGGCCAAACTCAGCAGCACAGGGACTCATTTGTGAGTCTGTTCTGGTCTTTCACTTTGTAAGTAGGAATGTACTCTCAGAATTCGGTCTTGGTTCATCTTTAGTTCAATGCATGTGTGAAAAGTGGGAGCTAGGAAAGTGCATATGCCATAACCAAGTTTGAATGAAGCTGTAGGACCCAGCAGGGCTCTGTGGAACTGGAATATTTGCAAGTTGCCTTTGGCACTTTCAGTCAAGCCTTGATGGAGGAATTGCTTGACTTTTCAGTTTACTTTTCTGGGCAATGATTAACATAGGAAAGTTATCTATGTCTGTGGAGAGAGTAGTCCTTTTCATTTCTACAACATGGAAAGCTTCATCTTTTGAAGAGTAGGAAAAGCAAGGATGAGATTATAGTGGTAAAAGGTAGTTTTAAAAATATAAATCTGTCATTTTGGAAAACAACTGTATAATTGCTCTCATGTACATACAGACCAGCATTGCACTTGACAGGCCAGCAGATGCAGCTGTCTGACTGTTCCGGAATAAAAAGGACAATTCTGATGGCAATCAGGAATCTTGTGTCCCAAAAGATGACCAAAATCCTGCAGTGTTCCCCGTTGTGCCAGACCAAAATATTTCTCTGTCTCATCTCCTCTCTCTGCTTGCTCCTTTGTGCATGGTTTTCTCTCATTTACTGTTATGCCAAATACCTTCATGATCATAGGTGGGAAGTTGTTGGTTATTTCTTCTCTGCAGTTTCTATTCTTCCTTTTTCACTATCACATCCTGGGGCCTATCTTTGAATCACAACACACACGCTTATTCAGAAGACTTCATTTTCATGGTCTGCCACCATTTCTGTAAAACATAGATTTGCCAGATGATCACTGCTGCCAGAGATATCAGAGGTGGCCAGTGCTTTGTTAGTGAGGGAATGTTTCTTTGTTACCCTGCTATGAAATACATTTACCATCAATATTCCCAGGGAGTTATCTGCACAGTCCTTAAGGGTTTCACTGGAAAACACTTTTCATATTCAGAAAAATTTCCTGTGGTGGATTTCACTCTGCACTGTTTTCAGAACAGTCCGTATTTCAATTTACTGTAGCATAAATCATAGAATGTCTCAAGTTGGAAGGGGCCTAAAAAGTCCATAAGGATCACCAAGTCCAGCTCTTGTGATTGAAGGGTTTTCACAAAGTCTTCCAATGGCTATCAGGAAGAGGACTCCTTCCGAGTGGGGTCTTATATCCCAGCAAACACTTCTTTCATACCAGCAGGGCTGCAGCTACCACTGGCTATCTTTTAGTCTAATGAGCAGCACAGCTCCTTATCCAAAAGAGAGGGAATTAACCTCATAAGTGAGGTGTGACAGAGCTTAGTTATCCAGTGCCTGGAGTGCTCCAGCTGAGGTGGGAGCTGCAAGGATCCCAGTGCTTGCTGCTTGGGGGAGGGGGCTGGTGAGGATGATATTTGTCATACCTCCACCTAGTTAATCTTGGTTTTGGAGTGAAGGGTAATAATGGATTTTTGCATGTTTTGGTTTGGTTTTGTAGTGCTATGCTTGCATGTGAACTCCAGGCGCTTGGATAGTGTTCTCACTAGAGAATTGCAAACATGAAATAACCAAGTAAAAGTGCTTTGTGGGCTCCAAGGGTACAGTGCCCTCTGTATCAGCTCGTGACCCCAGGGGAGAAGTTGAGCTGTAATCAATATGGCCAGTAAGCACCATCCTCTCTAGCACCAGCTTCTGGTTTTAAAGTGATTGTAGTTACAAGTGGACTCAGTGGAAGCTGCTGCCCGTTTTACACTTCAGCTGAATGCTTTTGTTCCTCTTATGTGTCAGTGGGAACATTATCAGGGCATTATTTGTACCCATGACACTAGGACACGAATCGGATTTCCCTATCAACTAGTTGTTTTCCCTTCCTTGCCAAGCACTCGCTTGTGCCTGGGGCTTTCCAGCTTCCTAAATCTCCCTGTCACATACCCTCACTGTAGGTGCTAAGACATCTGCTTTTCGTCTCCTTCAAATCCCATGCTGTGATCATGAAGGTGGAAAGTGACTGTTTCTCTCTTGGTGGCTGGTGAAGGGTCCTGTACATTCATCTTTTTCTTTTCTCTGGTTCCTTCTTTACAGTCTCCTTTCGGCCTGCTTCAGGAATGAACTCACGGACTCAAGGAGAGACCCTCCCAAACAGACTGATGCCATCCTAAAACATTCCAGCCCCCCAAAGCCATCAGTATATCCATAAATTGAGCTGGCAAAGTCACTTTGCCCAGCTGATGGGACTAGGAACAGTGAGGCAAAAACACAGCCTGATAGCAGCAGAGTGCGAATAGTGAGAGTAATCTTCTGAAGGGACTCAAACTTTGCAAAAACAACAGACACTTCTACAGACCTCTTAGCTGTAGCCCAGAGCATTGGGAGGTCAGGAACCACGATGTCTGTTTTGGTGTAACTTTTTTTCCTGTTTTTGTAATGTGTCGATACTCTTTCTTCTTACTTCTGTATTTGTGAAACTCAGCAGGGTTTCTCTGAGCAGGTCTCAATTTTAAATGCCTCTTGTCTTGTTTAAGTTAACAAAAATGTGTTCATGGACTGGGGGGACAGAAGTGGGGGATGTGTGTTTAAATGGTCTGTGATAGTCAATTTGGCCTGTTTTAATGCTGATCATGCACTAATAGTGCAAGTAGCTCTATTAGTAGAGTAGTTAGCAAGTAGCTAACGTATTTGTACTGCTGGACAGGGAGAGGTAATAATTATATGAATTGGCACTGCTAAGAAATCACGGGTTTTTTTCCCCTGTAGAAATGCTCACTAACAGCATCATGAAATGTTTCTCCTTATTTTCAACCTTAAAGGGTCTGATCTAAAATGTCAAAATTGTAGGGAAGGCTGGGTGACCTCGACTTTGCACCAGCACTGCTGGCATTGATCCAGTTTTACTTAATTTAGGAAGGTTCCTCCTGGCTCTGTGGGCTCAGTCCAAGTGGTGGGCTGAGCTGCACAAACTGAATGTGAGGCTGAGGTGTAATGACATCCATGTATGCTCAGTGTCCCTGTCTCTTTGCAACTGAGAGTCTAAAGGGCTGAGTGTCCAAAACTGCTCATAGCCCTACGTGTGAAAAGGGGTCAGAGTTTGCCCCTTTCCTTACAGATGTTCAACAGTTATTAGATGTTGCCGTAGCATTTTCATCACTCCTATTATATTTTACCCCTTCTCTCTAAACCTCATAGTTCAAAGGAAAGTAGTGCCAGCATATGTTACAGTTGACTCAGCTCAAGTGGCCTCAGGCCATGTCCACCTTCTCCACTGATCCTGCAGCAAGAAGGTTTTGCTAATTGTGTCCATGAAGTGCCTCTGGGTTTAACAGTTTCTGCACACAAGACTGTTTCTCAGCAAGGACTTGTAAATTCTCATACTGCTCCTATCAAACTTTTTTCTCTGAAAGCTGTTCTTATAGGGCTTGATAAAGAGGGTTTTGAGTAATTTGAAAACTTCCTCTCTTTTGATAGTCTGGGCTTGACACTTAGGAACAATCAACAGGCAAGTGACATGCCATGGAATTAATGTGTCACTTTTGAGCATGGTACTGGGTGTGGATGCTGGCGATGAGGGAGGAGCTAGTTGAGGGTAAGCATTTTGCCTGCTGTGGTTCTCCCTTCTGAGAGGTGCTCAAACATCTTTACATGAAGAACAGCCCTTCATGCTGGTAAGGAAGTGTCCTTCAGTCCACACTCTCAGGCAGTGGCATTGTGTCTGAGGAGCCCTCCGATGACCACAGCAGGAAGAAATAAAGAAGTGAAGGAGTTCCTGAGGATATACCAGGAATGGTTCTCCCTGCAGGCTGCTGTCTAACCAGATCAGCAGTAGCTGGGGAGCAGAGCTCAGTTGCCAATGCCAGTGATCAGCAGCTTCTGAGAAGCACAGGGGGCTATATCAGATGAGGACCTGTGTGCCCTGCAGTGCATTCTGTGCTGAATTTATTTGGGGCAGGTGCATACCCAGCTCTGACAAACTTGTGGTTAAGCACAGCCTGCAGAGAAGGTGTTTCCCAAAAGCAGAGCGGGCCTCCTGGCCACCCACCAAGGTAAAAAAGCCTGATACAGTGGAAGAAGGCTCTTATCTCTGAACATCTCACCATCTGCTTCCAGGCAGCAAAGCTGCGATCTGAGCAGGTGATGACTCCTACTAAGATCTCCTTTGAGAGCCATATCCCATCTCTGGATATCTCCTTCGTTGTCTTAGCAAGACTTGTTCTACCATAGGCAGTGTGGTGGAGGGCTGATGGAAAAGAGCCTCCAAAATTGTGATTAACTATATAAATAATACCTAATTAAACACTAGCAGTGACTATTTCATACAGTTGCAGCTCTATCATCAGTCCTTGTGTAAAGATATTCAAAATCAAGTGCCTCTTTCCTTTGCCTGGAAATCCCAGGAAATTCTTTGAGATCACAAAGCAGGTAACTATTGTACAGTGCCTTTTTATCTGGGAGAAGAAAGGCAGTGTGATTCCTTTCCCTGTGAGGGAGCTGTAAATGCAGCCCAGTTATAGGATGGCACTGTGTTGTAGTTACAGTGCTTGACACTGTCATCTGTCCTTCCAATGAAGGTTTATTCCTGGATCCTGGTCTTGTCTGCTTGTGGATGACAATATGGAAATACTGTGACAGAGAAACACTAATCTCTATCTAGAGCTCTGCTCCAGAACTGTTCCACCAGCCAGTTTAAGGAGGCAGCCCACCAGAAGATACAAAGCATCCACAGCCTGCTCTGGGAGATTCCGGTTCATGCTCCAGTTCATCATCTGGTCTGACCTCTAGGAAATCTCTTGAACCATGATGGGCAGTACAGTATCTCAGACTTGCACTAAACAAAAATGTAAATTATTTGAATCCTGTTGATCTCTGTAAAGGCTTTTGAATTTGTCCTACTTTAGCTATAAGAGGATGGTGATTGTAAAACTGATCTTAATGGTGACTTGATTTGCTCTCCAGCTACAAGGTGGTTGTCTTAGAAGGTGCTATTTTTTAAAAATCAAATACCTGGAGCTGAAAGTAATTTTAGTTTCTTTGTAGTCTGTCCTCTGCAGGTAAAGTGAAAACTTTTTCCCAGCTGTCTTTTCTTTGCTTCTTTGCCATCTCTGGGGCTTCAGGAAAGTAAGCCTTCTCCTTTCAAGGAATAACTAAGTGAATTAAGTGGGTCTTATCAGTCAGTTGATGTATATGCACTCCCTGTATTACAGCTCCATTCCCTGGAGAGCAGATTGCATCCACTGCTTGCCTTGGGAAATTTCCATACCTAAAATCCAAGGGGAGTTGTCATCACCACTGCTCTCCCTGTTTTATAGTTGCTCTCTGTCTAGTAACTACAGGAGCTCCTCCTTTCCATGCTCCCAGTTAGTTACCAAGCCTACAAAGCAGTGGTATGATTAAAAAGATGCACTATTGCTTGCTTTAGAATAGCAGCTGTTTGAGATGTGGGGAGCAAGGGCATGTCTCTGCCTTTTTAATGTCCTGCTTCATTGGCCTTCAAAGCAGAGGAGTGAAACTGAGCATCATCTCTGGCAGTTGTGTGCTATCACCAAGCTCCATCAGTGACACCCCAGTGTTATGCAGCCCAGTAGGAAACTTTGCTTTAAAAACTATTGCCAGTGGGCACATTGACCTTGTGTGAACTTCGTATGTGGCCCTTGTTGTGACTACTGTAAGGGAAGGCAGACACAGGGCTGTACAGCTTTGATTCCACTTGTATGTCTCTGCATTGTGACTGGCTCTGGGTCTTCAGAGACAGCAAACTAGGCACAGGGGCTTGGGTGAAATCTTAAACTCTAAGCCTGAGTTGCCCTGTTCTTGTATTTAATGAACCTTTGATGTCATTTGCATTAAGGCTGCTTACATGGTGGTGTGCTCCTCTAGTGAATGAGGACTCTGGGACTTGTCTACTGAATCAGGTAATTGGTCTATCCAAGCAGTTTCCTACCTCTGGTGAAGGGCTGGTATCCAGTGAGCTGGAAAAGCATAGTTATACAAGGTAACCTGTGAACTGAACTTAGTTCATATATGGGAGAAGAAGGAAGTTCCTTCCTGACCTCTTGAGATGATCAGTATATGCCTTGAAGCATGAGAGACTATTGCCCTCATATAAGCTTGCATAACTACAAATGCTATTTGCTAAATAATTACATAGCCTCTTGAAGAGAGGAAAGTCAGTTGCAGAATGTGACTCAGTGCCTTTTGTATCAGACTGTTCCAAGAAGTATAATAGTCTCTTAATTGAAGTCCTTATACCTTGATATTAAAATGCATTTTATTGGCATTGATATCAAAGAAATGTTAATGCTTCTAATTCTAATCTTTCTTGAGACATAGTAAGTACAATTTTAATGAAAATCATTGTGCATGACATTCTTATATCTGTTTCAAAAAAAAAAGTTGAGAAAAAAGCAATATATTTTAAATGAATCCTCAAACACCATGTAGTCCTTGTGCTTAGCATCAAAAACATTTTCTTGTGTTTCTAAGGCTGTTGCTATATTGATGTGTGACATTAATTTTCAATAAAATTTTTGCATCTTGGTTTATCCTGCAACTTTTCTTTGGCTGGATGGCTTTTCCTAGGCCTTTTAAGCATCTGCTCATGTAGTGGAATTGCTTAGTTGAAACTACAAAGAGAAATGCTTTTGTTTCCCATATTTTAATCACTTGAGCTTGATTGTTTTAATCTTGACTCTTATGAGTATGAATGAGATAACAATGGAGTCCTTAAGATATGTGTTAGAGTATGCATTTGTTTTCTAAAGCTTTGGGTTTGCTTGTGTTTGATTGCCTTTCTTTTATCCTCAAAGTATTTTGCAGTCTCCTAACTAGCTTTGCGGAGATCACTGTTGGTGGTGGAGAGGCTAAAGACAAGCCCAGTACTGACCTCAAACAGTGCAACTCAATTTCTTTGGGGAGTTCTTTGTTGATTTGATTTGGGATTTCGCTGTGTACATGGTGACCTCCTCGCTTGCCTATCATACAGATTGTGCTGTAAGAGACTATTCAGGTGTGTTTTAATTTCAGCTGAAGCTCACTTAAGATAAGTGCCTGAACCTGTAAGTAGAAATACTCACTGGTCCTAAATCCAGAAGCCTTTTAGGCTAAGGGTGGTGTCAGCCTGACTTGAATTTCATGGCTGGCCTCAACTTTTATAATTGGGGAATTGAAACCTCAGATCTGAATCATTCCCTTCACTCTGAAAAGTTGGGTCTGAACTTCATGGCTTGGTTTCGCTTCCCTCTGGGAGTTGCTGCCATTGTTAATATTAATTTGTGAAGCTTCTTGTGCTTTCCACTTCCTTGAGTCTGTGAAGTTTGCTGGATCTTGTCCTGTATCTTCACTGCCAAAGGACAGTTCACACCCTTTCTGTACCTCCTGTAATTGTGTAATTAGGTAACATTTCTTCAGGGCCTTAGATACTCTAGCCTGTTAGCATAGATGTTTTCTCCACCCAACACTGCAAGTCTTGAAAGTGCAGGAAGCTGGAGACAATGTAATTGTATGAAACTTGACCTTGAGTGTGGAAGGTTTTAATAAATTATCTAGGAATAAGCCTTTTCTTTCCTTTTACACTTAGCTTATTTGAAGTAATAACTATTCTATTTGCATAGAAGAAGATCCAGTTCCCAGGAATTGGTGTAACCAGTAATACCCAGATGAACAAGTTTCCCAGTGGGAAATAAGATGGGAATGTGCCCTTGCCCATTTGCCGTGGGGTCACTGTGATAGGAGTGCCAGGCTCTGAAGTGAGCTGGGTGACCTCAGCTCTGCAGGGTGACCACAGCTTGTGAGGGTACTCGTGTTTGGGAAGCAGGCACCTTTCCCAAACCTTTGCCCAGTCCTGCAAATGCCCCTGGTGTCAGGGAGAGAAAAACCTGCTCCCTTGCAGTGTGGCGGTGCTCTGCCAATTGTGCTGTTGGACCAGCTTTAATGATAATTTTCTGCATATCCCACATAAGACCCCACTCCAAATGGGATGCCACAGCCGTAACTCGATCTGGGAACTGGGTTGCTGTTCAGAAGCAGTCTGGTCTTTGCAGCCTGGATTGCTTACAGGGCGGGATTGCAGCTGCGACCCTCAGGGCTGGGCAGTGGGGAGCTCGCCAGCAAGCCTCCCTGGCCCAGCTCATGAGTATGCTGGATGAAGTTTGGGGCTGGATGGACTTGAGGAGACTAATGCTGTTGTTGAGTGGTAGTAGGAACCTGATACTTTTTGCAAGCAGCCTGCAGGGTTTGGATACCGAGTTCTCCTTAACACCAGCAAAAGCTGCTTGTTGGCATCCCAGGCATCTCTGACTGTCTCAGTAGGGGTCCCTAAGGTGTATGGAATCTGTCTTGAGCAAAGAGCCTCGGGCTGTTAAAATATATATCTGATAACAACCTGATTATTTGAATAACTAGGAATTCTGGAGAAATAAAGGTGGTAAGTGCCACCCAATCTCAGAATTGTTTCTGCAGTCAGGTTGTAGGGGTAGTTAGGATGGTTTCCTCAGTTCTTGTTTTTATGAAAAAAGTCCTTTACCACAAGGAGAGCTTAACTTAAAAATACTCTGAATTTTGGTAGCTGGTTGCTGCCTTTGCATATATTCTTTTCAACTGAAAAACATATGTAGACACTTAAATAAAAAGTTTGAACTAAAAATAAACCTTTCCCTTTTTGCTATTTCACTTGTGTTTTTTTAATTGACAAGAATATCTGGGAAACTTCTTACTTCCTGTTGACTCACTCTCCAGTGGTCTTTATCTGAGATGCTCCCATGTTGTCAGTAATTTCAGTAGCAGTAGATCATGTAGCCCTTTGGATGCATATTCTTACAAACCAACTGTTGTGATTCCTGTCCTAACATCTCCTTGGTTTGCAGGACCTCCATGCAGTCACAGTCATCCTATGGCTCCAACTCTCCACCACTCAGCAAAATGAACAGCATGAACAAGCTGCCCTCGGTCAGCCAGCTCATCAACCCCCAGCAGCGCAATGCCCTGACCCCAACCACCATCCCCGACAGCATGGGAACCAACCGTAAGAAACCTTTATTCCTTCTTCTCTTGTTCCTTGCGTGCTCCCTGCTAGTCTGGGCAAGGAGACTTGGCATCTCCAAGTGGCTAGTGTTAAGCTGGAGAGCCTGGAGTCATTTGCTGTGAACCTGCAGAGCCAAACAAATACTGCTCGCTGCCACGGGGCAAGGCTTCAGCATCCTGCTCAGAGCCTCACAGTGGTGAAACAGCTGTGTCTTGATGCAGATCTAGCTGGCTGCACTGTCCTCTGGCTTTCAAGATTTGTTTCTTCTTCCTTTCCCAGCAGAGGAGATGCAAATGTTAGCAACATTTTTTCCCCGTCGTTTCAATTAAGATGCTTCTTAATTTCAAAGGAAATATCTGCATGTCACAGCTCTGTTCCTCCTGGCTGTTGAAGAGTGCCCAGCAGCCTTGTAAATCCAGGATGACAGACATGGTTCTGGAGGCTGAGTTTTGTTGGAGTTTTTTTGTTATTTATTTATTTCGAAAGCACTGGACTTTTGCCCACACCTGTTGCTGATCCCCTTCGGGTGATCTTGCTGTCTGAAAACAAAGCTGTTTGGCTTCTGTATTGGGTTACTCTACTGGCTCTGTCCTGCTCCTCTCCTGTGGCAGGGCAAGCCAAGACGAGGCTTGCTTAGGTTTCTACTGACTGTCTGTGTGGGAAGGTGACACGACAGAGGCACTGCTGTCAGTTGCTCCTGTGAGGGGAGAGCTCCTGAAGGACTGTCTGTCATCTGGTCCTTGGCCCTGCCTGGAACTTCTTGTGAGCTCTCCCTGCACAGGACATTGCAGGGGATGTAAGGCTGCTTGGGCTGCGGGTGCTGTCCTTTGGTGCCGTGCTGGGGGCGAAGCAGGGGTCTGGGGATGCCTGGGTAACAATGTGCTCCTCCTTCTTCTCTCCTCCAGTTCCCATGATGGGCACCCACATGGCCATGACCGGTGACATGAATGGCCTCAGCCCCACGCAGGCGCTGCCTCCTCCCCTCTCCATGCCTTCAACATCCCACTGCACCCCCCCTCCTCCATACCCCTCAGACTGCAGCATCGTCAGGTGAGCAGGAGCAGGCTGCCCAGCATATGTTTCCCATCCACAGGGAGCAGAGGCCTTGTGTCAGGAGCCTGAAGGGTTCTGCCAGGCTCCTTGTCCCATTCTCCTGGAGCACTGGATCCCACTGGGCCCTTGGCAGTCCTGAGGCTGGCTCCCTCTGGGCACTGAGCCTCAAATCACCACCTCTGTGCAGCTGAGAGAAACAGCAATGTTAGGACTGTAAGAAAGATGAGGGATGCAGCATCCGTTGGACTGGTGGAGCTTGAGGGTGCCAGGCAGTCTTGCAAAAATTTCTTGGTTTTCTTTATTCCCCTTTGGACACTTGACAAGCCATGGCTGGGGTCCATTCCCCTCTGGCCTCATGAGGTCAGACAAGTTGAAAGATGCTGCCCATAAAGGAGGAATCCTTCACACTTAGGGAGGAATGTGGTGATTGGAAGTGCATGGTGTGTCTGAACCCCAGACCCCATGAATTGCTGAAGCCCTCCATGCATGTAGCAGACTGCCTTGGGCTCAGCCACCTTCTGGGTGATGTGACCTGGCAGGAGAGCCCGTGTGAGCCTTCTTGCCCCAAGATCCAGGCTGTGCAGCAGTAGCTCTTGACTGAGGCAAGGTGCTGCCATGAGGGCTGTCTGGTAGGTACTGAGCTGAAGGACTCCCTCATTTGTTTGATGTGGCAGCAGTGTGGTTTGCTGGCCTGAGATGTCTTGGAGGAGGTCAAGCCAAGGGTGAAAGCTTTGTTTCCTGTTGCTGCAGATTGGCTGAGTGTTTGGTTTTTCTGTGGTTTGGGCTGTTGCAGCCAGGGTGATCCTATTTTCTCTCTCCTTCCTTCCTTCCTCCTCTGCAGCTTCTTAGCGAGGTTGGGCTGCTCATCCTGTGTGGATTATTTCACGACCCAGGGGCTGACCACCATCTATCAGATTGAGCATTACTCCATGGATGTAAGTAACTCCTCACCGTTTCCTTTTTTGCACTCTTGGCCCTGCTTTAGGAACAGATCAGAAATCTAGATGCAGTATACTTTTATTTTTACATGATTAGTTTGATTTAAGGGTGTTGCACACAGAGAAGACCTATCGTAAGGTGAAGAGAGGCTGGACTCAGGGCCAGCATTGTAACTGCCTTGCCTGGCACAGAGAAAGTGTGTCTTCCCTTCCCCACCACTCTGTTTTAGACCCCCGAAGTGGCCCCAGCCCACGCGCCTGTTAATTCTGCAAGGCTCGGTTTCAGTTTACACCTCGCTTGTCTGCAGACAAGTAGACTGTCCAGAAGTGGTCTGTGTTTTTCCCTTCCCTGCTTCTGTTTTCTGGCCTTACCTTAGTCATCTTCCCTTGCCATTGGCATCTCAGCCATGTTTGTTGTTTTTCTGTATTTCTCTTGCATGGCTTTTTGCTGCAGAGTTGCTGCTTCTTTTCCTGAGCCATTGCTCTCCTCCAAGCTTGCTGTCCCATTTTTTTTTTCCCCACGAGACTTTGGAAGGCTGTGGCGCTTTTGCTCCCTAGTGTGGGCTGCCTTCCTTCTGCTGCTGCTCTAATTAGAAAAGCTGACCCAAATTAACTGAAGTTGGTTGCTATTTTTTTCAGAAGCTGTTTAGGTAACACAACCCTCAGGTTTTGCACCAGAAATGATGGGGCCTCAAAGCACAAGTTTTCAAAGATTATGTGTCTGTTACTAAATTTTGGTTATGTTCAAATAAATAAGACAGTTCGTATAGAGACAGACCCAGGACTTTGAATACTGGAGCTCAGACTTGGATTCTAATATCCCTTTGCAGCCTTTGAAATAAGCATGGAAGCTTTCTAAGACATTGACCTTCAGCAGCCCAGCATCCCCCACCACTGACAACCAGCAGACCTCTGAGGTTGCATTGGAGACCTTGCAGTCCAGTTAAGCATCAAGCTTTAGGTCACCATGTCTTATGCATGAACATGTGTTATGTGTAACTTAAAAACAGACCATTGCTGCCTCATGGCCACACATGCTTGTTCAAAAGTGAATCACCACTGTTATGATTAGTGGTTTGTCTTCTGCAGTGCATTGTGACCACCTAGATTTCAGCAGCTTTGGTCCTTCATAGGTGTTTGCAGGGTGGCCCAGTGGCTGCTTTTACTCTTGGAGCCCGTCTTGCCCAGGGATTGCCCTGTTAAGCCCTGCATCTTGCCTTGCAGGATCTGGTGAGCCTCAAGATCCCAGAGCAGTTCCGCCATGCCATCTGGAAGGGCATCCTGGACCACCGGCAGCTCCATGACTTCTCCTCCCCTCCCCACCTCCTGCGCACCCCCAGCGGCGCCTCCACCGTCAGCGTGGGCTCCAGTGAGACCCGGGGGGAGCGGGTCATCGACGCTGTGCGCTTCACGCTCCGGCAGACCATCTCCTTCCCTCCCCGTGACGAGTGGAACGACTTCAACTTCGACATGGATGCCCGGCGCAACAAACAGCAACGCATCAAGGAGGAAGGGGAGTGAGACCCCCCAACCCCGCTCCACCCTGCCTCGGCCACAAACTGCTCAGCCCTTCATTTGTCTTCCTTCTGCTTGGTACTGCACCCCTGGACGAAGGGCGGAGGGAACCTTCCTGCTTGCTCGTGCCAGGTTATGCCCTTGATGGTGTCTAGGTCATACTCCTGAACTGTGACCTCCCCCCAGCTCTTGCAAAGCGAATTGCTGAGCGAAGGGGGAAGGCGGGTGGTATTTCCTTGAAAACTGTTGACCTTCTTGAGAAGGCATTTGTTCCTCTTTCATGTTTTCCTATGGGGAGAGGGCTTCTTTTCTTGACTTTTGAATCCTCACATGCCTTGTAGGCATCTTGACCTGCAAACTTGTTTCTGTCATTCAGTCATCCCACTTTGAAAAGCAGGAAGGTTAAAGTAAAATTTTAAAAGAAAAAAACAAAACCAAACCCACCCCAACACTAAAACTAAATGCAAAAGGGCTAAACCAAACCCTGAGCTGACAGTTCATTCAAAAAATAAATGGAAATTGGTCTGCTGAATGTTGCACTTAAACAGCCTCTTCCCATGGAGCTGAGTGCTCTGTTCATGTGTAATATTCTCCAGCGGAGACAGCACATGCACTTTGCTGGGCAGGCCAGCCCTTATGGCACCTGCATCCTACTTCTTCCTTTTCCCTTGCCTTCTCTGGGAAAAACCAAACCTGCTGTCTCTTCTTGTTTTGGATTGATGTTCTTATGTATGTCCTGGTTTGCTTCTTTCAGGCTGTAAGTGTAATTAAAGCCTCTGGTCACTCTTGAATTCTGCCCCCACCCAGCCTTTAACCGTGCTGTGCTACTACTGACATTTAAGCTAGAGAATTAGGCTTTGCCAGATATGCGGCCTGGCTAGTTTAGCATAAGGATTTGCCCACCTAACCTCCAGTTGAATGGAGGACCAAGAGCTGCACACTGATTTATAGGGCTTCAGCTATTCTAAATGCAGACAATCTTTTATTTAGACCAGGTTAGATTGGTTTCCTCACAAGTAAAGTAGAACTGTCTTTAGAGAATATCTGTAATAGGCTGGAGCCTGTTGTGGTTTGTTGCTGTTGACTGTAGGCTAAGTGATAAGCAACTAGAAGCGAAGACTAAAAGGACAAAGAACTGTCAACTGCCTTAAAACAAGGACCAGTTCCTGGTAATATGAGTGTTGTTACTGCAATAAGTCATGTTTACATGAGAAATTGATTTTTCTGGTTTTTTCTTTATTGGTTCTACAACAGCCATGCTCTGAGGCATTTGTTCTGACTGCCAGTGGTCCTGTGGACAAGTAACTGAACAGAGTGTGTGTTTTCACATTTTCATTGACCAAGATAGTGAGACTCTTAACATAAACAAGACAAATCTAAGCTGAGGAGCAAGGCTCAGCACAACTGCTTTCAAGTCAGCTTGCTCTTTTTGACAGTAAGCCTGACCTTTTTTTGGCTGGCAAAAGATGAAAAAAGCAGCTTAAATGACTTGTCATCCTCCTTTGCTACAGCCAAACAGTCTCGTTTCAATGCAGTGGCTGTTTTCTGGGCCCTGCTGTGTGCCGTGTATTTCATTTAAGTCCAATATGGTTAGCATCCTCCATCTGTCTGTTATGCCAGGTCTGTTTTGCATTCAAAGACTGCCTTTTGGTAACTGTGCAAGCCTGTTTTGGTTAGCTATAAATGGTAATGCCAGATGGTTACTGTAAAATGTGTATATAAATATTTTTTGTACATGTAATTTTTGTTTTCCTACAGCATAACATGACAGTTTTTATTTCTTCTTGGGCTACTGGGTTTGACAGAACCACAATGAAATGTTTGTTTTTCTGTTTTTGTAATTACTGTTTTTATGCAGAACACCTACAATATACTTTGTATCAAACAACTAGTCACTGGATGAATATATTTGTATTTTTCATACTGAGATTCCTGTGTTACTTTGCAGTTGAGGGGGGAGGGGGCAGGTACTGAAAACCTGTTTTATCAATTTATTTTGTAACACTTCAAAGAGCGGTGTCCTAGATTTCAAAGTATTTAACATGCTCAGTGTGAGAACTTACTATGTCTTTTTTCTTTTTTTCTATATGGTACAAAAGAAGCAAGTCATCCTGCTCTTGACACAATAATCAGTTCAGTGGGGCAGCGTTAGTGCGGGGAAAGTGTTAGTGCGGGTACTTTACAAATTCCTGGAGGTGAAGTAGGCTGTGCCCTTCTCACGTCCAAGGTTTTGCATCTCCATTATGTAATCTTTCTGAGCTGCTTCAGTATTGTACTAATATTGATGCAAAATACACGGTCATTTTTAGGAACTAGGAAGCTTCTGAGTATAAAGGTTAATGCGGTTAATGCTGTGCCCAGAGTCTGGGTGCAAGAACTTCAGTATCTGCTTTTCAACTCAGCAGTGAGATGGAACTTTTCTGCTGCATCACTAATGATTAAAATATATGCTGTGAAAACCTTATTTCTACTGTATGCCACTATGGAGCCGACTTCTGTATAACTGGAATCTTCAAGTGAGTTGAACTGCTGTAGCTTTTACCCTCCCCTGTAGAGCTGTGATTTTTGTTGTTGTCGTCGTTTTGATGCATCAAAGCCTTATGGATTAATTGAGTTGAGAATCTGCCAATGCCTGTAGCAATGACAGTGTTGCCTGCACCAAGATCTCTTATGTGTTTTGGAACACCTTGTTGTTGAAGTGAATGAAAATAAAAGCCAAATTGAAAATTACATTGAATTCCCAAACAACTTCTTTTCTTGCCTGCGTGCCTTCTTGGAAATGAGCAGGAGTCTTTGCTGCTGTGTCCTCCTCTGAGCAGCTGGGGTTTAGTGTTGTGTGTGGCCATGGGTGCAGTTTTCTCGCCCCCACAGCATCCGTGTCACAAGAGTGTGTTATAAGATGCCATCACACATCCATCTGCTACATTTCTGACAGATGGAATGGGCCAGCCCCATAAGCCTCTTGCTGAACTGTGATGTCTTTCTGCCTTTTTCATGGCTGTTTTTTGCCCTTTCATCAGGTTTCTTTATTCTTTTGCTGAGCAGGGCATCAGGTAGTGCCTAATGTTCCATGTCCTGCTCGAACTCAATGGAGCTGTGACAGCTGTGTGTCCTGGCTTAGGGGAGAGGGAACGTATGCTTTAAGCAGGCAGGGTCAGTGCTGCTCTTTCCTACCTCTCTGCTTGGGAACTAGCCATACGCAGCAATCTCCACCATCTCCCTCGGAGCTTGGGGAGCCTTATCCTCCTTAGTCAGCTACACCAAAGTCTTTGTCCATTGTGTTATGCATCCTCTTCTCTAGCAAAGTAATTTCCTTCTCCTTTGCATTTCAATTCTTCTTCCAAGGATTTTAAATAAGAACATCTCAGAGCCAGTGGGGTGAAAGTGATGGAGTGGCCTTCATCAGCCAGGGGCTTCAATCTGTCCATGGGCCACCCACCACAATAAGAGCCTGGCTTCATCAGTGGATTCTCTTTGGGGCTCCATGTCTGTCTCTTGCCGTTTGCCTGGGTTATAGTTGAGGGAGGATGTTCAGGAATGGGGAGACTAAAAAGAAAACCCCACAAAGATCCTGGAAAAAGAGGTGGCCGTAGCTTCCCTAGAGAGCTAATTTCATTAGGGAAGGAAATGCCTGCCTGATTTCTTTGGTTCTGATCACTGTTTCCCTTTTGCCATACGATTAGAGAAGTAGTTGTCTCCAGATACCAATATCCAGAAGCATCAGTACCCTGGTTGGACTGGCAGGCAGGGATTGCCTGAGTGTGGTGTTAAAAACTAGTATGATGCTCTCAAAGACAGAAGTGCTACTAGAACAGATGTGAGAACTTATTTCAGCTAATGACTCTTTGCCTCTAGACAAGCAAATTGGACCAGGTAAAATAAGATTTCAGTTTCCATTAAGCAGATAGGCTTGAAATATGGTTGTAATTTCTATCTTCTATGATCCACTGATGAAGTAGGGAACTTATATTTTGCTTAGGTTACAGCAAGGGTTTCAGTGCTGAGGAATCCCAAGCTGGTGCTCTCCCTTTTGCCCTCCACCCATACCCACTGGAATTTTGTCTTTGGATATTGGGATGCTTCATATGCAGGCATGAAGTTTTTGGGGCAGGGATCCATTACAAGCTTCCAGCTGTGTTTTGAAAGCCTGGGTGGACCTCTGAAGACGTGCATGCCCTTCTATGCTGCTAGTTCTAAGTGTGCTGAAGCTAGCAGTCCCCTGGAATGAAACTTACCCGGACAGCACAGAACTTGGCAAATGCCCAAGGAGAGCCTATGAAGGGTGTCTTGCTCATCACGTTCTTCCTGTCATGTATGCTTTAGCAGAAACCCTTTCCTTCCTGATGGCAAAGTTGCTGCTTGTGCTGTGGGGGAAGGATTGCAGGACCTTGCCTCCCACTCTGCCTCTTTGCAAATTGTTTCTCTGTGGGAAAACCATGTGGGCAACCCAGCTCTAGGACCAAATCAGAGCTTGGGCTGTTTGGCCTTCTGATTTTCTGAGCTCTAAAATGTGTAACTTAGGACATTTGCTGTGTGGAGGTTAGTGAGGAGCTGTGGCAGGCCCTGCAGAGCTCCCTGGCATGATCCTCTGTGCCTGTGCTGAGCCTTCGCCAGAAAAGTTTGGCAAACAGCCTCGTCTGGCTGCCAGGCTCAAGCTGGTGGTTTCTGGGTCCCAAGTTGTTTTGCCTCTCTGTGACCCACGGCAGCAGTGATTTGTCCTCCTGAACATGTAGCAAAGAGTGGAGGGTGGAGTTTTGGTGTCTGATTGTATTTGGATACACTGGCCATGAAGGTCAAATAAACTGGAAGGAAGCTAATCTTTATGCTCAGTTGGCAAGGACTGGCTGTGGCTTTCTCCGAGCCTGCTTTCCTAAGAGTAAGGAACCCAAATTTTACTCAGAGGTATATGGCAGTTGCCCTTTGCTATAGCTTTGCACTCCTGATCTGGGCTCCGTGGACTGATCCCTTTTCCTTGTAAGTCCAGCCTCTCCAACTGTAAATCCCATTCCTTTCTACAAGGTCTTTACATCAGTGCTGTGGAACCAGGTAGTTTTAGTTTTGTATGTATGTGCCTTTCATTCAGTGAGGAGCTGGAGACCCCCTGCACCCCATCTGTCTGCCTGTGGATGTTGCAGGACTGCCCACTGCAGCCATGTCCTGCTCCTGGGTGAGCATGGCTATGGGCTTCCTTGAGTCCAGGTCCTTTTTTAGGGCACTGGGGGGGATCTGCTGTCTTTGTTAAAATGCTTTGACTTCCTTGCAAACAATCCTAGTGTCATATGTTTTGTTCTTGGAAAAGATCAGTTCTGCCTTCCTGAAATGAACCATGTGGCTGGGGCCACCCAGGTAAGTCAAGGAAAGGCTTTGTGGGATTAGGGGGCAGGAGATGCAGGATTTGGGGAGGGACAAGGGGGCTGTTGCTACAGCCCCAGAACATGGGCAATCACCAAGGGACATCTCTGTGGACAGTTTACAGTGACTGTGTGCCTGCAGCATTGAAGCCAAGGGCTGAAGGGTCCCAGCTACACCTGAAGACATTGATTGCAGCCAGTGTGTTTCTGCCTTGGTGACTGCAGTCGCAGCAGTACCATGCCTCACCCTGCACCCACAGCAATATTCACACAGGCCCATGTACAACTGGATTTCAAGTTGAGAGCTCAAAGATTGATTGGTGAGGGTCTCCATGCACCATTCAGCTGATTTCCTCATGGCAGTGCCCTGCCCTTTGCCTTTGTGGTAATGTGAGATCAGCAGCCAGTGGCTTTTTGGCTGTGCCACTTCCATGCACGATGGGAATACATGCTCCAACAGGAGGTGGGTGCCTTCTGGCATGCTCAGCAATTACTCAGAGGCAGCTGGGCTGATACCAACCATTACAGCATGCAAGGGAGATGCTTACATTGTCTCTCCCAACAGCCTAAGGTAGGACATTAGCCTCCCTGCATCATCAGTAGCAAGGAAGTCCCTGGGGAGCCATTCAGAGCATATTAGATTCCCACTCTGAATCATGCCCTGGAAGATGTGGTCTCATCATTGCCTGTATCAAGGCCAAGGGAAGACTAAGCTTGTTTGCTGAGATCCTAAAGCTTGTGGCTGCACTGCCAGAGACACTGTCATAGCACAGCCATGTGTGGCAAAGAAACTGGTGCAGGGTCTGAGGAGAAAAAGGGAAAAAAATAAACAAAATAAAATGGCAGACCTGGGGAAGAGATGGTGCTTTTCCTCTCCTGTTCAACTGCCACTAATCTCAAAACGAGTGTCTAGCAGCAGTTTGGGGCCGGGGGGAGGGGGAAGAGAGAAAATAGATACAAGTCCAGTCTTGCATTAAAAAAGTTACAGCAATTGAGTCAACGGGAGATCTGGCTGCACAGAAACCAGGACCCTCCCAAGTGCATCATCTCCCACCCGCGCTGGTTCCTCTGTCGAGGGGATTTGCAAACCCGGGCTCCCAAAAAAGAGCCGTGCCCAAACTGCGCCGCCACCTCCCCCTCGCGGGCCCCTCCGGGATCGCAGCGCCGGCAGCGCCTGTCGGGCTGGGGGGCTCTGCCGCACCCCCGGGGAGCCCCTCGGTCCCTCGGCCGCCTCCTGTGCGTGGCCACCAGGTTTATAAAATTCCCTTTTCTCACCCCTCGCATCCCACGTGCAGGAGCAACACCGGCAACTCCTGTTGTTTGTTTGTTTGTTTTGCATGGGTGGAATAAGCAAGTGACCTACTGGCATTCCAGAACAACGCTTGCTCCAGCTGCCTGGTGGGAAAACTGCTGCTGTCCTGCCCTTTGCTGTGCACCCAGGGGATGCCCAGTGTTGTGCCCATGCCAATCCACACCAGCACAAATGGAAAATTTAGAAGGTGAAGCCCAAAAACCATCACCTGCCAAAACGGAACAGATAACTGCTCTCACCCCAGGCAGCTTCTTGGGTGCAAAAAGCCCGAAGCTGTGCCTTCCATTGGTGAACCTCCACTCAGAGATGTCTTCAGAGCCAGAGTGTACCCACCTTGGAGGCTGGTTGGAGGCACATGGGAGGCGGCAGCCCTGCATGGGTACCCTGTGCTGCAACACCCCACAGCCAAAGTCAGTGAGCACCAGCACCCTGGGCTCCCAGCACCATCTGTGTCCTGCCCAAGGGCATGAGAGGTGCTCCACCTTCCCTTCATGCACACACACACACACAGACACACAGAGCCTTGGCTGCAGAAGCCTTCCCTGCCAAAGAGATACACATCACTTTTTTCCAGCTGAGAAAATACCACCGGGTATTTTGCAGAGAGCACACGCCACAGCCAGGAACTCCCACAGCAGCACCTGGCTGGAGCACTGGCGGCCGGCACAGGCTCCCACGCCACCACACCACGGCAGCCAGCTCAGCCAGTCTGGGTGGGGAGCCCGGCACGCCGCCAGGGCCGACCCGCCTGCGGCACCTGGCACCTCATGTACACCTGTGCGGCCGAGGGGGGCTCTCCCCTGGGGCTCCCCGTGGGCTGCTGGCTCACAGGCTGTGGGCTGGCTCCAGCTCAGTGCTTGCTTTAAAAACTCACCCTGGCACACGTAGGTCCTGCCCCAGGGAGGCCAAATGTGAGAACAGCCCCCAGCGCTGGGCAGGCACCCGCTGCAGTTCTGGGCTGTGCCATGGAGACAGCCTGCAGCTCCCAAGGACAAGCTGAGGAGCTGGAGAGGATGGCACCCACCTTGGCTGGCAGGTGGGGAACGGGGTGCTGTGCTGGCAGGCATGGGCAGTGCTTGTGTGGGATTTGGGCTCCAGGGCTGTGTTCTGCCCACTCAGGCTCTCTGCTTGGCAGCAAGGTGCCCCCACTGCTCTCCCCTGCCTTGGTCTTCAGGTCCCAGCCTGGTTTTCCTGTCTGAGGTTGCCATGGTCTGCAGGGAGAGGAGAACCCAAATTGCCAATTTACACTCAAAGGTGAATTCTCAGTGTGGACAGGCCTTTGTCTGGCATTTCTGTTCACTTATTTAGCATTCAGCCCAACCATCTCCAGGCTTTCCTTGCACTTCCTTTCCTCCATCAACAGCTCCAACATGAAGCTGGGCAGGAGCAAGTCTCAAAGGGAAGATGTTCGGGTGGCTTCTTGGAAGGGACTTTCAGCTCTGTCTTAGAACAGTAAACTCTGGCAAGGTGTTTCCCAGTTTTCTAGAAGAACCTCTGATGTCCTCCAAATTTTCCTGAGCTTCCTAAGTGAAACCCCGGGAAATCTGATGACTTCTCCTTGTTTTCTTCCTGAGGTTGTTTACGTTTTTTGACTGATTATTTTTTTTTTTTTTCCCCCCCCAGATCTCTTCTGATTAATTCAGCTTCTGATTCCTTGGCAATAGCCTCTGGAGACAACGCTCAAGATTCCTACATGTGATCCATCTTCTTTTTGACTGTATAGCCCTTAGTGCTGGAATTGGGTAAGAAATGTTACAACAGATTCTAGTACTCTGTAGCAGGGATGTTAGGAAATAAAATATTGCACAGTGCTGCATGAAAAGCTGTTTGATTAATTAAAGGCGTAGGTGGCTACACAATTGCATCAAATTATCCACGCGCCATGGCGAAATGCGAGATAAAGGCATTGATTTCTTATCCAAGGACATGGTCAAGGAGCCCATCTGAGCCTGCAGAGAGTTGCTGGCCTGAAGGTGAACAGGAGTATTTTCATGAAGAGGTTTGTCACAGAAACAGGAGGTAACTGGTCACCTCCACCACTGTGCCTAGAAGGTGCTGCAATGCCCATGTGTAGGAAGCCTGGCCTCAGAGCAATGCCCAACACCCTTCCCACAGGGCAGTATTTGGCCTTTTGAAGGCTGATGTAGAGCTCCTGCAAGCTGAGCAAATATCCAGCCCTGAGCATCAGTACGTGGGAGCCAGTCCTCTCCCTTCTGGCATTTAGGCTCTGGCCTGATCCTCAAACCCACAGCATCCTTTGAAAATCCTGAGCAGGGCTTCCATCAGCTAGGGCAGCATCCTGTGGTGGTTTCTGCCTGCCACTGAGGGTAAGGGCCTGAGGACTCACTGTTTGTGCTCCTTAGAGAAAAGGTTTAATCCAGCTTTAAGTGATTGGGTAGCAATACAGTTACTTCTATTATGGTTTGTATTCTGGCCTTTCCTGCTGCTTAATTAGTGACTTGAACAGCAGGAAGTCAGTGTTTAGGAGCTATCAACACACAGGGCTCTGTTGTGCATTATAGGTTAAGGGCTCCCAGTAAAAACACATGTACCAAAACCACACACAAACTTGATTTTGCACAACCCTAACAGCAGTGATTCAGCTTGCCCCAAAGAAGAGGTGGCTGAACATGTTCCACCTGGCCCACAACCTTCACCCAGGGGTAAAATATCAAGGCAAATGTGTTACAATCAGGCTACGGGCAGAAGCTGTCTCAGATTATTTCAGCCTTGCCTTGGAGGTGAGGAAATCAAATAGGACTGAAAGTCCTCCCAAGGATGCCAGCAGCCAGATGAAAATGGGCAGGTGAGAAGTGAAGGCACCCTGTGTCCCACAGAGACTGTGACCAGTTGCTGTCTGAAGAGGTATCAAGAATGAGAGAGAGTGGCTTGAAATGTATTTCTTTTATTTTATTTTAGTTTTTGTTAGGTTGTTTTTTTTTTCCTTTTTGTTTTATAGTGGTGCTTCCATGGCCAGGAAACGGAACACAGATGCTGAGGTGTTTCACAGGAGATGAAGCCCAACAAGAGAGTCTAGCGGGGAGGACATGGAGGACAAACTGCAGCTCTTGACTCTTTCACATCTTCAAGAGGAATGAGCAGAGCCCTTCTTCTGTTCCATTTGAACTGAGGTGATGCTGGACCCAAAGAGCACACAGGTTAACCCTTGCATGCCTGGTTGGTCTAGGGTATCTGGAGTAGCTTTGACAAATCCAAATCAAACCCAGCAAGGCTGCAAAAAAGGATGCCTAAGACAGACATCTATACTGATCCAGGCAAATTCTTCCTATTCATGTTGTGTTAGCTGGTTGTGAGCATCCCCAAGTGAGAGAAGAGCAATGCTGACTGGGGTGGCTGGGCACGACAGTGTGGGAGAAGGTCTGGGTGATGCTTCCAGAGCTGGCCTGTGTTTCCAGGCAGCAGTCTGCCCTTTTTCAATTCCTAGATTAGAACAGGATGATCTCTCCAGTGCATTTATCCTTATTAATACCACGTGTGTCTATAAGGCAGAGCTGCCTTCAGGCTTCCATGGCCTGGCAGCATGGCAACTAATGGCTTGCAGAGCTGCTGAAGGAGAGGAAAACAAAGAGTCCTGTTGGGTTTTCTCATAAAAATCACAGGTATTTAGGAGGAATGAGCAGTAGCCATGCCATTCCTTGGGAAGAGTGGGAGTGCTGCAAATGAGATGCAGTTTGAGGGCAGCAGGGGAGAACCCAAGGCAGTGCCTGGGGTGTGCAGCACATTGATCTCCCTTACGTGCTGGTACTATTCACAGTGGGAACAAATTGGTGCTGAGGGATTACAGCTCTTCCCCATAGCCTGGAGCATGGGCTACCCAGCCGGAGCTTCTGACCTGGAAATTTTCTTTTGCTGGTAGGCCCATCACAAGAACAGGAGAGATATTTGTTATCTTTTGTCTGATGGCGCCAGCAGTTGAGCAAGAGGAGTGGAAGGCTGGCTGCTGGCTTCTGTATCCATGCTATCCAGAGTTCCTACCTTATCCTGCCGGGTGAGGGACTCACAGGCTTGGTAGCCCTCCTGGTATGGTGTATTTCACCTTTTGTTTCAGTGTAATTGGTCTGAAAGGGGAGAAAGGACATAGCATGTTCCACCTCAAGGGGAACTGCTAAAGTTTCATTATGTTCCTGGAGCAAATTCAATTAGTAGACTTGCCCTGATTCCCCCCAGCACAGATGCTGGCAGCTCCAGCCAGTGCTATTGGCCCTCACAATCGAGGCAGGTGGCAGACCCTGAAGGTCAGGCTGCATTCAGGGTCCTGGCAGGATGCAGATCATGGCTGCAGGGGTAGTACCACAGCTCCTGGTGCAGGTGTTTGAGCAAACAGGGAAGAACAAGCATGGTGCCAGCTGAGCAGGGCAGGGTGTGTGCACATCAGCCAGGATTTCTCACTCCCTGCAGCACATGGGTTTGGTGCAAGCATGTTTACTTTCCCTGCAGCCTCTCAGGAGGCTCCAGAAGGGTGGGCAAGCCCAAACTGCCAGGGAAGCCTGGTGGCAGCACTGTGGGCTTGTGGCTGGCAGGGTGGACCTGGCAGTTCGCTGGGCACAGGAGAGCACAGCACATCATTTGCTCATGGCTGAACTTTTGCAAAACACATGTGAACATCCTTCACTTCATAGCCATGAATGAGATGGGCAAAACCCTTCTGGGCTGCTCTGCTTCCAGAGATGCTGCAAGGGTGGTGTGAGTCATCTGGAGAAGCACAGGGCACAACCAGGTTCAGAGAAAGTGCGTATGTGCTTCATCCCATTCCTAAGAGTCACTCTTGGGACGACATTTCGACATGAGGATGGTTATTCTGAAAGTATTTGGTCTCAGAGCACCTCAGGGTGTCAACCACACATGGTTCAGGGCTTTCCCTGGGGAGCTTTAGTGACAAGCCCCTTCCCTGAAGCTTTGCAAAATGAGTCCTGTGATCAGCCCACTGTTGATGAGGAGTTCACAGCCTGCCCCATCCTCTCCCAGTGCCATGGGCTGCCAATATAAAAGACTTAATCTTAACTTTGACCCATCAGGCAGAGCAAAGAAGGCTCACACTAGAGCTTTTCCCAGCATGACTGGGGGAGGAAAAAACCCTGCTTTGTGAGGTGGCTCTCTAGACAGAGAGCCCCACAAGAGAAGAGAGCTCTTCTGTGTGGAGGAGCTGGGCTGTGCCCTGATGCTGTAGGCAGGTAACTGTCACAGAGTAGATAGATGTGAAACTACTCAGCTGCTTCTGCCTCACCCAGGGCCAGAAGGGTTTTTTGAAAACAAAAATAAAGGGGAAAATACAGTCTCCACCCTTCCACCTATTTTGGTCGGTAAATCAAATAAAACAATCTCAGAGCTGGCACCACAGGAGGAGTGAATGCCAGCTCCCAGCCTCTCACATGAGGTGTCGAAATGAAAGGAGATGAACAAACAACCCCCAGATGCCTTGGGGCCACAAACTGGTTTTAGAATGCTGATGGGTTGTTTTTCTTGTGTGGTGGTGGGAGCAGCCCCCCACAACCAGCCCATCACCAAGCAACTGCCCCTTATAGCACTTGGCTACCCCTGGGCTATGGACACATGTTGATTTGGCTCCATGTGGAGGTCTTCATGCAGAAAAGCATATCACCACAGATGGTTTTCATGGGCATCCTAGCATGGGGCAATGCAGCCAGTGACTAACAACATGGTGAAGGGCTCATCAGGCTTTGCCATCACCTCAGATGTACCCACAGTTGAAGGGAGACTTGCAAGGATAAGCCTGGTGCCAAGGTGCCCTGCAGCAGCTGGAGCCTCTGCCCTAGATGGGCACACTTGGCCCATGCATGTTTGATTACTGTGACTAATACAGGGGTTTCTTTTCAGTGGTTTTCCAGCCAAAATTCCCCTTCTTAGAGCTATGCACGCTCAGAGGTGGCTCTGGGTTTGCCATGAACAGACCTTGTCAAGGGTGCAATACAGATTTCTGCAAAATTTGTCAGGGGGTCCACATTCTCCCCTGTATGAGGGGGAACATAAGACAGTTTCTTCTTCACTTTTGCTATGGTCCATTTACAGCACCCTGAGGAGTTGGAAGATGCTTTGCAGAGCATTCACAATCTTATTCACAGCTTCTGCTTCAATGCAGTCAAATCAACCAGACTCATTGCTTGAACCGGGGATGCCCGAAGCGCATTGGTGGCAAGTGGTGTCCTCATACCTCACCAAAAAAGCAGGGACCAGCCTTTAACCTGGTGCTTTCAACCAACATCAGGTGCAGAAGCACTGCAAGGATGGGATGGTGAGACTGGGTTGCACTGGGATATCAGCCACCCTCCTGGCACTGCCAGCAGCAGACTGGCCATTTTTTTCCAGTGTTTTTCCCTATGTGCCTCAGCTGTTGGGCTCACACACGAGGCTATGTGGGAGCTGCTTATCAGCTCAGCCCATCACGGCAGCAGACTGATGGTGCCGCTGCCATCTCTGCCCTTAATCTCCAATTATTACACATAAAGGAGGGGTAGAAGCTAAACTGAGCTCATAATAATTCTCTGTGCCCTGCCCTGCTCAACTTCAGGAAATACCTACTAGAATTGCCAATCTTGTTATCCAAACCATCCCTGTGAATGATCATTAGCTGCCTTCCTCCTTTGCCAAGCACGTCCACTCACCAGCCTGGCTCTGTTTGCCCACAGGGCCCCCACGGTGCCAAGGCACTGTGGCCACCTGCACCTGGGCTCTCCTGCCACAGTGCCTTGTGCTGCCCATGGACCACGGCTGAACCCCTGCCCCTGAAGTTCACCAGTGCTTTCACCCAGAAACAAGGTGAGGGTGGCCAGGCAGCTCTCAGTCACCTGTTTCGCTTTGTCACGTTCCTGGAGCGTGCTGGACTAATTTTTGGTGGGGTTGGATGGTGGCCAGGATGTTGGGATATGTTGACATTTATGATTTTTTTTTCTTTTTTGTACATTACGAAGTTTTGCTAAATGATAACGAAACAAACTCAGTGCCAGCTTTCGCTATGTGTTTAAAACAAGATAAAAGTAATTCTTGGTGGGCTGTGGTATCCACTAGACCTGTGGAGACAGCAGTTTCCACTAGGGAGAATGGCCAGGTGACCCACACACACTACACTGTGCTCCCCCTGTTGCTCTCAACAGCATCTATTGCACCTGTCCATGTGGACCACAGGCCCAAAGTGAAGACAGGGCTGTGCTGGGGTGAACAACAGTGCAAAATCTGACCTTGTGCATGGCTGCACTCCATTGGTTCTGGTGCTGTCACTGGCACCAAGACATCCTATATATGAGACCTGGGTGCCTGCTGAGGAAATGGAGTGATGGGAGGAGATGCCCACAAATATATGTGCCCATCTAAGCTGGCAAAGAGCACAGTGTCATGGGACCTGGCCAGGGTCATACCCCAATGCACAGACAAGCAGAAACTTTTCCCACCAGAAAATGTGGCTCTTATAGTGGGGTGTGGACATAGGAGCAGTTGTAGAAACAAAAGACATACATAGTTCTTTCCTTTTTTAATATAGTTCTTCCCCAAAGCAGGACTAGCCCATTTTTATCTCACTGCCAGCTGTTTTGTTCTTTTTTCCCCAGGCTAGGCAAGGGTGTGGACAGGAGGAAACAACTTTTTTTTCTTTTAATGACAGTTTTTCGTGGGAAGATGTTCTGCTGCTTGAGTGCTCAGCTTGGCTCTGCCCAGGTTTAAGCAGGAGGGATGAGCAGTGCTCTATGCAAACTCCACCTCCTTTGCCCACATCTCCCTGCCCAAGTTGCTGTAGCAAGGGTGATCTAAACTGCTGTACTTTGAGATGTCAGTCTAGAGGCTGGAAAATAAAGGTGACATATAAAGGGGTCCAAGTGCACTACATTTTCTAAGTTTATCATGCCCCACCTTGAAAATAATAGTGATTAGTCATCTTCCAGTGGAGTTGTTGGATACTGACTTGTCCACATGGCCCTAAGCCTCCACAAGAATATTGGTGAGGTTCAGTTGCTTAAAATTAGTGCCTCAAAATGTCTCTTAGGTTAATACCTATGGAATGTCCAGGTTTCATGAGACTGTAGCCACCGGATGTAAAGAACTTTAGGTATTTCAGTCTTGATTATAGATTCAGGAATCTGCAAATACCCACAAGTCTTATTTTTAGGTGAGGTTTCAGGAGGAAGCTTTTTGCTGGAGGGAAGCTTTCAGCCCCCACTTACAGTAAGGCATTTATGGCCCAAAGGGGGTCAGCCTCAGACTTTCTGCTGGTGCCTATTGGAGGTTTCTTTTCTTAAACAAGGCGTTTTCCATGCACCTACCCTCTGCAAGAGGCATCAGGTGCCTTGCTGGGCTATCATGACCCCTGCTAGCCACTGCTTCCCACAATGATTCATCGTGTCCTTAATGAAAGCATCATTTCATCTGTATTGTCCTAAAATATTACTGATTTCCCCATGCAGAGACATACCTGTGGCACAGAGCAGGCTCCTCCAGTGCCCCCTCAACCTGCAGCCCCTTGTGCAAGGGGCAACTAGATTTGGCTTGGGCCCACTTAAACATCAAAACAAAAGCAAAGTTCCTTGCTAGTAAAGATCCCCTGGCATTGAGTAACACCATGCAGGGCTTCGCTTTCAAAATCACGTCCGCACCCAAACACACACACACAACCACATCAGTTGTTGTTTTAAATACTTTTAAATTCCATTACGTTTTCTTTATGAGTTGTTGTGTTTTTTTCTCGTTGACTGTCATAAATCAACACTGCTAATCCCACTCCACATATATTAGTATTAGGAGGGGCAAGGCAGAGTGAACAAGGAACTAAGGCACGATTCAACCATTTCCATCTCCAAACGGGTCCTACTGCTGGTGATACAACTGGGGAATGTATAACAAATGGCCAACACTTAAGTGGGTTGTGCCTCTCCTTGGTGGCCAAGCCTTGGCTAGGGGAGCTCAGAGCTGGCTCGGGAGCCGTAAACTGTGTTCTGAAATGCACATCAGCGTTGTGCTGAGTAGTGTGACTGCAGGCACTGCCTCCCTGGGGAGCTGCTCCATGCTGGGAATTTGGGAAGTGGCAATTATCAGACTGGGGGGGAAAGAGAGGAATAAAAATGTGAACCATGGTGGCAGAAGGCAAAAATGTAAGTGCACCAGGTTGTCCCTGGGGCGTATTTGACCAAGGAGGAGTGTATACTTTCAGTACTGTCAGCTTTCTTTTTCCAGGGATACAGGCGCCCTGCACGCAGTCTGGGTGTGACCCTGACAGCTCTGACACATGCCAGACCCCTGCACCAAATCTAAGAGCTAAAATTTGTTTCTCAAAGGCCAAGCCACCTTGGTGGCAACCCATCCCACTTGGATACAAAGAGACCCAAAAACCTATGTTGTATTTTGGTGTCTCAAAGAGCTCTATGACTTGCTCCTGTGAGGCCACACTGGGCAAATAAACTTGGCACCCACCTCTGCTGCTGCAGCAGAAATATGAATCCACTTCTGAGCTAGACTTTGCCAGCGCAGAGAGCTGAAAAAACAAACTGGAAAAGTGCCATTGACTCACTGCATTTGTTTCCTGGCTTCAGCCTGGCACAGGCCACCAGCAGGTCTTGTCAGCAGAGCAGCACAGTGAACAGCACGGCCCAGGCAACCCAGAGTCTTTTCTCCTCTTGGGGATTCAGGGGTTATGTTTGCAGCTGAGTTCCAAAATGTTGCATCCTTCTGAGGCTGTTCCACGGTTCTGCACTAAAGGTGTTTCACCCAGTGTGTCTGTCAGCCTGTACACTCCAGCAGAGTACACACCCCTGCACCTCCCTCCTCCTATTCACCAAACTGCCTAAAGCATGACAATGGTATGTGAGTTACCGCACAGCTGGACACAGAGCAAAGGAGATAAATAGGCAGCCAAAAGCACATACACATTTAACCCTGTCTCTGACACTCCTCAAGCATGGGATCAGGGTCTGGGGCAGGAAACCCCAAAGAGACAGGTACCATCACGAGGCAGACCCCAAATTCCTGTCTCTCCCTCTAATATTTGACTAAAGAAAGACAAAGACTGGCCCAGATGTGTTTCGTTTATTTCCCCTGGATTTAGACACAGCTCTGGCTAACCACCACAGCAGCAAACCAACCACAACCTGTGCCAGCTCCCCCACCTCCTCACAGGAGGACCAGCTGGCGGGATCTCTGAAGCCCTGGGAGGGCTGGGGCTGCTCTGAAGGGGTAGCTCTGCAGAATGCACTTGGGCAGATGTGGTTGTTGTGGGATAGCAGCACAGACCCACACAGAAGGTGCAGCATGCAGGAGTCAAGCCTTGAATGCAACAGCATAGTGCAGATGGAGGGACAATAAAATGGGTGTCAGCTCTCCAAACTGACATCTGTTCTCCCCTTTTTCCCCCCAACTTTTCCCCTCGCTATTTTGAAAAGGAGGGGGCATTTACAGAACAGGCTGTTAAGCAGAGAAGGGGTTCTGAAGGCAGAGATCTGTGAGCAGTTCTCTGAGGAGCCAACACAAGGAATCCTTTCAACAGTCATCTATGACAGAGACAACCTCAAATAAACAAGCCATACTGGGAGCTCAAATATATCCAGAGCATTCTTCTCTGCAGATTAAGCATTGGATGAGGTGCAGCAAACGACTCTTCCAGAATTTTCTAGGTGGTAACGGTGCCCTGTTCATAGTTTGGACATTTGTTTTTCCAGATGCACTGAATTCTCCTTTGTCTTGCCCAGGACCAGCTTTTGAGAAGGTCTCTACAGAAGGACCATCCCTGTCTGCAGTCTTTGCAGCTAGTGACTGGACAGGAAGAGGGTGCTTCTGAGCCTGGAAGGTTTGGATAGGCACAAGCTGCAGGAGAGAAAGGACAATTCTCTATTGCAGATTTTTAAGTCCTGGGAATGCCAAAGCTGGCAGAGGGAAGAAGAAAAGGACTGTGAAAAGGCAGTAGGGAGCTCAAGGATGAGAATTCCAGCAAAGATCCCTGGAGTGTTTTCTGGAGAGATTGCAGCCTTGCTGTAAATTCAGCAGTAAAAACTGCTGCAACCTTCCTTTTAGGAAGTGCAATCTAGCAGAAGCAGCTGCTGGATCAAAATAAAAGCTGTCCCTATGTCTGGGACATGAGCAATTCTGTGACTCAATGCTTGTTCTGATTGGGATAGAGGCCGCTATGATCCCACAACTGGGAGTAAATTTAATAGTTGGAGAGGGATGACATACTGGATTAGCAGCAGTTACTTGCCTAGCAAATCTCTTGTGATAGGCAACAAGGGTTTTCATTGCAACTACTCTGAGCAAGTAGATGCTACCACACCATGAACATTTGCTGCTTCTGCACTGGCAGGATGGGAGGATGCAGCCAGGACATCCAGAGTACAGAGCTGCACTGTGATAATCCAACACCATGGTGCTATAACTTCCTAAGCCTTTCAGCTGCTTTCCAACATGACCTGGAAATTATGGAGTTTACTACGAACTTCAGGTTTTATCAGCAGCAGACTGGTCTGGAAGCTCAAAGGATGTGGTGTGAAGCAGCTTCCTTCATGCTTCCCAGGCCATTAGAAAGGAAAGGGACTGAACATGAGTGACAGACCCTATTTCACCAGAATCAGCTGCAAATCACATTCTTTCATGCCTGTGCACAGCTCATGCTTCTGCTCAGAAGTTGATTTCTGGAAGTTCTTCTCAGAATTAATGCTCAAACACCAGCTTTGCATGGATACAGAGGTATACACATTTTGCTAGGACTTGGGGTTTCCTTTGTTTTTTCCCCTAAAAAGCATATTTCAAATAGTGAAGGGCAGCCATTACTGACTTGTGCTCCAGTTTGCCCCATGGCAGCACTTCCCAGGTATTCAGCCAGCACTTACCAGGAGCAGGAAGATGGGTCCATTAGCACACCTGAGACATTTCTCTAGCAGATGCTAAAGAGAAGCAGCTATTTTTCTTTGAGGGAGAAAAAAAAATAGGTCCTGCAAGGGGTACTGTGGGCCTGAATGAGTTCTGAGAAATGCTAGAGAAGATCAGGGATTTCTGGAGGCAGAGTCAGCCCCACTAGGAGCTGCTGGCACAGGGATGAGGGTACCAGCAAAACCTGTGCTAAACACAGAAGACGCACTCCTGAAACTCCACAATCATATTAAACTGTTAATTTATACAGCATCTCTGTACAAAAATAGAAGGGTTCTAATAACATTAACAATATTAAATAAATATTTAATAGAAAAAGTCTTTGGCCTAGTTCATAGCTCATCCTTTGGATTGATGTTCATTTCACTGGGTCCTAGATGTTCCTGGTCCAACATTGCAATGACTTCATCTGCCTGGATTCGCTCCTGCAAGAGGGAAAGGGAAGAAATGGTAACAGCAGAGCTTCAGTGCCTGCTCTTAGCTAATTCAGCATGGCTCAGCCTGCTGGGAGGACACACAGCAAGGATTTCACCCCAGAACCAGCAGTGTAGTTGAGAGGATGGGGGATAACTTGGGACTTGAGCTGGGGATTTGCTGGGAAAAATTAATCAAATCTGTTTCCACCTCAATACCTAATTCCCTCCTCCCTCCAGGGCTGCAGTGGTTGGGGCAGAGCTGAGGTACTGCAATTTCCTTGACACACTTCACTAGCAGCCACTGGCATAGCATACCCTCCTCCTGTCCCCTCTGTGTGATGTTGATTTCCAGCTCCCTGGGCAGGGCTGATCTCCTACCGTACAGGCATCAAACACAGAGGAATTTCCACTAATGCAAAAAAGCTGAGAGGCATTAAACTATGTGGCTGAAATAAGCTTTCCCCAAAATCTCACAGTCCGCCTGCATCAGAAGGCGAAGGCAAAGGCACTAGGGTTTTTCACTCTCCCTGCATTTAGTTTTGCTTCCTCTTGTCTCTTTTATTCTTAGAGACCACAATTGCTACCACAAGGAGGCAGGGGCTGATACAGCAGCCTTTTAAAACAGAATCTGGAGAGTGCCTGGTGAAAGACATCACAGCCCAGATCTTCCAAGGCATCCTGGGTGCCCAGACCCATGGACTTCAGGTTGCCAAAACGTCTTTGAGGACTTAGCAGCAGCCGCAAACCACTGAGCTGTGGGTGGCTCTGGAGCAGTTCCCCGTGCATCAGGCTGTTGCCACTAGGTGTCAGAAATGGCCAGCCCAGCCCTGCACGGAGCCCTTCCACACCTCAGCACCCCAACCAGCACTGCACCCCATGGGTCCAGGGCTAGGAGTGCCCAGGAGCATGATTGGCAGGAAAAAACAGTCCCAGGACCACCAGCTCATATCGTGGGAATGCTGCTCTGGCGGGTGTAATGGGACACCATTACAGATGTGCTGGGACTAGAGAATGAGATGGTTCTGGTCCCTGTGGGATGCTGGGTACCCTCCTACTCTCCTCACATCTTGATGGAGGGACTCACCAGCTCTCTGTAAAGAGGGTCCAGGGTGAACCAGAGAGCCACAGCACACCGCTGGCCTTTGGTGACTGCCTTCACCCCGTGGGGGTTCTCGCCGCCCGAGGAGAAGCTGATCATTCGCCCGCACTTGGGCTTGATGGAGGCCTGTGGGGAAACAGGCAAAATCAGGGGAGCAAGGAGCACACACTGCCTGTGGCTGGGGTCACCATGGTCCAGGGCCTGGGACTTTATTGGGTGTCTCTCTGTATCACCCCAGGGCATGGTGACCTGCTCTGGAGGACATGTAGAGCTCTGGGCATGGTTGAAAAAGTGTGTGGGGTGAATAGGGAGCTGTGAAGCTTGGTCATGTTGTGCAGGCATCATACAGAAAGGACATGGAGTCCTTACAAAGCCTGCAGGTGACCACCTAGAGCAACATGGGGCCATACTCCAGGAAGGTTCAGGCTTAGCCTGGCATGGTTGTGCAATGCCTTTTTCTTCTCTCTGCAGAGTCCACAAGAGGTATCCTGCAGGACCTCAGGGGAGGAAGTACCAAACAAATCAACCTTCAGGCACTTAAGTAAACACAATCTACCCTCTAGCACCTACTGGACTCCAGAGGCCCCATATAGTGCTCAGACCTCTGTTCAATCACAGAGGGTGTGCCCCGCTTCCATAGTAGCCCTATGCAGAAGTAGGGGGCTCAAGCCTGAGCCACATCCCTCTTAGGGTTTTATGTCCACCACTGTGACTGACTCCAGAACAGGAGACCCAAGTCAGGCATTGCATCCATATGGAGGCATCAGTTCACGTTTGGCCACAAGATGGGGTGGGAGCTCAGCAGTGCTCTAGGCATGGGTGACTACCGGCCATTCCTCTGCCTGCGCTGGAAAGGTGAGAACTCCTGATCTGCAGTTTCCTGCTTGGCACAGGAAACCTCTAGAAAGGGAACAGAAGGTCTGTGCACCTCTGCCAGCAAGATTTTGTATGGGCTGTTTGTAAGACAGGAACCACAGGCTGCCTGGGGAAGCCCAGAGCCTCTGAGCATGGGCTGCCTAGGAACAGCATTTGGTCCACAGTACCTCCTTACCGTCACAGTTTTGGCATCCATCTCGGTGAAAATGAACTCGCCACCTTCAAAGTCCGCATTCATGTACAGGAGGGCACTAGGGAAGGAAGCAGGAGAGCCTCGTGACAGAAGCAGTGGGGAGGGCTCAAGGCTGATCCCTGCCTGCAGAACAGATCCCACATTGCTCCACCGAGACATGGGTGGAGGTCACCCAAGCTACTCTGATTTCAGAGCCACAGCTGAGAACCAGCAGATCGTTCCTTGGCTAGGGAACAATTCTCAAAATGTCCCCTGGGTCCCACCAGTTCTCACTCTCCTGTTTTGCATCAAAAATACCTCACCGAGACACAGTCCTGTGGGCCACAGCTGGGATCTCCTGACCCTAAAATATCATAGAGCCATTATAATTAAACCATGGCTTCAAGCTCAGCCACAATGCTTTATGGCACCAGAAACTACCTGCTGAATCTCACTTCTGCCATAGCTGAGATGTACCAGCTTAGGGCTGTGAAGCAAGATGCCCTGCCTTGGGGAGGGTTCCTGTGTGACCCAGAGAACAGATCTCCCTCCCTTCCTTCCTACCTGTAATCCCGAAAGGTGTAGGCAGGAGGCTCCTTCCAGCACTCATTGGCTTCGGGGTCCAAAAGGCAGTTATCAGCATGGATGGGGTGGCTCAGGTCATTCCTCCTCTCCTGCTGGCCTAGGCAGGACCATGTGGAGGAAGGGGGAAGGGGAAAGGGTGGATGAGATGGAAATGCCATGCTCTGTGGGGTCCGTCATGGGGTGGTAGCCTGGCGCAACCCCATGCCAAGTGGTGTTCACAGGTGAGAGGAGAAAAGCAAAGGCTGGGGAGAAAAGGTGACATCTGAGGACTCAGATCTACACAGTTCTGCTTGTTCCTTACCTCAGGGAAGTGAAATGGAGAACTGTGGGTGGAGTGGAAAGGAGAAGGGACAGTGAGAGGAGGCAAGAGAAGAGGGAGGTGAAAACAAGAAGGATTGCAGACACGAAAACAGAGACATATCCCAGAAATGAGCTTCTTTGGGACAGCAGTGCCCACCCTTTGCTGTGGTGGGGACAGTGACTTTGTCCAACCCTTGGCCACCAGTTTAAGCATCACACAAAGTACAGTTAATCTCAGGCTTGGGACCCATACTCATAAATCACCCATGGAGGGCTGAACCCCTCCTGTTCCCCCAGCCCTGCCCTGCCACTGGCCCCTCGGGCCCTCACCGGAGAGGGCGGTGCGGCACACCAGGTGTGTGTAGGAGAAGTAGAGAGTGGAGTTCAGCATGAAGTAGGACTGGACGATCCTGCGAGCCTTCTCGCTGATGTCGTAGAAGAGCCGCGCACTCTTCAGCGGGACACGGCCCTCGTAGCCATACTGAGCAAGGAGAAGGGGCAAGAGAGATCAATGTCATATACCCACCGGGAGGGAGGACATGGGAGAGGAGGAGGAGAGAGCTCTACCTTGAGGGCTTTGAGGACAGTGGCACCTTCAAATCTCTCATTTGGGGTGTGGGGAGAGGTTTTGCCCCTGTAACCATCTCCAGCCAACATGATCCCCTGAAAGACATGAATATACAGATGAGAGGTCAACTGGTTCATCAGGAGAGGGGGAGCTGCTATGGAAGTACCTGGCACCTTCTTCCCCAAATTCCCCAGGACTGCATTCACTGGGACGGGTGACTTGGGCGGGAAGGTGCTGCAGCTCTCTATGAACATGAATGCTGGCTATCAGTCACCCCCACCTCTTAACTGGGGATATTCAGGCACCCTAAGTCCCTTCCCAGGCTCAGTTAATGGGGAATGAGGAGGCTCAACCAGACTTGTGGATGACCATCCCCTGGGATTGCGTATGACATGGGGCGAAGAGCTTTGTCTACACAGGCTCTGTCCTGCAGCATCTGTCTAGGGATAGCCTGAGATAGGCAGAAGCTCCTGTGCTGCAGTTATAGGTGTGTATGGGGTAAGTATCTGCCTGCTCTCCACAGGTATCCTGGCATCACTTTCAACACTCAAGAGCAAGGCATGAACGCAGAACCTCCCCAGGGGCTGAGCACACACACATTCAGCTGTCACAAGCCTGATGCTGGGGAGGGCATCAGGCGCTCAACCCAAGCGGCAGCCGTGTCCACCCAGGGGCATTGCCAACTCACACTGGCCACCCTGTGCAGCTCTCGGCACTGCTCCTCCGAGATGACGTTGTCCAGTAGGACTCGCTGGGTGCCATTCAGCTGCTCTGAGTTGTAGACAAACTTCACATCACTGTAGAGAAGTGGACCCCCTGGTGAGAGACACAAAATGACCCTGCTGAACATGCCCTGGCCTTGTTGATATCTTGTTCCATGGCTGAGGACCAGCTGGAGTCACCCAGGTATGCAGCCAGGGAAAGAGCTTTACAGCAGAGAGCAAAAGTTTGGCCTCCCATGAGCAATAAAAGAAACAGAGGCAATGGGAACATGTGGAGATGAAATCAGTTTGCTGCAAGAGAATCAGCATTTTCCACCTTCTCATCAGCTGCCTTGCAAAACACGGGGAACACAGCCTGAAAATGCCAAAAGCTGATGGGACACAAGGAGAGACATGGACAGTGGCTCTTCTGCCCAGCTGTCAACATCATCAGAGATGGTAAGTTTTCATTGCATTTGAGCTGTGTGGATCTTGCTGGCTTGGCATGCAAAGCCGCTTTCTGCAACTGTCATCAGTGGGTTTTTTGTCTTTTACACACAGAAAAAGCCTTCATTAGGTGCTGAGCTTGCAGCAAGCACCCCTTGCTCTCCTCCAAGAAGCAGGGCTGGGAGTGGGTAAGCCAGAGGAGTCTAAGGACAATCCTCCACTGAGGGGAGGAAGGGGCTGCCATGGCTGTCCTTGCCATCCCTCACATCCTGCCTCCAAGCTACCTCCCTCTGCCTGCCAAAAGCCAATGGTTTGGGAGTCCCGGGTAACATCCCTCAAATAGGAATGTACCAGTGGCTGAGCCTTGCCACATGCTGAGCAAACAGGCAAGGAGAAGAGAGAGATTAGCTCTTTACAAGAGGTTTCACTCCATTGCCATCAAATTTGACTAATCAAAAAAACAGGGCAAGGGCCCTAAGTCAGCAGCTTCTGAGGCTTCTTCCCTGCATCTCCTAGAAGAGAGAAAATGAAAGAAATGGTAGCAATAAAAGCCTAAAGCAGATGTTTCTTCAGGAGGAAGGTGAAATGCATCTAAATTGTGGGGGAAATTACCTGTTGTCAGAGAGACAACGGAATAGAGGAAACAGAGCCACAGAGCTCCTCTCACCACGTGGCACAAGGAAGCTTCTCTGCTTTTATAATTTCTGCTTTTCCTGTCTGTTGTGGCACACTGTGCTTTTGGAAGGTCTCCTTGGCCTATGGAGGACACATAACCCCCAGTGAGCCCTGCCACTAGTCCAATTTATTTATGAAGGATTAGGTTTCTTGGAAAGGGAAAAGATGGGACGTTTCTGATGTTCACTGTGCTGATCTTGTTGCTTGATAATAACATTTATTGCACATGCAGCTGGATCAGAAACAGGATTCTCAAATCCAAACTCCTGGCACACTCCAACTCAGGGCTGAGTTCTCCAGCTTGGATGTTGCTCTTTCCCAGCCATAGGCACACAAGGAATGAACATGGAAGGCATCACTCACCACTTCCACCATTTCTTCTGTTCCTCACAGGGAACTATCAGGGGTGGCCCTGTGCTATGAACACTGAACTTGACTCACACCAGCAGCGCACTCCCACCTTCCTTCCTTACCCCTACTGCCTCTAAGGACAAACAGAGAGAGATTCCTGTTTCCTGTGTCTATTTTCTGTGAAAAACAGTCCAAAGAAACTGGGGATTTTTTTTTACTTTTGGGAGTGAAGGAATGGGCAGAAAGGAGGAAGGCGAGAAGGAAAGAAGTACAGAAGACTACAAAATTAAAATGGACTTTTCTCTTCTGGTTTATTCTTTTTCCAAGTAAAAAAGAGAGAAAAAAGAAAAGACAACAGAGAAAACCAGCAGCTGGATGGACATAAATCCCTTTTTCTTTTTGAATGGTTTCAGTTTTCTTTGTAAACAAGAACATTCTGCAAATAAACCAGAATAAAAGCATAGAAAAAACCCGAGAAAGAAGCACTCTCAAATTATTTGGTTATAGAAGGTGAACAGGCCAACAAATATAGTTCAACCAGCTCTTGGCTTATGCAAGCTGTTCGGGATCTTCCTGTGTTATTTGCCTATTTTATGTATGGCTAGAGAAGGGATAAAAACACTCTGAACACAACACTGAGCAGCTGGAGACAACTTGGGCTGGGGAAAGCTGTGAAATTCTCCAGAAAGCACAACCGTCTATTGCATTACAGGGAGGTTTAATTGCCTGCTGCTGTGGAGCTGGCTCACTGGAGACACAAGACACCTCTTGGCTTCAGATCTTGTTGTTTTGCAGCAAGAAGCCTGCTTCAGTGCTTGGCTACAATACTGCTATTCAAAATTGTCATGGGGAAAAACCTTGTCTCTAGTAGAAGATGCTATGGTATTTTCGGTGGTTTCAGAAAATGTGCTGAAACCAGTTGAAATGTCTGCCGACAGACTTAAAAACAAGTGATTTGATGTAAGCCAAGACATGAAATCATAAACGAGTCTGCAAAGAGACATGGTTGCTGATATGGTGTGATCCAGCATGTTTAGCACAGCATTGGGAACAGATGCTTTCGGCATTCATCCTCCTGCAGCCTGGACAACAGGGAACATGTTGGTCTTATAAGCACCTGGACGTAAGACTACTGTTTGCTGGTGCCACTTTCCCCACAGTGAGGAAGACCCAACCTCCCATCTTCACATCTCAGGGCTCTGTACTGAGCAGCTGAGCAGCTGGGAAAATCAAGTCCAAGAGCAGAGAAGTGCTGGTAGGATCCACAGACCCAGAAATGCTGTGGCAGCACAGAAGTCTTCTCTGTCTCTTGAACAAATCTTCAACCCCCTCAAAGAGGAGTGGCCCACATTGCTAAGTGGCCAGCCTTTGCAGAAGACAGTCTCTAGCAATAGGCAAAAATCTGATTTTGTTGAAACATCTTCATCTGACTTACCCTCCTTCAACTCTCGATCCAGCTTTGGCATGGGTTTCTTTGGTAGGGACAACCGGGGCCCATCCTCCGGTTCACTGCTGATACTTGATGGGACACTGAGGAGCAAGAGAGAAGAGGAACATCATGACTTTGTCCATGGATCTCCAGTTCTTGGACTTGCACTTTTGCACCCTTTGAAAACTAATGCATGAAAAAAACCCAGGCAAATCCGTACTTTGTACAAATGCTACAACCATACATGTTGAAGCCCTCACCCTGTCCCGTAAGAAATATTGGTTTTCTTAAACAGCTTCCACCAGCAAAGCAGAAATACCAACCTCCAGATCATTGCTAGTTTGGAGGCACTCAGCTAAAGTAAGGTCCCTGTGGGAACGTTTGCAATGGCAAGGGGCAAAGGGCCCTAATTCAACCATGATGGTGTGCTGGGGTGGATGGGCAGGACCCCCCGGGTGGCAGGCTGGTACCCCATCCATGGCCATATCCCTTTCACCCCACTGTGTGGAATGGTAAAGCCGTGGGCTCTGCTGGGGCAGCTGGTGGCTCACCTGTGCTCATCCTGACGGGCTCCATACCTGTTCCAGTAGTTCTGTGAGAAAAGAGAGAGGTCAAACTTCTTAATTTAATACTCCAGCCAAAACTAGGGAGCTATCTGCTCTACCTTGCACCTGGGAACATCAGTCAGCCTCTCTGGATCCATCCCACATAACTTTGGGCAATTTACTGAGGCCACCAGATTGAAAACATAACCCCAAACAAACTGGCATAGTAAGACAAGCTCAGAGGGAGCCCAGCTTGCTCAGCCCTCTTTGCCTCAACCCACCACAATGACAGTGGCTGAGACACAGCCAGACACCACAGCAGGAGAGTGGGACTAAGCTGCATCTGCATCTCCTTCACTCTGGGAACAGCTGCCGTCCTTGCTTTGCCATGACCATTTACCCTTAGGGACAAACCAGGCCAAGGCTCAGTTCCTGAATCACCTACGCGGGACTGCCTTTATAGTAAGGAGAGGAGGAAGCTGATCCTGTAGCTGTGACCTCCTAAAGATCCTGGCCACAGAACACCCAGACATTACCGGCTCTGTGTAGGCGTATCCAAGGCCGGCTGCAGCCACCTGCAAGAGGTGAGACTCCAGCTTATGGCGCTGCAGGAGTGTTTTTGCTTCCTGAAAAGAAAAGGAAAAGGCGAAGAGTTGCACATGCAGTTTTCACAAGACATAGGCAATGCACCTCTGCGTCAGAGGGCTTTGGTTTTCAGGCCATACTACAGTCTCCTATGGGGTAAGGGACACTTGGAGCAACCCTGGGCACAGGGCTGAGCTGCTCAGCAGATTACAGAAAGGATATTCAGCAACTCATTCGAGAAGTCTGAATCCCCATAATACAAGCCCACAGCTGAGAGTGCTGAGCACCTTGGAGAGCATCCAAATATCCAGGGAAAAGGCTGGCCAGAGAAGCCCCTGCAGAACAGGGTCAGGTTCAGGCTGGTGGGGCAGGGACCACAACTGGGCTGTGCCTTGGTTCCCCACATGCAATGCAGAGCCCAGGGCCTGGCTGTGGGTGGGCTACAGCAGCACAGCCTGGGATGCACTCAGGCCACTTGAATGGTGACCACAAAGCACAGCCAATTGGAAATTGTCCATCAGAGGGCTTTATTTTGCATGAAAAATTTGTAAACAAAACACTGGAGTTTCTTCTACAAAATTACTTTGCAAAGCAAAAATCAGATTTTTTTATTTTCTTTTTAGAGAAAGCTTCAAAACGCTGGTAATAATTACATATTTTTGTCAATATCAGGTTTTTTCCCTAGATTCATTTTGTGAAGAAAACAAATAATTATTCTTTTTTTCCTTTTTATCATTTCCCTTTTCTTTTCACCGAATTAACCTTGATTTGCCTGGAAAGCGAAGAATTTCCAAAGGAATAGAAAAAACCAATTCCTGTCTACCCTTTACTTATGGTGCAAGGGGAATGAGCCTCAGCAGGGTTGTAGCGGGATGGGAGGAACTTCTGCATCGTGAGAAAGGCAGCCCCATGGCCACAGACAAAGGCTGCCCAGAACGGAGAGGAAGCCTGTCCTGCTGGGTAACAACACACAGTGTTTGGTTGTTTGACCCCAGCCTAACCCTGTAGTAGCAAAGCTACTCCCTGCAGAACAGGCTGAGCCCTGAACTCCAAGCTAAAGGACTTGAGAGTAATGCTGACATCCCAGCCTCTCCTTGGGAAAATATTTCTCAGCCCTCTCTTAACAGAGGTTGCCCTTTGCTCAGTGCTGCATTGCATTCCTCCTCCATGTCTCCTCCAGAGCACTGGACAACATGAGGGTGGCATTATTGAGGCACTTGGTCATTGCCCTCCCTGCTCTTGCTCAGGCTTTGCTAAGTTGAAGTTCCCATTTAAAGAAGATCCTGCCCATCAGCTTCCCCCTCACACCAGTGACTCTGGACTTGCACCCCGACAATTAGCATCACCAGGAGCCCAGCACTTCAAGGTGCTTTTCAAGGTGGTCCCACTATAGGAAAGCTGCCAAGCTGCTTTTATTTCCAGTGGATGCTTTTATTAAAGCCTCCCATGAAGAGCTGTTAGGTGTCACTCACTCTCACCTTTCTGGGTTTGATGGAGCCTGGATCCACTACACCCTCCAAGAGGCCCTCGTAATAAGCTGCATTTTCCAAGACATCTTCATCATCAGGGTGGAAGAGGAGGTAGGATTTGGCACACTCCAGGGCTTTTACATGGTCACCAACTGGGAGGCAATACAACAGTTGTCAGGGGGGGCAGAGGGGGGACACAGCCCTACTGGTGGTGCTGGGGGCTCACACAGAGCACAGCAGGACAGATCCAAGGAGGGGAGTCTGCAGGGAGGGAGGGCACAGCCTGTGCTCCCCACCAGCTGAAGGGGCAGCTTGGCACTCTACAGAGCTCTTTGGAGGTAACCTTGTCTTAACTGCTCCATTTCACCAGCAAGGAAACTGAGGCACAAAGACTTCTCTGCCATCATGCACAGATCAGAGCGTATCCCAATTGGATCCAACTGGATGGTCAGGATGTGGATGCTGTCTGGCATCAAACTGCTTCCCATCTGAGTGGCACCCCTCAGGACTCAGTGGGGCTTTTCCCACCACATTAAACCTCTAACTGGGCAGTTGGACCCTCACACATTCTTCCCTTTCCAGGAAAGAGCTGTTAGCACAAGCCTGAGAGAGCAGAATTCTGCCTGCATTTTCTTTTATGTAACAGAACACAATAAAATAGCTCACAGAACCACACAATTGGCAGTACTTTACAGAACTGCCAACTCCTGACATTTTGCCATGCTGCCAACTCCTGCAACTTTACTGTCAATCTTAAAATACTTGGTAATTGGCAAAAATTGGAATCTTGGATAAGCTTGGGGTAATTCATATGTCTGTTGTATAGTAACTCTGAAAATGTATCAGTTCATTTCAGAAAATGTGAAACATATTAATCCCTAGAACTTTTTATTTAAAGAACAGTAATGTTTAATCTAAAGGTTGCGCTTTTAAAATCTGACTGATGATCTAAAACACCTTTACAAAACTACTTGACCGCATTTCAGTCAACCTGACTTTTGAAGAGACAATGTCCAAAGCCCTTTGCTTCCCAGCTCTTTCAGATCATGCCACTGCATCACTGTAGCACAGACATCAGGGAGAAACAGTTTTACTTCCACATGAAATAATTCAAACTTGTACAAAATGAACAAAACTCAGCAAGTATGAGGAACAATACAACTGCCTTTACCTCTGTAATAGGCAAACTGCAAGTAGTCGTAATGGAGGGGAAGGAAATTTTCAATGGGTGAGATACGGCCTGACCGCGTGGCGAGTTCTCGGACACAGTCGTGTTTGCAGGCCAGGACTTGCATGTAGTGATCTGCCAAGAAAAGATGGAGAAGATGGTCTGAGCTGAGATGGATGATGACAGTACTGAGACAAGAACAGGGAGAGGTTAAAACTCCCCCACCAAAGGACATGCAACTCATGCTGCTCTGGTCCAGCACGTGACTGCACCTAGAGAAAGAGCTCAGGCTCCTTCCCAAAGCCAATGCAGACTTGCAGTCACATTTTTGCCTGCCTTTAGAAATGCCTTTCTCCTTCTGTCAACTCTAGAGGGAGCCTGAGAATCTATTTTGTGTGCTGGGAGTTGCTGTAGGGTGCAGGGATGTGCAGGTAGCAGGTACCTCTTAAACCCCAAAAGCCAATCCAAAGGTGAGGACACCCACAAAGAAAGTGAAGGTGTAAAGACAAGGTAGTCACATGTGCTGCCACATGAAATCCATCTCCAGACTCCCTTCCTTCAGCTCATCTTTAATCCTCTCCTTTCTGCAGCAAGAAAGTTCCTGAGGGCACAGGGGCTTTAGTTAAGAGGGGTGGGTTCATTTTCTCAAGTACAGCTGAGCAAGGCACCTGCACCACCAGTCTGAAAGGTCTGAGGTGCAAGGACGGGCAGCAGAAATCCCCATGTTTGCTGCTTCATAAAGATGAGCTACCTCCCAGGGAATCACAAGCACATGGTAAACATATGTCATTAGCAAAGTTTCTTAATTGGTGGGAAGTCACAATATTGGCATTGTACCAGCTGTGCAATTTCAAAGCAAACACTGACATCTGATTTCAGTTTTGGAGCCTTTGCTGCAATCTACTTTGCTTGCTCTGCATCTGTACACCTTTAAAAACCTTAAGGAACAAACACAAGCTTGGAAACAACCGTGTGCTCAACTACCAAAACATTTCTCAGAGCTGCCAAAAAAACAGCCTGAGGAATTTTCAATGAAATCAAGTGGAAACTCAAAACAGTCCCCATTTGGTCTGGACAGGTAGTCTGAGTAGTCATCTGATTTACCATACACATCCAGGGTATTACATTAGGAAAAGCAAGATGGGAAAGGACATAAATAATACTGTTGTAATTTAAACCTATTTAAGGATTCTAGACCTGAAATAATCAATCCATCACTGAGAAGCACTGCTTTTTCTTGGTACTATCAAAGTGCCCTAGAAACAGGCTACATAGACTGGAATCAATTCTCTGAAATGTATCTGTCCCTGGTGGGGAGAAGTGAGAGTGTTTCAAATCCAAGCAGCAGCATGGCAAATCAGTTTGGGATTGAAAAGAGAAACGAGTTTTGAAGAAACCTAAACCCTCTTTTCTTGGTGCATTAGTGTTCCCACTCCCAGCTGAAACATCTGGACCTGAGTGCCCTGGATGCAGGGGTGAACTCTGAATTATGCTGCCCTGTAAGGAATCACTTAATTCCCTACAGAAAAACAGTTGCATCAAGAATCTTACTTCCCTCTATATCCCCTGAATTCCCTGTTTCTTTGGGGAATCCGTACGGTCTTGGGGTTTGGAATTGTTATTCCCAGCTATATCTGGCCAAGCCAAAGCACTTGCAGTGACCATCTGGCTTGTTCTCACTCCCAGGTGATGTTCTGAGTTAAGGACCACCACACCATGACCATGTCTGTGCTCCAGATGGTCCAGCATAGAAACATCTCTGCTCACTGGGGCTGCAGTCAACTTGCACAGCACAGGAACAATTTATCAGAGACCAAAACCAATTTGAAGAGTAGCAGCTTTCAGTGAGAAGTATGGTGGGTTTTCTTTGCCACTGAAAGTTGCTTTCTTGATGTGGCCTCTGGTGTCCTGGTCATGGCTCTAAAAGCACACATGATCAGCTGACAGCTACTTTAGTACTAAGTCAGCCCTTACAACGCTTCTCCTATTTTTTGCATGAGTAAACAAACCCAACAAAGGCAGCTCCCCATCCGGTATGCTGGTGGTTTCTCATTTTGGTTGTTTCAATTAGATTTCCTGTCTCGACACAAACAGAATTATGCAAACCCAAAAAACAATCTGTGTCTGAGGAAAATATTTTCCACACAAGAAACAAGACTGCAAAGCTTGATGCAATTCCAAGACCATAAGCAGATAAATAAGATTTCTGTCACCAAACAAACCTTAATTTATTGCTCTTCCTTCCCTTACGACTAATTAAATGTAATCTCATTTCTACTGAGAATGAACTGTTTTAATCCCCTTTGGCTCAGAGCCACACATGCAAATTTGAAGATTACAGAGCAACATTCAATTCTCTCCAGAGATTACAGTCAAGATCATAATTAGGTGGGCCTCCACTAATGACAAATCCATCCTTTTGGATGGGGAGAAAATCCACATTACGCGCCTTTTTGGCAATTTTCCTGGCTATCTGGAGCACGACCAAGAGAACTCTGCTACTCTCTTCATATGCTCTCAAAACCAGAAAACATAAACGGAGGCCAGCAATGTCTAGATTCCAGGGAGGTGTGTAAGACTGTGTACAGGGGGAAACAGAAGCAGTTTATGATAAAGCACCTACATTTCCAGCTCTTACGGAAAGTTGCAAATGCTGCACACATCTGGAAATGCAATTCTTCTAGCCCAGCTTCTATTTAGGACCAAAACGAGATGCTCTAGTTCCCTGTCCTCTGAGTTTACACTTTCTGGACTTCTAATTGCCTCCTGCAGTGTTACTCACCAGCAGCAGTGACGGAAGGGAAGACACCCCCAAATCCAGCTGAAGGTCCAAACTCAGTAATTAAAAACATTTCAGGGCCAAGGGCAAGAACCTTAAAAATGCAAAAATATCTCACCTGCAATAGCTTCATAGAGGCTGGCCTTATAATCCAGGTACTCATGTTCCTCAAATCTCTGCGGTCCCTCACACATGATCTGGCAATCTTCATCCTCAGAGTAGTATCCTTTCAACGCACGCTCCAAGAATTCAATGGCCAGCTCGTACTCCTCTCTGTCGTAGTGCCTTACTCCAGCACTGTAGTCCTCCTGCAAAGTAGGCAGGCAGAATACAAGACCATGAGCAGGCTCTGCTGCCTGGACCGCAGCATTCTGCCCTTGCCAACTGCAGATGCTTCTCAAAACAAGGTACAAGCAGGCAGTGATAGAACAATTTCTCCAGAGACCTACCAGATATAATTGGTTGTACCAAACCATGCTTAAGCATCAGAGGACTTTTGGACCCCTGGAACCTCATTAACCTGCCTAAATGCTCTTCTGAACTCCTCCATACTTTGGGAATCCTCAGTGCCACTACTAGATTATATATTATATGAAAAAAACATTTGTTTCCTTTGTTTATACCCTCCTACCAAACAACAACACTGATTGCCAAGGGAAAAGACTGGTCGTGACCAAGGAAGATCTTTCTTAAAATGCCCACTAATGAGCACCTCCATCAATTACATCAAACAGCCACCCTGCTTCCTTGAGTCTTGTGAAATCAGGAAGTTTGGGATGGTCCTAGCATTTACCTTGGGCTTTTGCTTCAGAGAGATGGAAAAAGCTGACGCTCTTCTGCCTCTCACCCTGCACCCTCACCAGCACAGCCACTCATGCATATACCCTACCCAGGTGGCAGAACTCAGCTGAAAAGAAACACACAGGAGCCAAGACCTGTTTATCAGTGCCCATGGAGGCATCCATCAGAGCTGTCTGCTGGTGTGAGTTCACAGCCACGGATGACTCCAGAGGCCTCTGAAGAGAGGGACCATGCTGCAGAGGTGGTGATCAAATAAAGAGCAGAATGCCTTGAAGAGGCAGGAGCTAGTTTGTCTGCTCAGGAAAATGCTCAGAGTTTGTTTTGCTGTATTGTTAGTCCATTAATATGGACCTCTGCAATAATCTCCCTATCTGTGCACAGTCCTCTCTTGGCCTCCTAAATCTCTGCTCTCCAGACTGCCTGATACTTCACCTGGGCACCTCTTTAGCTCAGACTCACCATGTGCTGCTTGGCCTCCCGGTCAATCAAGCTGACCTTTCCTGCTGTGGTCTTGTAGTTCTCGATGTCTTGCTGTATCTCCATGTGCTCCGGGTTTGCCAGGAAGAAGGTGTGAGCTGCATTTGCTGCCTCCTCCAGCTTGTTCAGCTGTAACAAGGCAAGAAAGACCAAGTGAGGTTGGTGATGTAGGAAAGTGAACACGGCAGTTTACATTGCATCCTCTGACACTTGTACCTCTGCCATCCTTCTGATATCAGTGGATTGGGCAATGATGGGATAACCAAGGAAAACCTGAACACAAAGGGTAAAGAAAACAGCTGAAGAGGAAAGCCCAGTGCAAGTTAAATGGGAAGAGGTGGAGTTCTTGAGAGCCATACAGGTCACTGCAACATGGCCTGTTGGTGATGTGATTGAACCTATTTTTCTCGCAGCACATCCTCTTAACTCAGCTACTTCAACCTCTCCACAGCCCCTGGTGGGAAGATGCTCTCATGAGATATGAGACAGAGAGAAGAAGGGAAAGCAGATGTTGAGAATACTCTCTCTACAAACCTTAGAGGCTGAGCTATGTCCAGGCTAAGGACTTCTGCTTGGAAATAGGGACTTGGGACCATTTATTAAGCTCAGCTGCGTATAGCTGCAAAAGGCCAGACTGCCGACAGAGGCAGAGGTATAAAGAGGAGTTTATTTTGCTAAATCAAGTTACTTCATATTTAGACATTCAGAACAGAGACCAGACGTTAGTTTCACCCTGGAGAAAGACTCATAAACAAATAGAAATGCTAGTGCTAAACATATCCACAGCAGCTGCTGGGAGCACAGAGAGCAGAACAGATGTTCAGGTGAAACATCTGCATGATCTAACAGGAGAGAAGTCAATAATGCACTTGCTCCTGGAAGAAAGCCAATACCACTGAGAACCAACAACCTGCAGTCAGGTCCCTTGCACATATCCAGAGTCTGACAAGGCTCACCCAAGTTTGTCAGCCAGGACCAGGCTAACACTAGCCCTAGCTAGGCTGTGTCCAAATGTTCTCCTTGATCAGGGACCTGCAATGAAGAATAAGCTTCACACCCTGTTATCCTGTGCCTCAGGCAGGGCAGAGAGGCTCCAGGGCAGAGCTGGCCAAAGAAGCACACATGAATATCTCCAAAAGGAAGATGAAAACCCTGGTCAGATGGCATCCAAGCCTGCTCCCCAGACCTGCCCTCTGCACACCAAAGCATGGCTGTGCTGCAGTGCCCACAGAAATGCAAAAAATTTGCCTTGTGTAAACTTCAGAAGTTTTAGAGGATTATCTCTGTACTGACAACATATGCAGGGAAGCCAGCTTTTACTGCAAAAACAACATCTATTCCAGTCCTTCATCTGGAGTTTTCCAAAGGACACCACTCTCCATAATAATCTCTTAGCTTTCCAGCAGGGGAAAAAAATTACCATAAGAAATTTTTATCCAAGACCGCACAAAAAAAAAAAAAATTGAAACCCCTTCAGTATAGAAATACTTTTTTTCTAAAAAAAAAGAGGCATTCCTATTCAGAAGCATCTATCCCATCCTGAAAAGGCTCATCTCGACATAACCACACTCTGGAAAAGCTCACTGCAGCTGGACACCATTGGATGTGGGATAAAGGACTGACTCGAGCATCTCACAGTGGGAATTTTCAGGTCTTGCTGAGTGTATGCGGGGCTGTCACTGCAGCCAGTAATTGGTCGAGATGGAGCAAGAGGTTTGTTGGAGGCACATGAGCTGCTGACCTGATCCAGAGGACTCTAACGAAGCCAGTATTTGAGCTGTTCAAGAGACCTGCATTCCTCCACACCACAACAGATTTCTATTCACAAAAACACCATCTGTGCAGACTTAAAAGGGACTGAATGCATCTCAACAAGGGAAGTGGTTCTTCGAGACACAACCTGCACTAGTCTGTTGTGGGATGTTCTTTTTCCCTTTTTCCCCTAGCTCCTTTTCAGGAAGCTGTCAAAAACTGTCACAGATCCCAAGATGGGCTTAGTTCTTCTGGATAACATCCACCCCTGTGAGATAGGAAGAGTCTGATTTCTAGACAACAGAAAATCCCTTTCAAACAAGGCTCACAGTGTGTCTAGTCCTGCTGGCTCTTCACAGCACAGATGACCTTTGCAGTTTGCTAAGTGGACTCAAAGCAGAACATTTCAACTCAACACTTTTCAATTTATCATGTCCCATATTTGCCTTAGAAACATTCAAGTAACACAAAGCAGCCAACAGCTGCTAAGTTTGGGGGAGTTTTTAAGTGGTTGAGTGTATATAAAAGCAAATTCCTAACTGGTAAGACATGTTCAGAGTCTAGCACTGACATTAGTTATGAAACGCTCTGGGGAAACTTTTGCCAAAACACTCCAAATTCATAAGGAGCAAGATATTTTGGTGTTTGAACGTCTGGGCTGGGACTCAGGACACCTGGACTCAGTTCCTGGCCCTGTCACAATCTCACTGTGCAGCCATTGGAAAAAAACATTTATGTTTTCTTTGTGCCTGATTTTCCATTGTTTTAAGCAAATAACAATAAAAATAATAGCATATTTCCCACAGAGTAGTAATTTTGTTTATTCGGATGGCAAGCAACTTGAGGGCCATAAGCATGTTCAAGCACATAATGCAAGGAGATTTTGATATTTATACAACCACTGCTGAATGAAAATCACAAGGAAAAAGTGAACTGTAGACTCACAACCTCAGTATGTGTTCTAAGGTCTGATTGCTCACCCTGCTGGAATGAAAACACTGGACTATTGTTGCAGCTTTGCACCAAAACCTGTGTACTTCAGCTAAAGAAGACACAAGAAATTAGGACATCAGCACTGAGAGAACCCAGGACCACCTTGCCCTGTCCATTTTGATCTTAACATGCCAACAGCTAGAGCTGAGAAGAGGAAAGCATAACATGTAAGTGCTTCTGGGTTCTGATGCTGGAAAATATTTATTTTCCTCATTGAGATGTTCGGAGTAGCTCATATCATAGAAAAATAGGAAAAAGTATTTTAAGCAGCAGAATTTCAGATGAAAGAATTTTAGCAAATTGCAAATGCTCAGTTTCGTTCCCATCTGGGACAGTGCTGGCCTGGACTTCAGCAGGATTGTGACTTCCAGCTTGCAGAGATGGCTTGGATTAGGAAGGCTGCTTTAACCAGAGCATTATATAAGAACATATACAGGCTGGAGAAAGGACCTTGAGTGAACATCTTGAGCATTACTAGGCAATTGATCCCAATTGTCATCGATAACCATTGAGAAGATCCTTTATGGAGCCCTCCTGGGCTGCATGATAAAACATGTAACATAATGTTAACAAATCCTTAATAGTTCATTGTCATTCTAGTACCTGTCCAGCTAAGTTACAGCCAGTAAACTCCATGCTGAGCAATCTAATTTGTACCTGTAATGACACTGTCACCTGCCATGCTTAAAAAGTAAAACTGTCTCGCTGGAGCATGTCTAACTTGCTTTTGATTTTACCACCACTTCAGCTGATGTGTCCCTCCAAAAGAAACACAGAGGATCCACCTCACTGCCAAAGCCCACCCAAAACAGCTCAGACTGGCTCAGCTCCATGTGCAGGCACGTGCTCTGAATTCACACTTGACCTCACTATTTGCAGATGAATGAATGCAGATGAATTCTCAAGCCAGATGCTCGGCAAGCTTGCATAGACCCCTGGCCCCTTCGCGAGGAGACAGGCCACACAGGAGCACCAAGGCTTTAGGAGTCCTTAAAGTCTGCTTTCTGGTCCTTGGCAGTGAGGACAACGAAGTGGAACAAGCAGCATCCCAGGTCTGTGAGATGAGCATCACACAGCTTTACATTCTGCTTGTGCAACCAGGGCATGGATCACCCTACCACCACCACTTCACTTGCATTGAGCACTGACACACTGCAACTTATTGGAGGAAGCAGCTGTAGCCAGAACAACTACAGGTACTCAGCTGCTCCCAGCTCACCCTGAGTTTTTTTTGTGGGAAAAACAAGGACAAAAGTGGTATAAAAGTCAGAGGATTTTAGACAGAATGTAGCCAAAGCAATATCGATTCTGACTGCCTGAGACAAGGGGTCACAGGTATGATATAATCAAGACTTCAGACTATTTTCCATAATGAGTTCCCGTTGCACTGAACATAATATCAGATATTTGGAGATGTCACATATTCTGTTTCAGACTGTCATAATCCAACCTGTTTCTATATTAAGGTACCTTCAGCACATAAAACATAGTTTGAATTCACTTATTTTTTATGGAGGGGAAGATAAATAAGGTCTGCACACTGGAAAATATGTCAGATCCCTCAAATACCTAGCATTTCTTGCCATGCCAGGACTGGACCTACCTACACATAACCTCAGTTAATTGCTAAGGGCATGAGCTTGGCATGGAAGAAAAAGTTCAAACCATTCCACTGACCTAGAAACTAAAGTCATAAACCTCCCAGACAACCTCCTGATTTGTTGAATAGATAATGTTTTTCTAAACTTTTCCATAGCTCCACTGCTGCTGTGTTGTAGTGAAGGCTTAGTGCACTGGGCTCTGCAGAGGAGGGAGGCTCTGGAGTCTGCAATCACAGACAACAAGGGAAATAAAAGGTTCAGTGTCGTGAAGGATTAATCTCGTTGTATCTGTGCAGAGCTTACTGCCTGGGTGAGTAGGAGCAAGCAGCAGTGAGACAGCTATAAATAGTGTGTGACCTTCTCTCAACTATTTTATTATTACAAATAAGAACAAGAAATTCTCCAGAGAAGTCAATCAGGAAATTTTCCCTATGTTGATGGGATCACACATTGACAGAATGATACTTGAGCTGCCTGCAGACCACCACAGCACCCACTGACCCCACAGAACCACTAAAATCCGAGAGCAAGGCAAACACATGGCAGGAAAGCACCCTAGTCAATTGTAGGGAATAGGTACCAGGAGACAAAGATATGAAGCATGCAGTAACACCCCATCCCTTGCTCTCCAAAGTTTCTTGTCTTCCAAATCCAGATGAACATGGTTGGCTCCTATCCCTGCCTCTGCTGTGATGAAGGGCAGTAATGATGCATTCCTAAAGGGTCCATGTCCATCATTTCAGAGATCTTTTTCATTTTCCAAACGAAGACAACCTTCAGCATGCTTTGGACAGTTCCTCTTAGATCCCAGCTTATTGTGTGCCCCTGCCTACCAGTTATTCTGGTAGACCCAAATCCAAAAGAGAACAAATTTGGAAAATTGGATAGGGAAAATTTCACATGAGAAAGGAAATTTAGAAAGGGTTTGAGGTTTTTGGTATTCCAACTAGCAATTTTGAGTACAAAAACGTGTGGATTGGTAGGTACACGGTCAAAAGAGCTGACTAGATATTAAATTAGTCAGAATGTGGGAGATACTTGGAAATTTAAAACCAAACTGAACAAACCACTTCAATATTCTTCACGGAAAAAATTATTTCAATTAATCCAGACAGAAATTGTATTTCCTAATAAATTTCACTTGAGCCATGCTGGTAGTATTTTACATAAATGTACATGTCTTCATGCCAAGAAGACTGACTGGATAACCCTGTCTGAAAGGGCCATTTTGCATTGAGAAAGCAAATTAGACTGACCCTTACGCCCTCCCTTCCTTCCCTCTCTGCTCCTCTTAAACTGTTCCCAGGCATGTAAGAATGAAGAGTTCTTCACGTTTCTGGCTGTGCATCATATGCTTCAGAGCACATTTGCGTAACAAATCCTACACAAGGAGCAGGGCATTCCTCACAGCAAAATAATTTCCCAGTGGGAAGGACCCTTCCCGTATAAATCTCAAACACATTGAAGCATCGCAGGATTCATCTGCAGAGCAAGCAGTGGGAAATGTGTTTGTGTTTACTGAACCATCGAGCTGACTGATTGTGAAAAACACTGTGAGCCAGACTTTGTCTTGTGTAGATGCTCAGTTCTGTCTAACATACTCTAAGAGCAGCTAAGTTGAATGTGAAACAGTATTTTCTACAAGACAAAAAAATCAGTGTGGGCTCTCCTGGCAAAAATGAAAAACTGGGTTTTTGAAGCTTAGACGAGAAGCCCCTTGTGGATGAAATTCTTCCCTTCATTCCACTAGGTGACAGCTGAGATCACAGACAGGAGCTGACAATGCACAGATTTCAGCGTGCCACCCTGTCACTCCTATCAGGTCATAGTGAGAGCTGTCCCATTCCCTTCAGCTTTAAACACAGCACTATGCTGCCACACACGATGGTCACACCACAAACAGTGTTGAAAAACACCCTGGATCATGGGCTCTGAGAAACTCCTCCTCTCTATTTTTAAGGATGCCAGCATAATTTGAAAACTAAGTAAGAGCTTCCTTTATAATTTTCACTTGAAAAGGTGGGATGTATTCAGCCATCAGGAATCTATGCAGAAGGTTACCCATGAGGCTCCTACACCCCCGAGTTTTCCCTGGTCAGGTAAGTAGCTGTTGGCCCTTGAGGATGAGTAGCATGGTAGAAGCAATACACTTACAGACTAATGGCAACAAGCAGTGCTTGATACTAAAAAATGGAGGGTACAAAACCAGCTGGGCTTTCCAGAGCGGAAGTTTTCTCATACGTGTCCTTCCTCCTATTGTTACAGCATCCCTGTGGCAGTCCAAGTCGTTGCTCACCTGGGAAAGTATCAAAGATTAGCCCAGGCATTTTAAGCTACTGAAATCGAGCAGCTGGGAACAAGCAGGATGTGACTATCCCTTCCTCAGGGATCACCAGCAAGAGTCCCATAGGCCACTGCCTGTTCAGCAAATAATGAGCTTTCATCTGATATACTGACTGAGAATAGACAGAGAAGCAGAGATTTGTGGCAATACCTGGGAGGAGAGGGGTGACTCTTTCTGAACCTGCTGGCAAGGAGTAAGAGAGCCCTTTGCCTGGGAAAGGGAGGAAGATCAAGGCTGGAATGCTTCAATCTGATCAAGGCTAAAACTTTTTTGGGAAAAACAGAACAAAACAAACTTGTCAGGCAGTTAAAAGGGCTGGGGGCTGCATCACTTGAGTGTGAGTCACAGGAGAAAACAGACAGAGCACTCCAACAGCAGAGAAGCCACAGCAAAATAACAGTGTTCTACATTTCCACAAAGTCTCCCAGCTTTAGGAACTCAAAGACAATTGATCTGGGACAGAAACAAAGCAAACTCATCTATGATGAAAGAACTGAAACAAAGTGATGGAGCACGGAGATGGAACGGGGAACACTTGGGAGAAGATCATGGGTGCTTTTACAGACAGTCTTACAGTGTCTTAGATCCATACACAAGCACAATCCACAACACAGAGTCATCAGCACAGTAACAAGCTTAAAAGTGCTTATTCTAAAGAGGATGAAGGCCAAAGCATGTTGCAGCATGTGTCTATCAAAAGACTTCCCATCAGCAAAGGATTTCATTAAAACAACAGCAACACACAACCTTCTCTCCCAGTGAGGGGATGAGAGTTACACTCTTGTGACTGAAGCTGATTAACAAGTACTACACAAGCAATATTGGACTGCCTGAGGGCTATGCATAACAGGCTGATGTCATCCATGTGCCTACAAGACTAAGGCAAAGCAGCTTATTATGGCAAACTTTTGGATATCAGTACATCTGCCTGGATCAATGGCATTTCTCCAGAATGATACCAAGAACGTAGCAATTCAAGTCAGAGTAGATCCAAAACCAGCAGAACTGCCACACATTCCTTGTTTTCCAGATTCTGCATTTTTCCTGCTTTTATGTTTCTTTCCTCCCTGATACTCATAGAGCAGCACCTCTGCACTTTAGATGTGAATTTTCTCTATCATCCTGCCTCCCTGGACATCTGAGCTGGCCAAACTGTACTGATTGATAACTGGGTCAGACTCCTAATCAAGCTGTCTCCACACTGGTATCTCTATATAAATAATTACTAAAATCCTTTTAAAAAAGCACAACAGAAAAATCCAAGGCAAGCAGAAAAATTCTTACATCAGAAACTTTCCTCCCTTTCTACTGTTAAGCAATGGCTCAGCACCTCTTGGAAGAGTCAGACATGATGAGCTGTTGAATGCCCTTTGGGAGCCAAAGTTTCCTGTGAGAATGCATATGCTTGTCTGCTGCTACTCAACAACATCCAAACAGCTACGTGTGTCCTTAGAATACGCCCTTCTGAGAAGACATGCTTTTCCGAGACCATCCTGGAGACAGAAAGCCACAGCAATCTGGTGATAAACCATACTTTTTTGCAGCCCTTCTATGTGGTAAATAGATTTTTGTTAAAGGACTTAAGCCCTCTGCAAGCCAGAAGGCTCCCTCCCTACCTTTCCCTTTAGCAAGAGAAAGGTTGTTGAAGAAGGTACTGACTGACTCAGACAGTGACTATAGTCAGTTTATTTTATTAACACCAGAGCTTTGGATGGAAAAGCAGAGTGCATACTCCTGAAGGTGGGCTGCAAACAGGACTGTGCTATCTGAGAAAGAGGTTCTCTTCCCCTGCCCTGAGCCATGATGGGGCAGCAAAGGGAGAAGCAAACAAACCATATATTTCAAGGAGAAAACAGAGTCATAGCATATCTGTGCATCACCCCCTCACCCAAAACCCTTTACAGTCTTCAAGGAAATTGTTTTCATTACCATAATTTTTCCAGACACAGTGTTTCTGGAATACCTTTCCCAGGGCTCAAGTCATACACCAATGAATCATGACTCACAGCTGCTGAATTCATGGAAACCATCATGATGGTGATGGATATTAGGGCACTGCAGACCTGATTAAATAAATCATCTGATCACCATTCCAATTCAACAAGCATTTTGCAAAGAATAAAGATTACAAATAAGGGGTGGGCTCTGCTGACCATGAGGGAAACTGACTGACACCATGAGGAAACAAACTAAGCTTATGCTTAGGTGACTTTGGAGAAAACTGACATCTTTGAAAAGAAACTTCTGTGCTGATTCACCACTACTGGGCCAGCACCAAGGCACTGCACTGGAATCAAAGTTTGCAAAGAAGAGGACAGAGTACAAGGAAGGAATTGAAAATATATCCATAGTTTTGCAACATCATCTTCTTTAGTCTGGAAAGCAAAGGAAAGGTCTTGCCAAGGGCACTACCTGCATGGGCTGCCAAGTTCAGTCCAAAGGTTCAGGTGTCTCAGGGATCTTCCCTCAGCAGTGGCCAGGGGTGGGCAAAGCATAAGGACATGGCAGGTACACAGTGACCCCACAGAGGGTCAGCCAAAGCAGCAGCTTACAGGCTTTCCCAATCAGGATTTGTGTCTGGACCACTGTGCTTAAAAGCCACTGATGGACCTGTCCTCCTGGAAGATGTGTAATCCTTTCTGGAACTCGTTTATGCAAGCAGCAATAAATAAGGGATTTGGGAGATTTTAAGACATCAGTCTATTATTTTCACCAGAGTACATGTGTGGCTGAGAAAGATCTACACTGTTAGAGACGTTAAGAAGATGTGTGAGTTGCTGCAAAATACACCTGCACATGTTTGCACACTTGTAAGGCAAGAGGCACTGCAGCAGCACTGCGAAACTCCTCAGGTTCCTCCGGTGTTTATTGCACTAAAACTCAAAACCATTTGAGCAAAACAGGGATGGGGTTGCCCACCAAAATGCACCTTCTGAAATGAAGGCAGATGACATAGGGCAGTGGAGGGGATCTGCAACCCACCCTCTCATCTAGAACACTAAGAGCACATCAGGTCTGAAGGGCTCTTTTGGTGGACAGGATGAGTATGCTGACATAGCATGGACTGTGCTGATTTCATAGCACAGCAGCTGCCAGACATGTTTTCAGCAAGATCTGACCCTGAAATTTCTGGAGGAGAGGTTCTCTTTTTAAGAAACAGAAAATATAGAACAAAAGTACACAGAAGAACCCACCTTCATGCACTTCCACATTCCGTCTATCCAGCACTACTGAAGACACATGCATTTGGAGAGGAGGTAATTCTACCCATGCAAAGTCGACTCTTACTCTACACCAGCTCCCCCAACTTTGATGAGCACTGTTACTAATTTGAGAGAGGAATTGCTGTCTTTGAGAGACCAGTAACACCAGGCTCCAGAATGACACCTCCAACAGCCCAGGGGCACAGTTCGGAGGAGTGCATGGTGCTGCTCAGGCTCTTGGTGCAGCTCCAGCATCTCCTGTGGAGTTACATCAGGGTGAATTTGGCTTGTGTTTCAGCGAGCAAGGCCACATAACACTTGGACAATTGCCTCCATACATGACACACACCACAAGTCTCAGCTGGATTTGCTGCTTCTGAAATGAAAACACTTTGCTTGCCTTCCCCAGCCTTGGCTTGGTAATCATTACTAAACACTTATCAAGTAGACAGCCTTCATTTCCTGAGAGCCTGGACCTAATTATACCAGGAAACATGCCGCTTTTTCTTCAGACACTGAGAAATGCTGGTTTATGAGCCCTTCTACTGCAAGGAGTAGGTCTAACTTTGCTCTCATTAGTAAAAGGTAGGGGAGGGTAAAAACGCAGCCAAATCTCAAAAGGCAAACACAGTGATCATTCACAGAGATGCCTTGGTTTCATTCTGTATCATTAACAATAAAATGCCACAGCTATTTCATCTCCCCTCCCTCCCTTATTAATCTTAGCTGAGCCCTGTGAGGCCCCTACAAAGAGGTATCATTTTCCCTGGCTTGCAGGTAAGGAGTCCGATGTCTTACAGAAAATCAGAACCAGACCTCATTGCTGCCTGCTCCTAATGCCATTCCTCGAAGGAGTGAAAGAAGCCCCCACAGCTCCATTTCTTTATCAGGACATTCGATCCAGCGGTGGGATGAAGGAGCCTTTGCCAAATGTGCTGCACACAGAGCAGTGCTTTCAAACTTCTCCTTTGTGCCATAGGGCCCGCTGGGATGCTGAGTTACAATCACTCATTTGTAATAGAGCTCAGAGTATCACCATCAAATCAAACTGTTGGTTAATTAGTGTATAAAAAAACCCCTGCAAATGCACAGTAATGGAGTTATTGAGCCATTAGCACCAAATCACAAGATCTGCTGCTGTAGCGGGGTCAGCTTTACCCGTGAGCTGCACAGGAGCTGCCGCCCATCCCGGAGGGAGGCCAAACAGCTCCTGCAGGTGCCACATCCAACAGGAGCAGCCCATGGCAAACCTGCTGGGAGAAGGAGGGCGAGGAAGACTTGAGCTAAGGTTGTGCTTCCTGAGTAAGGCTTCCAGGCACTGTCACTAATCCTGTTACCCTAGCTTAGGGCAGAGGCTACAGAAAGGCACAGCAGAGCTGTGGGTCCTCCCAGGGGTGCAGTTTTGCCTTCAAAAGAGATAGTTGAACGACATGGGTGGGATGTGTCACCTCTATTTGATCAGTTCACGTGTGGCCAAAGGAGTGATCCAAGAGGAACTGAGCATGTGTCTCTCCTTGAGCGCAGCCAAGAGATGTGCCCTCTGCAAAGGGCTGATCAGTGGCACATCCCACATTTCTGACTCTGGGTGCTCTCCTACAGGTGTCTACCTTCACCCTTCTTCTTCCTCATGTGCAAAAGCTGGAAATGAGAACACTACCCTGAGCAAGAGCAGTCCACAGACTGGATGCTTGGTCTGCACAGATTCCTGTACTGAAGGAATATATGGATAGAGCCAGCCTGGATGTCAGCGACAACCTGGACAAACTCACAATGTTAACCTCCAACTTCTGACACCCTTGTGGCCTTGCTTGCTGGAAACCCTGTACAGACACACTCCTTCACAACTTTCTTCATATCAGGGGCCTAAAAGCGCCCACAGAGCTGAATGACCTTCACTGGTCTCCTACCCAAGCACTGGCTCCTCAGTTTCTCAGCTCTCACCAGCACTATGAAGTAACATCTTAGGGGATGCATGTTTCACTTGTAGGCACAAGGCAGGTGTTTATTCCATCACTGCTTGCTTTGCTGTGTCTGTCTGAGATGGAGAAAGCAGCCGCTTGGTGCAGCTCCAGTGAAGGATGGCAGCCCTCTGAAGAGGGAGCCCCATCAGCCACTGCAGGATGAAAAGCAGCCTGGAGCCCATGGGGGGCAGGACAAGAATACCATGCAGTAGCATACTCAGGTGGTGGTGTCTCCCACAGGGATGCTGGTGGGGACCCCCCTGAGCACAGGTTGTTGTCACTCATGGCACATTCTCTGTCCCAGCTGCTGGCTGCAGCCCCACCTCTGACATCACCCTGAGAGACAGTAACCTGCTGTCTGGGGTAAAACCGTGCTTAGTATGCAAAAAATGAGAAGCTGTCTGCCCTTGCTGAGGACACAGCTGAAGTCATCCTCCTGCCAGAAGCCAGTGTTTTCCAAGCACTGGGTTTCTGCTTTTAGTTCCTGGCTCTGGTTCTGACTTACAGGGAATTCTTCTACCATTCACTAAGCAACCCCAGGACTCAGTTTCGCTGTTAAACAGGAGCACAAACCTTTAGGCCATGACTGCTGGGAGGCTGAATGACAGCATTTAAATGTCAGTTGACATTTCAGGGCTTGAGACATTGCAAGGTATTTCTGTTGATCTGAAAATTATGCACTGGACTCCTGTAAGAGCTCACTCAATCCTTATAAGTGGCTCTTTGTCAGCATTCCCATCCACACCCTGGTTCCTCTTTGAAAGGCAAATACCATAAAAGGCTGTTTATAGAGACTGAGATCTAGAAAGAAGTCAAATAGGGTCAGGCTCACTACGGCTTTGCTGCCCTGCACTGTGGCCAGGGAGGGGTGGCTTCCTGCTCCCTCCACGATCCATGGGGAACAGCGACCCGTCTGTTCAAGGAGCCTCCAACGTGGGTGGGTGTCTCCTTCCCTTTCGCAAAGAAATGTTTCATCTTCAGTGGAAATAGCTAAGACGGAAAAGGTGGATGATGCCAGGATTAAGAAAGAAAATTAGGAAAACAGCAAGCACCCCTAATCAATCACGCTCAGACAGTGGGGGTTTTATGTGCACGGAAACTTCACTTAAATTCTTTTTTGCATTTATCCACAAGAACAAAAAATATAGTGGCTGAGGAAATTGCCAGATGTTGATACACCCTTGCTTTCTGCAAATGTTTCCATTTTGTTGAAAACCCAAGTAGCAAACTCAGGAACCCTAAAAAAAAATTATTATTTTTTTAGAAAATAAAACCTGCAAGCAGCTCCAAAGACAGCACATAATATCGATGAAGGCAGAAGAACTCTGCTATCTAGCAGACTTGATGCTAACTTTTTCCTAGCCTAGCGCAGGAGAACCAAACTGGACTCTCTCTCACCAGTACCAGGTCTGGATTTTCCCTGGCACAGAAGAAAATGCTTAAAGAAACACATATGCCAGTGCAGCAGTTTTAAAAGAAAATATAGCTAACTATATTAATAAACCTTATGGTAAGGATCCTAATCACCAACTGGTTCACAAAGATCCTTAAACTCGGTTAAACACAATCCAGGGTGACAACTGAGAGAGGCAGAGACTGAAAAAGAAGTCACAAAAGGCAGCAAGGTAGACAGGATGCAATGACATCCTACGGGACTCACCCTTGAATGGAAACCACAAGCCCTGAGAAATCCCATAACCAATGAGAAGGATCTTCATTTTGCATCTCAATCCAAAGACAGCATCTCCAGCACAGCAGCCCCTTAGAAACAGCTCAAGGGTTATTCCACTATTACCTTTAAAAAGACATCACTTAGAATATCATCTGTAACTTCAACCCTCACAAGATCCAAGGCACACTTGCACAGCCTAAGTAATCCACAAAACCTAGAGCCCAACCAGTAGGTATGACTTCCCCAAAAAACTAAACCTATGTTCTGGTTGCAGCAGGCACACCACAGACCATGCAGTGACTGTGGTTTACCAGGCCCCCACACTCCCACCACTGACAACAGCTCGGAGCACCCCAGGCTGCAGAGAGCGGGAGCTGCAGCATTTCTCAACACTTCTGTTCTAAAAATAGACTTACAGCCAACTACTGATGGATTAAGTAAGAAGGGGAAGACTAAGTCACAAGGCTATTGTCACATTTACTCGGCCTCTGGCATGTGCACCTAACCATAATACCGCATGTAATTTTGGGTTTGTTTTTAAAAAGAATCACTTCGGACTTAGTTTCCACAAAGTCCTTCTGTTTGATTTAGTGCACAACAGCTGTGCATTTCAAGAAGCTATTGGAAAAATATTCCTCTGCTCCCAGACCAGACTACTGTTGAAAAAGCAGAGTATTCTTCCAACATTTAAAATAAAAATGCTTTAAAAATTACAAATATGAAGAACTTTCAACAAATGTGTTTTGGTCATTGCTGAGGCTAATTCAAAACATAAATCACCACAGGTGTAACTTCACTGGAAACATGTGGCTTTCCATCCAAAATAAATCTGGGGCACAGAATAAAATCTGCATGACTTAAATGGTGACTTTGTTGGCAAACGGAGGCATGGGCAGACTTGCACAGTTAGCACCAGTGCTGCATTCAGCTCTCTGGGTTATTATTCACAGATGCTTCCTATGACAACATCATCCCTCCCCCTCCTGCTCTTTGGGAGCACTTCCCCAGTGCAAGATGCTCTGGAGTGCTCACACTGCCGGCCTGTGGCACAGGCACATGCAGCAGAAACATCCCAGGAATTACGTAAATGTAAAAAAGAACCCTGGTTTCCAGTGACAGCAGCAGCAAATTCTCTGGCTGCCAGACCACAAACTAAAGATGTTTCCCTCCCTCATCCTACTTGACACGAGCCAAGCTCTTTCAGCAGTTCTCCAAAGGGTTTACCATATGGCTGATTCCCGGCTGCACACAGACCTGTCCCTGCACTGGCAAGGCAAAAAGGCCCTGCTCTACAGGACACTAACAGCAGCCAAAGCCCTGTCTCGTGATGGGGCAGGAGAGACAACACCGACCTCCAATTTTCCGTCAACCCTGGGCCGGATTTTACAGCAGACCAACAACAGCAGTAGCAGCCTTCGACTCTTGAAAACAGTTCCTTTCAATGCAGCACCAGGGAGGGCCACGGTCCCAGCAGGGATGCTGAATTAGCTGTGCCCCTTGGTTTGCCCAGGTGTGCAGACAGGACAGGGTGGGCTTCTCGCTGCAACTCGAGATTCAAACTCCCCTTAAGGTATGGGTGAGGGCTTCCCATCATGCCTGGATGCCTCAAACCAGGGCTGCAAGGCAATATCTGTATCTCACATGCCATATCACGTTTTTGTCTCATGCCAAACAGGTCAGCTGGTATGCTGACACTTCTGGTCCCAGGTGGTGCAGAAAAAGAGATCAGACTTAGGTGCCCATTGTCTGCACAGAATAGTCTCTTTGTTAGCCCTACCACCGAACAGTTGTTACTGTTGACAGTGGTCCAAAGAGACAGCTCAGAGCAGGGCCTTCTGTGCCAGCTGACCAGTGCAGCCCCAAACATGTACAAGAAGGTGAGTAACTCCTTCTCCCATGCTCAAGTCAACTGGGGGCTTTGAGATGCCTTCACCCCACAGAACTCATGAATGAGGTTCAGGAAAGGCACCAGAGATGAAGTCTGGAAAAGGAGTACAGTGAGGACAAGAGGGATACAATAAAGCTTAACTTTTGGAAAGCAGATGGGCCCGAATAATGCAAAAAGGCTTTATGATCCCTCAAGCAGGAAATAAGTGATGACATACTGTCATGTCGCTGTGTCAACAGTTCATACATCGCAGCAGGATAATTTCACGGACTCCCACGTTACTTTAAAAGCTCTCTTTGGAACTGCAGAGTTGGACAGAGGTGCTTCAAGTCTTGCAGGGCAATGGTTCTGCAGCAGACCCTCTGCTGTGGGTTCAGTGCCTCAGGAACCAGCCAGCATAGAGAAGCCACAGCCAGCCCTGACATCCACTGAAGGCATCTGGGGCTCACCACAGATGGCTGCTGATACAAGACCAAAGCAACAGCTTCCCTTCCCTTTTCCCCTCAAAGAAAACAGTGCTCTGACCCAAAATATGTTCAAAGGGCTCATTGTTGTCTGGCCAACACACACGATGCTTGAAGCTAGCCTGGAAGTCCTCAAGGTTGTGGACAAAGTTCTGCATGTCTCAAGCAGGCTACAGCACTTCTGAGAGTCTCCTTTATCCCTAAGAGGAGTCTTTTGTTTGCTTTTAACATTATGCACCGAAAACAAAATATTCCTCCCTGCTGCTTCTCTCCCTGTCTTTCTTATTGGAAGCAGACACTGGCATTTTCACTGACAAAATTGCTGGGCTGCATATTTACTTTCTCTGCTTTTTTCAGCAGTGAGGTAGAAGAGCCAAATCCTTGAGGACTGGCTCACAGGGTCTTACCATGATGGAAACCAGGGGCGATATCTCCAGGAAACTTTGTATTTCACCGTGCTACCAACTGGAACTGTGTTTCTTCTTCCAGCAGCAGGTTCAGCACAAGGCACATACTCAGATACCAGCAGAAAGAACAAAACTCTGGTTTCCTACAAGCCTGATGGAAAGGCTACCCCTATTCAGCATAAATTTTGCAAAACCCATTCAATCTCTAAGAAACATCTTTATTTACAATCCGGTTTCATTTTCCAGCCCATGATGTTAGAGATGGCCTCTGTATAGGTACATGTCCACTGAGTTTTGCTTTTCAGAGCGATCCTAAGTTTGGGAGAAGTTTGCTGGAGTTACCAAGTGAGTGCACACAACCCTTTCATTGGAAAGCAACACATTAGGAAACGGTCTGGGCTCATACATCAGAATAAGCGATTTTGCTAATTGACATTAATTGACTCTCACCAGCAAAGCCTCCCCCTGCTCTAGGTTAATGCTTCCATCCCCTGCAGCAAGCAGGCACACACAAGCATCACCAGCAGATCTGCTCTGACCCAGCTGCAACACTGCTGGCCAAAGCAGGAGGCAGGATCCTGGGCCATGGCTGTGACTCACTCCCCCAGCCCTGCCAAAGAAGTAGTTTTGGAGCAAGGAAGTGACAGCAAGACTTAAATTAGAAAGCTGGTGAAACAAAATGAAAGAAAATCCTCCTCAGCTCTTCTGACTTGTATCCAGCAGGGAAAGAGAAGAAAGTGTGAGAGGTGTCAGAGCACGACACAGTGCTGCACTGACACAGATGGGCTCTGGACAAGTGACCTTTTCTTCTACCAAGTGAAACAGCCCTTCCAGCATTTCACCACCTGCTTTACTGTAGTGATGACCGTGTCCATGCTGTTGTTTGGCACAGAACATGCAAGCCAATGCACTGTATGGGCAAGTCACCATGCTCAGTAGGGTGCTGCCAACCACACTCATGCTGGGTGGGTTTCCCTCCCTACCCTCTGCTGTACAACATTAGAAGAAGTAACACATGTCCCAAGTGTTTCCCCAACCCCTAAATATAAGGCTGGATGGTTCTCAGCTCACATACAGGTGCAGGAAAGCATCAAAACTTAGAACTGTGACAGTCAATGGCACACCTCCTAATGCTAACAGGAGCTCAAAATACAGCCCCAGGTAAACTGGCCCCAAAAGCAGATGCTCCAGGTTTGTCTGTTTCTTCAAACCTGCTCCTGTGTTTAACTCCACAGCTTACTTGGACTGGAGTATCAAGTCTGCAGATGGGGAGAGGGGAACTTTTGAAATCTCGCAGGGAGAAATCCCTATTTCTCTTACTGTACTTTGACCACTGTAATGAATTACCCTAACAAGACTCAACCATCTGTTTAGCTGACAAGAAGGGGTCAAGAGGCACAGCAGATCAGCATGAACCACAGCCCACAAATACTGGTGAAAGAAATCTGAACAAGGATGAGTGCCCTGCCCATAAATCACACTGTTGTCAAGAAATCTAGAGGCAAGGTGATGATGAATCCTCTTGCTGTGCTTATGTCCCTGATCCAGGATGCTTCTTATAGGAAAATCCATTGTATCCTGTCCCACACATACATACTTTGCCCCAAAACACTCTTTGCCAAGATTCAGCCCACGGCTGAGATTTGATATCCAAGTTAATAACTTCAAGATGTGTCAGTTCAGAGCAAGGGGGATGACAAAGTCAGGCTGACTTTTTCCCACAGTTCTCTGTGCCTGGTAAATGGGACAAACATTAGGAAGGGGAGGAGGATGCTGTGCCACAGCCCCTGGGAAATCCTGCTGTGTGACTGGCCAGGCAGGGTGGATCAGCTCCCAGGCAGGCAGGGCAGATACTGTCAAGGAAAGAAAAGGGCCGATTAGGCTTTTCTATCCCTAATAATATCAAAATAGCGTATTGCTTGCATTGTCACTCAAGCAGAAAATGAAATGGTGCAAAAAGGAGAAGCCTCAGGTGAAGTGGACTGGAATAACGTGGGGTCTGCAGGAACAACAGCCCTCAAGTGCCCTTAATACTAGAGTTTTTCTCTTGCACATCGGGAGGTCTGTGAGGTACAAGCTATCAACTCCTACTCACCACAACATGGGAATCCTCCCACGCTCCTGCTTTTGCCTTGCTGGTAAATTGGCAAGTGTCTACAAGCTAAAGCGAGCACCTGGGAACCACAAGCCGGATGGTCCTACTGCCCACTCTAACAGCTGAGGGAAGAACATTCTCACTTGCTACACCTCCAAGAACCATTAAAGTGCACTTTCTTCCATGCAAAGGGCAGCAAAGATGCTTTTGCCAGCATTTAAGCAAAGCAATGAATTTTGGCTCAAGAGTCTCACCCATGGGTTCCCAGCTCTTGAATCAAGACCTGCAGAGGACATCTTCTTGCTGCGACACAGACTGACAGCTTAGACTTTGCCACACTTTGATGCCATGGCACTCCCATGCTAGGTTGACCACATTCCAGCACCCCACAGCCCAGACAGAGTCTGCCTGGGCTCTCTGGGGCAGGGAAGGTTTGCTAACATGCCTGTACACTGATTAACAAACTAAAGCACTGGCTTTTTGTGACTACTTACTGCTATGGCACAAAAAGAAAGAAAAAAAAAAGAAAAGCAGGAATACAAAAGAATAATTGAAGCAACTTAATGAAACTCTCTAGAGTGTTCCTAAACTAGATAGAGTTTTTTTGTTTGCTTTTTTTTTTTTCCCTGCAGATCCTGTGCATAATCCAGAGAACAGGATGGGAGGGAAGCAGCATGCATATGAGAGCACATACCTAACAGGTACCCTGCAGTGGGGCATAAAGGCACTGTAAATCTTCAGGATGTTCTCAGGCAAAGCTTCCTCAAGCATTATAGCTCTTATCATCCAAACACACAAGCATGCTGATACACAGCAGGAGCACGTTTTGACAGCATGCAAACTGTCTACAGATCTACATGCACTTATATATAATACATATATTATAACAAGGGCAAACTGTATGCCTGGAGTCAAAGCCAGGCAGAAAGGATCCACTTCAGCTCCAGAATTCAAGCAGTTGGATAGAGTCCAACAGTATTTTTCCTTTTTCCTCTCTGTGCTGAGCATCTCCTTCCCCATCAACCTTACCCCCAGGAAAGGTTGAATGTAAATTATTAATTCACAAGAATAACTGCACAAACTGAGCTGCATCAGGGCTTAGTACACTCCCCAGCTCAGCTGTCCTTCAACCCAAATAGCACCAGCAGAGAAGAAAATGACTGGCAACAACCAGAGTGCAAGGTCCAAACCTCACCCTGCCCAGGGCTCCAGCGACCCTGCAGCCCAGCGAATGACAGGGCATGGAAGTGACCCAGAGCAATGATAACCTGCCAAACTTTGCAGGAAGGGACTACAAAGGGTTAAAGGTAGGGACACTGGCGACTGTGGGTGAGCAGGGCAATGCAGTTGCCAAACCCCTGCACCCTCCCCTTCTCTGGGATGCTAAGACCAGGTGGTTTTTGCTGCTTTCAGTAGTCTGCAGAAAGAACAGATGCCTTTTCCATACACAAAACAAATATTTCCCTGCTCTCAATGAAGAGACACTTCCCTCCCACACATCCATCAAGTTAATGTATATTTACAGCTCCTTGAGGGGAGGGAAAGACCGGGAACCCATTGCACCTCGGCTGTTCTGCACTTTGCTTCTGATAAGCAGGCAAGCCCTTTGTTGCTGGAGGGCAGCCTGGCAGAGCAGGGTCCCTGGAAGCAGAAGGGCCATAGCGGGGGCCAGGATTTGGGTCTAGCTGGCTGCTGGCATCATTTCATCTGGCTGTGCCAGACAGAAAAAAAAATAAAACAAGTAAAAGAATTAAGAGGCTGGGGAGTTAATATCATTAAGTATCTGACAGCTGGAAAATGTGAGTAGTCATTGTCTGCAGCCCCCCTACAGCTCCTCCAGCCAAACCAGTTTGCTGAAAGCAGCAGCAATAAAGCGTAAAAGCCAAGACTGGAAATATTGACTCCCCTCTCTGCCCTGCTGCCCCCATCAAGGGAGCAGGAGGTCATCCCGCCCCAGCTCATGGGTTCTTGGCCTCCCTGCACCACCATCCCCTGACCTCATCCCCCCTTGCTGCTTTGAGGCAGAGGCTCTGGGATTTGAGCCGAGAGGCCCGAGGAGGCCATGGCAGGAGCTCTCTCATCTTTCACCCGCTCTGAGCAGCTGTGCTCCATCTCCACATGCTGCACTGATGTTGCTGCTGTCACCACAGGGATCAGCAAACTGCTTCAATCGTGGCTTCTGTCCCCACTCAGCTGCCATGGCGAGGGAAGGACAGACCAACCCAGCTACACCCCATATCACCAAAACCTCAAAAACACTGCTCCTGCCCCCTCTCCCAGTTCCATTGATGGGATATACTAGAGAATCTAGGAACTTCGTGTCCCAGCAGCGTCCTTTGGGAATTTGATGACCATTTTCCATAAGCAATCAGTGTCCTGCAGTGGTAACATACACACACTGAGGTACCTTGTTTGCTTACTCGTGTGCATCAAATCCTGCAAAACAATGAATGACACCAATACCTCTTGACCCTAAGAGCTCCTTGCTCAGCACCTTGTCAGATGATACAGCTGCAACAGATCTATAGCAATAGCACAACATGTTCACACTCCTACATACAAGCAATAGCAATAACCAAGATCCCAAAGAGATTAATTTCCTCACCACTTCCGCTGCTGAGTCCCACGCAGTTCAGCAACAAACAGGAGGATTCTCATCAAGGCAATTCACATGGGTATGAGGCACATTTTCCCTGGCATCTTCCTCACTGGATTCTCACTAACTCCAAAAAGCACATAAGAGCACCTCACACCAGCTTGTTTCAAAGTCTTTGTGTCTCCTTCCAGGCCAGCTGCCTTCCTCTACTTTGCCTTCATCCAACTGGGAAGGACACATTTAATTGTATTCATTTATGTTATAACAAGCCTACTGAAAAGTAAGTGGATTAAGAGCTGGTCTGGAGAAAGACTTGAACACTATTGCAGCACAGTACAGCCTGCATAGTTGGGCTGCGATGTAATGCAGGCAATAGGAACTCTCCTCTACAAGAGGCATTGGGATTTTAATGTTGCAGCACAGCCAGTTATGATGCACTTAGCAGATGTCTGAGCCCCACAGCCTCATCCATCTAACTTTGATCTTATGTTCCAGTCCTTCCTTCCAAGTCTGTACGGCCATTAGCCACTGTAGAGGCTCAGTGCATTTCTGCAGATGAATCTAAACCCCTCTTTGAACTCCAAGGCCAGGAGTTGCACATATTCCTCTCCAGGCAGCAAAAGGGAACACCTGCTCATTCATATTTCACCCTTGCCATTGTCATTCAAGACCCACATATGGATATTCTGCTTGAACATGGCCCTTCCATTGCATCAGACAGTTAATGCTGAAAACGGGCTGGCTGGGAGCTGGAGATTGAGTCTGAACATCAACACATTCCTGTTTGCACTTCCACCAGAGAGGGTAGCCAGGCCAATGCTGCTCAGCCTCCAGCTTGCCAGGAGAGGACCCCTCCACAGGCAGTGAAGAGACTGAGAGTACAGAAGCCTTTCGGACCTCTAGATGTCAAAGTTCAGTAGTGCAGGGTAGCAAAATACTACATATACAAAAAAAAAAAAAATCCTGTGAAATTCGAGCCAAAGAGTCAGAATGGTGAAGCGCCAGGCCTGTCCACCCCATGGGGTGCAGAGGCCTTTGGCCGTAGGTAGCACACACTAACCAGAGATGGAAGCAGTGGGACTGCTCATCCAGACATCTGGGCAATGCAGCTGGGACCAAATAAGCCTATTTCCAGGATGCAAATTACATCCAAACAAGTTCTGCCTGAAGAGTTTCTCAGCTGAAGGCACAGCAGTATACAAACACAACCACTGCTTCCAGCCCCACGCTGGTAATTCTGCTGGTGCTGCACTGCTCCATGCTGACTTGCTGTCCCAGATGCTGGCTACCAAGGACAGCCACTATCCATGTGCTCAAAGCAAATACGGGGATAGCCAGAAACCTCCAGGTCACGCCATTCATTTAAGAGTTGGACTCAATTATCCTTGTGGGTCCCTTCCAACTCAGAATATTTCACGATTCTGTGACTTCTTAAGCCTAACGCCTTCCCTTCCAACCTATACTATACGAAGCTGCTGGCTGTCAGACTTGGCTCGAAGCAGGGAAGAAGGGATAGGAGAAAGAAAAATTTGTAACAGAATTTTGCAGCCTAGTGAAAAAGTTCAGCAGCCTTTGGCAGACCATTAAGACCTGCACAAACTCACTACACTCCAGGTTTTCTCTCAGCTTCCCCCTCCTAGCTTTGCTTGCCTCCCTTCTCTAGCACAGACAGGATGCAGAGCTGGCATGCTCTCACCATTAATTAAGCAAGAGCAATTAGGCAACACATTTTTAAGCGGTTCTCTCACAGCCGAGCTTGCTGTTCCTTGGGAAAAGGCTGGCTTCAGTATTAAACCAGCAGCTCTGTTCAAAGTGCCAAATCAGTGCATCAGAAAAGGGAACTTGATATGTAAACAGCCTTGTCGCTAATTACCCCATGCCTTCCAGTGAACTGCCGTGGCCTCACTCCATTAGAGCTTCGACTTCCTCAGGGGCAGAGCAGCAGGCGGGGATGCCACACGAAGCAGGGGTTTGTCTGACGCTTAAACCTGAGCCCAGAAGATGTAGCAGGAATAGCCTCCCTGAATATTCACTGTTGTACTAGCAAAGCCGTCCAAAGCCAGTGACATGGAGTGGTCCTTCTCAGCACACTTTTGGAGGATTTACCCGTCTGCCCCACAGGCTCTGAGCTGGTGTTTATTACAGCAGAGTGCACAGGAGAGAGACTGATTTTCCCTAGTCCTTTGGAATGGAATTCAGAGATTGCTGCTCCCTCTTCAGAAACTCCTTGGAGTAGCCTAGCAGATCACAGGGAATTGGACCCAGATTTCCTCTTCACTCCAGTAAGAACCAGGGACTTGAAGTGATCCACGTGGTGCTGAAAACATATTCCAAAATCCCTGAGAAAAATGCTGAGCGCCTCTCCCACAGACAGCATTCGGCAGATACAAAGAGAGCAATGCTTGGAGGTTGGCGTCCGAGGCGCCACGGCTCCAGCTGTGATCCACTGGGAAGCAGCCATGTGCAACAGCAGTCCTGGCATGGATCTGCAGGATGCACCACTGCTCTGTGCCCCCTCTGCCTCCTCTCTGTGCCTCTGGCCTTCATTGGGATGTAAGAGAAAGGCCATCTAATCTATGTGTTCAGGGAAGCCTCAAGCAAAATTTAAGAGGATTTCCTGTTTTTTTTGGTTGTATTTGTTTTGCTTTTTTTTTTTAAAAAAGGGTAATGGCTATTCCTGCTCTGCTTCAATAAATGGACAAAGGGTGCCAAGGACACCCAGTAAATCACACACATATGCTCCACTTAGCTGAATATTTACAAATTTCTAAAGTGCTGAACCTCTTCAAGCCATTCAGCTTTTGCTTTGATCTGTAATATCTGTCTCTGTGCTTCTGAGATTTTCCTGCAACTATCCTAAATTAACAAGGATCGGAAACCAGGCTCCATCTGTAACCCTAAAGGTCAATCACATCATTTTGCTTCAACATGCTAAACAGACAAGAGGAAAACAAACATGTGAAGTTCCCCAAAGGAATTTAAGTGAAGAGCCCTCTCCCAAAGGAAAGCAAAAGCCCTAAACTAAGAAGAATGATTTAAAGTACTTATTCCTGTTAAGATAGTTGTAACACAAGCAATGCCCAACACTCCAGTGTGGGTTTTCCCTGTATTTCCAAGGGGTGATCAACCATACCTTGCTATTTATGAGAATGCCACAAAAATCTTGTATTCAAATTTAAGTGCAGTTTTGCAAATGTGAGGGGAACTTGGCAGCCCCAGGACAGCCCCAAGTGGCTTCCCCACACTCCAGTCCACAACACTCATACTATGCTACAAACATGCAGAAATCCCACCCAGAGAACAGGCAGATCTTTACAGCCCAAAATCACTGGAAACACCAAACAGCGAGTTCCAGATTAAAGCTCACCTCACTTTAGATTAAAGCTCACTGAAGAGCCCTGATTTCTTCAACATGGGCAACAGTGTGTACTGCATGTCCTGCGCTCTGTGGGCTGCCCCATCCAATACCATTCCTGGGGTTCAGTTCCCAAGGAGGTAATGGGCACTGGGAATGAAGGGGACATGTCTTAGCTCTTCTAAGACGGCATTCAGACTCCCAGCTATCCAGGGATGTGTGGGATATGCCCCAAAATCTGCACTTCAAGGATCCAGAACTAGCAAGGTGAAGGCAAAGCCAAATCTCCAGCTATGACACTGGCTGATTCTGCCCCTGCTACCTGTGCTGCCCAACAGGCTGTCACACTCAGAAGGAGATGTCAAAAGAGGAGAAAAATACAGTCACTAGCAGTTCTGAGCTATGGGGCTGGAGATCCAAGCACGTCAAACTGAGTGACAGTGGTCTGAAGGGACTGCACACAGCTGTGAAGTTGAGTTTTCTTACTTCTGCCAAGGCAGAAGAAAATCCAGCATCCCGTGGTAGACTTCAAAAGAGACTCTTTCTCTAACACCTCCCATTTCCATCTACATGTGACCAGCAGGGAGAGGTGGCTGTGTGTCACCACTCATGCCCCACAATCAGCACTCAGTCCTGTGCTCCAGACCCTGCACAGAGACTCACGTCACAACCCCCACCCACAAACACTGCTCAGGCTCTCTGTGCATGATATCATGCTCCAGGTGAAAGCAGACTATGGATTCCATGTTTGCAAGCTGTGTTTTCTCAGAAGTTAAAAATAATCAAATACAAAGAAGCTTCACGAAAGCTTTTCCAGGGACCTCACTTTTTAACAATATTCAACTCTCAAAGTAACATCCCTGATTTCTAATTCATGTACTGCTTCATTGCCTTTAGCAGCACTTTCCCCTGACTCTGTACTTTCTCTTCTGCCTAAAGTACTAATTTCCATTACCTCAAGAGGTATCAAATTCCAAACTTTTGCTGCAGCTTCAGGTTTTCACACTCTGGTTACAGACACCTCATTAGCCTCCCCATATCTGGTCCAGGCTACAAGGTGTTCATTCTACAACACGCCAGAATCACTCAACGTGACTGTCTGACTATGTACAGGCTCCAAAATGTCCTATGTATAAGAAAAAAAAAAAAAGAAGAAAAAAAAGGAAAGAAATTAAACAGATGGCCCATGGAGCACTCAGATTTGCAATTTTCTTTGTGGGAAACTTCTGGTTACCCTAGTTCCAAAGATAATACTAGGAATAGCCCTCCATGTGGGAAGGAAGCATTTTCTAAAAACCTTTGATCTCTGTGTTCCAGAGGAGGGAACTGACACGTTAATCAGAATACACTGCTGAATGGGGCTACTCTCTCACACCACAGGGGCAAAACTAAAATGAGTATTTAAACATTGGTGTCCACCTCCTGAAAGAAATTTACAGTGGGGTGTTTTTTCCCCAGGGTACTTTTGCAATTAACAAAGTAGAAATATATCAGTTCAACTCTTACAGAATCCCTATTATGATCTCTCTCCTAAATCACTGCTCATCTCCTATTAAAATTTCTTTCCAGCAATTCTCACCCAGAATTTTATGCAGGTTTGTATCTGGCCTTTTTTAATATGCATGCATTATGAAAATTTCCAAATATAATGAATTTATCTATGGCTACAAGCCTCACTTCACAGGTAAGGCACTTAGATACTGTGAAGCACAGGCTCATGCTTGGTGAGAACTTGGTGGTTTACAATGAGGGGACAAATGCAAGTAGTTCACGCTCCAGAACAGCCCTGGCACATTGCAAAACTCTGCAGAGTAAGTGTCACACATATCCATGCTTCCCTCCCACCTAGGTTTCATTGTAATCCAGAATTTACAGGAAAAATGCTTTCCAGATTGGCCTTCCTGCACACTCCTCTCCATAACTTATCAACCCTCACAGAGGTCACCTATGGAGGACACCATCCCTGTCCATCTCCTCCCCAAATCTTTGCCTAATCAGTGTGAAGGGCCTGTGTCATCTAATCCCTCAATTTAAGGAGGCTTCCTCATTTTGGAAACAGCATCTTCAAGTTATCACTGGACCCTTCTCCCCATCCTCCATCAGCAGCAGAGCCAAGTCACCAGACACAGCACTACACTGCAGAGCCTGCATCCTCTTCCCAAATTGCCTCTGTCCGCAGAGGCCACAAGCTGACAGCATTTGTTTGGATTCTGTTCTTGGACAAAACCTTGCTTGAGGCATTTGACTCAACTCCACTCAATCTCCACTTCTTCTACTTCCCTTCTGTATCATGAAGCAATACTTTTTCCCCTATAAAATTTGAAATTAGGAGCATACGACCTAAATTTCAAGGCATTTATAATTTTTGGCCCATTCAGTCTCAGCATTACCCTGCCAAACACTATTTGCTGCTGGGAAGGCTGACAAAACGTGATCAGCCATAAAGAAATCAATTTTAACTTTACTACAGGACAGAAAAGGGAAAATGGAAAAGGGAATAGGATAAAGGGAATAGGGAAAAAGCAATACAGAAAAGGGAAGTTAAAATTCTTTACTTTTAACTAGAACTCTTCAGTAAAACCAAGTGCAAGCTGAATAAAAAGGGTATATGTCAAGCTGTTTGAAATCAGTATTACAAGGTTGTTAAATGTATTAAGAGCAAATGGTATGAGATACCTGTCGCTTTTGCAATGGTGAGGGATGATGACCTGCTGCAGAGTGACAGCTCACTGAGACTGGTCTATTATTGTCTATCAGCAGTTTACGGTTAAGTATGAAGGCAGGATGAGGGGATGACAGCTTATCAGCTCTCTCTGGAGATAACAGAGTGAGGGGGTAAAGGTGGAAAACACATCTCCTGTTTTCAAAACAGAGCTTTACCCCAAAGGAGCACACATTCTGTGTGGCTTTATACATTGAAATGATTGCAACAGACACACATATGTTGAGCTGCTTTTTGATGTTTACATCTGAGAAGGGATATAGGAAAGCAGAAAGTCTGCTACTTGGTTCAGATAGTGGGGATTTGGCACAGCTATCTGACTTAAGTTTCCATCCACTGGAGTACTACTTGGAGGAGATTCTTAACCACTGTTTTTATATCCTGTGCTTCTAGTTTGTAAAACAAGTTAATTCACAAAGAATCTGAGTTACCTCAGAGGAAGAGAATTATCAGAGACTTCCTTTGTCTGGATCTGATAATTCATTATCCAGAGTAGGGCAATTTGCTTATAAGTGTGATCACAGGCAATGCAGTAAAACACTAAGGAGCTCTTTGACTTCCACACGAGTTGCAGTTTTGTGGTGCTGTGGAGCTTGCTCAGACCCCCTGCTATGACCTTATCCCATCAATCACCTCCCAGCAAGGCAGGAGACTCCCTGAAAGCCATCTGCTTCGAGAGTAATACCCTGCCGCTCTGCCACTGCTCTCTAGACCCCTCCTCATGACTTTGGCAGTGTTTTCCAACCTGACTGACAGGCAGTGGCATCCAGCATCTCCCACGTCTGCTGTCGTGGCAAGCATGTGCAGCTGCTGCACTGCACACCATTATGCAAGGGCTCAGCACCACGAACTCTCATGCTCTGGGAACTGGAGAATCCCACTGAACAACAGGAAGTATTAAATCAACATCTCCTCTGGAAAAATACCACAAGAAACCACCCATGGGCCTCTTCTGCTCTTGCTCTTTTGGCCCTGAAACCCACTTCCTCAGCAAATTAACCACCTCCTACAGGAAATGCTGCCTTTGTCCATCCTATTGTCTCTGAAACATCTGCACATGCTGTCAGCGTTCTCCAGTAGGCAGCATCCCCCCATGGTCTGTATCTGTGAAAGAAGGAGAGCCTCCCTCAGTAGGAAGAGCCCTTTCATAAGCACTCTCCTTCAGGAAAAATGACCTCTTTGGCCCTGCACAGTGTCATCTCAGCCTTGGACCTAGAAACACAAAATACAGCAAATTATCTGATTTCTGCAGAAGTGAAAGGGCTAGAATAACCTGAAGAATGTGGGCTGCTCTTGCAAACAGCCTATCTCACAATAACATCAGTCTTAACATTCCCACTGCAGAACACCAGCAGTAAGAAATGCAAGGTCCATCCTTTGGGAAAAGTGGAAGCAAGTTAAACACACATCCAGCAGAGCTGGGGCAGGGGGAGGAGGCAAGAGATAAGGCGACCCTAGAAGGTCTGGTCCAGGAGGCAGGACTGAAAGCAGTTGGCTTTCTCAAGCTAGGAATGAAAACATAGAGGGAAGCTGAAAACAGCCTTTAAATGCATAACACATAAAAAGAAAAGTGATAAGGAGCCAGAGTATTGCCACTGGCCTAGTTTGCTGCATGTAAAAACATTTATCTAGGTATCAGGGAAAAGAATTCCCAACTTCAAGGGCATTTTCCTCTGGGAATTCAGGATTCTTCTCAGGAGGCTTTTAAAAGCGCGTATGATAAATATCTGGTATGCACCTATCTCCCTGCAGGTGGTTGGACTAGGTAAGTTTTTTAAGTGCCTCCCAATGCCACATCTGCATGAATCTTTAAGAATTAATTGCTATTTCTGAAAGAAAACTTCCCACAACACAAGATTTACCGGAGTTCTCAATGAACCACTGCAATTGTTAACTGCCTTTTATATTGAAAACAAACACCCTATTTGTGCTCTGAATATGTTCTTCTGTCCTTCCTTCAGTGTTGTGATGACCACTCTTGGGGACCTTTATTCCAACTGGATACAGCTGCTCCTGTGTCAGTTGCCTAAAAACAAAAAACAAAAACAAACCTTCCCCTCCCACAATACCGTTAATCATCTGTTTTCTAGAGCACACAAACTTTACTAACAACGCCAATAACAAAAACACTGGGACAAATACATTTTCTCAGTAGAAAATCCAAACGTAATTTCTGCACTGCACATCCGTAGCTGCAAGGATCTTCAAAGGAGCAGAATTGCAGGGAATAGTTTATGACACATCTGGTATTGTGCTAAAGTTTATCTGGAAGGGATCTTAATTGAAACAGAAAATTCCTAATTAAGATTGGAATCCCTAACAACCTTCCCAGCACCCAAACAGGAAATTCCAGGTAGGAAACTGCTTCTCATCCAACTCTGCCTCCTTCTGAAATGAGAAGACAAAGGAGCCCTGTGGTGGCCAGGCAGTGCATCACCTCTGATTTCACGCTGCTCCTTGGCACCCTGCTGAACTCAACAGTACAGACACAGGAAAAGGGAAGAGGAAAAAAAAGCTGCTTGACTGATACTATGGGTTATCTTTGAAAACAGACAAGCAGAAAAATCAATTTGTAGTGGAAGATCAGTGTGTCAGGTGCAGGCAAGAGGCCATTCGTGCAACACTGCCTTCACCATTTTCTCCTCAGCTGGTACCTCCACTTTCAGTCTAATTTACCACTCCCCCTAGAGCACCCATAAAGTCTCTGATTGTTTTCTCATGCTGGGATATTTCAGCCGAAGCATCTATTGCATGAAAAGCATCAACAAGTCGCTTGATGAAATTCAGATTAGCACTTGACACCTTTTACAATAAAAATAACCAAAGGAAACTGGGATTCATCCCAAAACACACTAGACAATTCACATTAATCAGAGGATGATATACCTGTCTCATCTGCAGTCCTTCACCTCCTCTTCTTCAGTGAGATAAATGGTAAAGAAAACAAACCAGCACTCTCCAAATTTTCTTTGCGCAAGGAACCAGTTTCCATGAGAGCAGTCTGCCTTGCCTGTGAGCTGGAAAATAACAAACCAGAGCTCTGTTCTTTCTCAAGGGCTAAGATGAAGAGGCTGTGTACAACCAAGAACGAAAAAGCCCACGACTGCATTTTCCAGGCTTTGCTCCAGGCTGGTTGCTTATAACTGAAGTTGTAAAAGAAGTATAGCAACTCTTTTCCCGGAAACAATCTTTTTTGGTCAAATGTCACAATATAGGCATCTTCTAGCATCTTCCCCATCTGCCTTTCTGAATCAGTAAGTTCCCAGTCCAGCAAAGTTTCACATCTCCAGCTGCCACAGCAGCCAGAACACAGCCCAAGGCATGACGGTCAGAAGGTGTCCTAAATCCCCAAGGCTGAAGCAGGAAGCCAATCACCTCTCCAAGAGGCCAATACTAATGTTTGCCTCTGGAACTTCAGCCATGGCAGTTGTCAGTACTCAGAGCTTCTGAAAACTTACTTAGCTCCTCTCCTACAGAACAAGATGTCAATTTACAATCTCCTGTTTTCAAAATGTTGTGACCAAATGACTCTCAGGTAGAGCTTGGTCCACCCGTGACTTTGCAAATAAAGCCATGCTGGTACTTCTTCTCTGATCTATCCAGTGTCACTTCTGTTGACAGTGTCAGGACAGCAATTCCCATATCTCAGTGACAGGACAAGACTTAGGAGCAATTCCATTTATCACACAGCTTTAGGTGATAAACTGCTGAATCTTTTCCATGCTTCCTGAATGGAAAAGACATGAAAATCCAGGTCCTTCCTCTGCTCTTTCCCTGAAGGATGAATCGAGTCCTTAAATTCTATTTTTAGCTGAAACCACAATGACCAACTGGGAGGTCTGCAAGGACGGAAAAACCTGGGAAGTCTGAGATGTGATCTACATCATGTCTGGGCTGCATCTTATTGACTCAGCAAGCTGTGAGGGGGTAAGATCAGCATCTGTGGTAACCAAGAACCTCCTCCTCGCCTTGAAAAAATGTGCAGTTGTGGCACAGCCAGACTCTGAGCAAGCAGTGTATTTGGAGGTGAAAGGGATGTGAAATAAAAATATTTTCCTTATCTAGCAGATTACAGCAAGGTTTTCTCAGCAAGGAGTGTGAAATGTCAGCTGTCTCAAGGAAGCAGCTCTAGCACCACAGCTTTTATGGTAAAATGGCTTCATTGCCACGTTTATGGCATATCACATTTGAGACAACCAGAGCGGGACTCCGTGGCAACATCAGCATCCACTGGAAGACATGGGAAACCTCTGTCTTGGAAACATTAAGAAAGAGCAAGAATGTGCCTCTTGGTCTCACTCATACACGAGTGTGTATGCATGAAGAGCTGTTTCCCCCTTACATCCCACTTTGGGGTATGGTTAGGTCTAACCAGAATCACAGGGTGGCAAACTGTTCATTGGGTACTGGTGAACCTGATAGTATCTGGTATGGGAAGGATGTGAATTGCAGGTGTCAATTCATACCTGCTGCCTCACAACAACTTTAGATCAAATATTCACAGCTTGCTAATGAAGAGATAATTCTTGTCCTCCTGCCAACAGACACAGGTCAGCCTCATCCCTGGGTGTGGCGCAGCCTCCTTCTTTCTGCACTTACCGGTAATGAAAACGTGCAGAGCAAACCCACCTGCAGAGCAGTCTGAACAGCTCTACCTACACCCCTGAAATTAATTTAAAAATTAAGAAAGAGGGATGAATTTCATGTCATTGTAGAGACTCATGCTGTCTGGAGCAGGGCAGAGAGAAGCCCTGCCGGTGCATTTTTGACTGCCACCCTTCTGGCATACACTTAATTTTTGCTTGTTTGGGGGTTTTTTAACATTTTTGTGGAAGGCAATTTACTGGGACCTTTTACTCTTCTAAACTGAATCATTCTAAGAAGACATGGTGTGATCTGTGGCAAAGCACATGATCAAACTTCTAGCGCCTTCATACCTTTTCATTCTATCATGGTGGTGAGGGTCTGATGCCCAGCAGATTGTGACCATGGCCACAAACCAAGAGCAGGGAACTCTCATTCCTCCTCCTTTCACCTTGCTGAACTTGTACACTCTCAGTAATTTATTTACGATATCAAAAGTCCATCAACTTCAGAAGTTTGTATGCCTGTTACTGGCTCGGAGTATCTCATCCACTAATAAACAGCAGAACTTCACACTGTCTCTGAGCAGACTAGACATGAAAAAAACCCATTAGTTGGAGGGGGGGGAGGGAAAAAGCCAAAAACCATGATGAAAGAGGCAAGCTGTTAGATGAGCTTTGTGTGCTTATTTGCTCAGCTAAGGTAATCTGCTTGCCTTGGATCCCCCACAGCACAGCCAGAAGTAACAGCTTTTCTTTCTCAGGACCAAGAATTCTTCTCATCTTTTTTTCATGCTCCAACAACTTTGTATTGGATATAAGCAAGTAACATCAATCATTTCTGCCTGATTGCTACCTTGCTGCTTAAGCATCAAATAATGTGATCAATGAACCTCTGAGGGAGAAAACACAGGCTTTACTACACATAAAATATCAGCTAAACACTGTGAACTTTTCTTAAATTCCCTAAAAATGAAGAGCAGCTGCCTGGCACTGATTTCCCCAGCAGCAGTAACTGCAGCATTTGGAGCAGCTCTGGATGCTTCTGAAAATAGCCATGATCTTTTGCCAAAGAAAATAATCCCTTAATTTTATAGGTGTCTGATTATAGAAAAAACCTGGAAATGTGTGTCTGGTGTCTAAAAAGGTCTTTCTTTTGCCTCTCCAAGTGTTGGCAAAGTAGAACTTGACTTGATTTACACTGGGAGCTTGGGGGTTCAAATCTAAAACCTTTTCACTTGAAAACTTGTTCAGTTTGCCATTGATTTCAGTTGTTTGGGGTCAGGCCATTCAAAAGAAGAAAAAAAAGGCAAAAAATAAAATCTTTCCCAAGTTCTAGCAGTATTCAATGGCAAGAAAAAGTCCTCAGCAGCTCCATGTAGTGGCTGCTGGCAGAGGTTTGTCTAAAATTTTTAACAAGAGATTTTAGGCTCTCTACATAGCAGTGGCATACATTGTCACTCTCTCCTGGGGTGAAACCAGAGGAGATGAAAAATGGGAAAAAAATACATTTTTTGTTCTTGGGTAACTCTTGTGATCTACATTACCAGTAGCAGGAGGAGTCAGGTTGGAAGCAACCTTGATGGGGCTTGGTAGTGAACATGGGAAGGGGATGTTTGTGCTGAAGAGGACACGTTCCACGCTGGGGGAGGCTGAAGTTCCTCTGCCAGGGACACTGCACTCAGGAGAAGGAGTGATAGAGAAATCCTGTGACTGTCCACACCATGATGCCCTGCTAACCCTGTGGTAAATCACTGAATCAATACATAAGGCTCTGCAACAAGTTCTAGAGAGAAAGTGGGAAAAGGTCTCACCAGAGCACAGCACAAAGCTCTGGAGTTATTTGAAGCACGGAAAATACCAAAAATGGCCCATGAAACAGCAGCCGTTTGGGATTGGTCTTTTATAAGCTACTCTAAAGAAAGCACTGAATATCCTACTTATGTTGAAAATTATACAGGTCACTTTCCATATTTAGTGCAGAGTGGCACAGAGATAGCCAGGGGACAGGACACATTCCTACTCCCTCTTTAGCACGATGCCACCCAGATCCATATGTAGCCTTGGCCTTCTACCCTGTATTTAAACTACAATAAGCTGTGCTCTGCATTCAAGGAAAAAGGGGGGTGGGGGAATGAATCCAGACCTTTGTGGGGAAGGTTTCAGTGAAAAGGCTGGCTGGTTTTCTGTGGTTACTGAGGTAATGAAACTTCAACAGGCATTTACACAATGTCAGAGTGGAAGAAATTCTAAGCATCTACGAGAAGGGTTTTAAGTTACTCAAAAGGCTTACTGATAGGATTTCAGAGCCAGCTACTCTACTCGTACACTAATGTGCAAGCGAACACGTCTTTCAAAACCACATGTGGCCAAGTTATTCATACTCCCAGTCTTGTCCCAGCCATTCATAAGCAGGAGTGTGAAGCAGCAGGGCAAATCAAATAAATGACTTCATTCCTCTGGGAATATGAGCAAATGTGAACAAAGAAGCAAACAGTTACAAATTCAGGGCGCTGTATTTTTGCCAAGTTTACTTCTATTGGGGAACTATGAAGGGTTCAAGGAATACAACTGTTATTCCTAAAGCTCTGCACCCACAAGTGCACAGAAGTGTGTAGGCACAAGCAAGCTCCAAGATTCCCAAATTTACAAGCCTCCCTGCACAGCTCTGTGGAGATACCACACAGCAGTTTAATGCACTAACACTTGTGGAATTGGATACAAAGATTTATGTGCTGGGTAAAGCAGAGTTTGGGGTACTGCATCCCATGCCAGGTACACATACCTCTTTTGCTAAAGCAAAGGCCAAAAGCTCCTGGAAATCCTCACTCTGTAGTAGAAAAGGTGTTTATGGACAGGCTAAGACGCTCCCAATTGCTAACCTGGGACCCATCAAAACACCAACCAGCTCCACTGCAAATTTACTTCTGTAACAATCCATATCACTGTAGTTTAGAAAAGAAATGTGTCTATGCTTGCTGCTGAAGACCAATGTTCTACAAAAGAATGGAAAAGAATGGTTATACTGTAAATATGAAATCTTCTAGTGGGATCTAGAAATAAAAAAAAAAAAAGGCAAATTTTGGACTTGTATCAGTGATGTGAAAAGCTGATGCATGCTACCTGAGCGCAACCCTGGTTAAACCTCTCTGCTTACCTGGCCTGAAGGATGAGTCCCTCCTGAGGAAAGACCAAATCCCCTGTGTGACAGTGCTGGCTTTGCCAGACACTGGCACACAGGCTTTAGGCGTGGAAGCAAAGCTACACAGCCCTCAAAACCATGCTGCAAACAAGATACCTGACAAGCTGAGAGACATGAACAACAGCTGTTTGCTTTGTGCAGGGTTGAGACCTGGCGAGATACTGCCATCAGCTCCCCCTTTCTCAGCCTCAGTGGAGCCTGCCTGGCTGCTTCAGTCCCAGCATGAATCCTTGCTTAAGGTTTCTGCAGAAAGAAGTTCAAATCACACCTTTTGGCAAGTTCCTCCTTTCAAAACAAACCAAATTCATTACTATTTATCGTCCTCAAAGCTTGCTACAGGCAAGTGCCCTGCAACATGACAGCATCCCCATGGCCTCCTGCAGTTTGGCACAGGAGTCTGACAAACGCATTTCATACTGTGACTTGTTTCTCCTGATCCCTCTGTTGTTTCTCTTCACTGCCCCACTTTTCTCACTTACACTTCTCTTGACTCTCCCATGGCTGGAAGACAAACTGAAACATGTTCCAGAGCTGAAATTTCAGTTCACCTCATGGATTTGAAATTAAGCAGAATATCAACTTTCAAATAACACAAAAAGCAACTCAATGGATGTTGAAATAATTATGCTCCCAGGAGTGATTTTTTTTCTTTTAAGGCAAAGCAATAGGAAAAACAGATAGAGCCTTGATGCAAAGGGAGAGTCCCTCTCAGCAACTCTCCTCAAGCAGTGCGGCTGAGACAGCACGAGTTGTCAGCCCTGCTCAGCCCCACCACTGGCTGGGCTGTGAAGATTGCTCTGAATCTCCTTGCAGTAAGTACCTTGTGTTGGTTGTAGAGATTTTGCAGATGAGGTTAAGCAGAAAGAAATACAGAGGTAAGCAGAGCAGATTTCCAGGGAAGTTTATAGTGTGCTACAGAATGGGATTTATGGCATAGGGTGGTGATGTGGCAGAGGGATGGGATTGTGTTTAGGACATTGAAGATCTCCACTTGACCCTTGATCCTTGGCCAGATGTGTCCTGCTCTGTGAAATGAAAGCTTTTGCCTCTGCACAAGGAAGCTGTCTTTCCAGATTCAGTCCAGGTCCCAACCAGAAAATGTTTGTAACTCAGGAACCACTCCAAAGAAAACCCTTGAGTCACATTTCCTACAGTGATCCTATCAGGCTTTCAAGGCCCAAAACAAGGAAAACCATTATTCAGCAGCCTGGTAATGACTTAGGACTCATGTGAAATTCTCTATTTCCCCCAGATCCCAAGGGATATCATCAGGTTTTGAGGGCCCTTTAAACAGCACTAGCAGCTCAGAGGAAAATGTCTGGAATAAAACATACTGAAGGCCCCAAAGCCAAAAGGATCCCTGCAAAGGTAGTAAGGAACACCTGACTGCAAATGTCTGCTATATGGAGTCCTGTGCTGCTGGAACACAGACACTGCACTGCTGCCTGCAAAGCAGCTTTAACAAAAAGTGGTGTCAGAAGCTGAGCTGTTCTGGACCTGCATGGCTGACACATACATCTCCTATTCCATTTGCAGGCCAGTTGTTAGAGTTCACACTGCTGTATGACCATCTCCTCTGGGAGGACAGTTAGCTCATGCTCTGCTAATAAGCCAGGCAGCACTACTGACTCTGAGCAAACTGCTCCATAATTGGCCTTTTGCAGCACAGGACATCTTTAATTAATCTGCTACTGTTTATGTGTGCTATTCCCGCTGGAGCTCCCTCACAGTGCACAGACATCATGCAGCGCATCTGACATTCTCCAAACATGTGATGTCAGTTATGCCTTAAGCTACTGAGTGCCTGGTATGTAATTACTGCACATCAAACTCATTCCACAGATGGGCAAATCAGGGCATGGAGTGCTGGGCTGGAGCAAATCCAGCCATTCCCCTCCTGCCTCACGGACTGTTCCTAGTGTCTGAATCACAGGCTCCCAAATAAAGCCCAGGACTATCAGGGAGTTGCTACACATAAGGTCTGCCAGCTCACATATGAGCACTGTGAGACTGACAACCCAGCGTGCTGGATTCAACATACATGGTTCAATGCACAATGCAGTTGTGCTTTAGTAAGTCACCAGGTATCAACCTGAGTCATTAGAACAGATGTAAGTCCACAGCAAGTAGGGGTACCAATTCAGCTCTTTTTTTTCTGCTTCAGTTGCATCACACTCCCTTCCATTTATTCTAACAACCTCTATCTCAGGGCTTTCAGACTAAAGACAGATACAGCTATGCCATTATGCAGTATAAAACTGCAAGTTTTATTGCTAATATCACCAGATCTCAAATCCAGACATCTGTGAGGACACCGCTAAATCCATCATCAACTTACAGTGCAGTCCAGCAGGCAGAGCACTTGTCCTCAGCATGGACGAAGAACAAAGTGTACAACCCAGGAGGCTTCAAGCCCTGCTATTTTCAGCAGCCTTTGGTACATATCTCTGTCTGAAATTCCCTAGCACTGACATCCTTCTGCTGCCACCACTCACTGCTGGGACAAAGTCTCTGCTTGTGCCGAGCAGCATCCTGGCTCTGAAACAAGAGATAGCCAAGTGCTGCTTTAGGACTCCTAATGCTAAACAAAAGCAGATCTGTGCCCAAGACTGCTAAAGCACTAAGTGTAGATAAGAGCAGAGAGCAAAGCCTGCTGACACATAAAAGGGAGAGCACCGCCTAAGTCTACTGCAGTTCTGCAAAATTAAATGTGGTTGAGCTTTCAGCTCTCTGGGCTTAGCTCTCCTCCCTCGATAACAGAGAGTAACTTCCAAACTTGGCATTAAGTAGCTTAAGTAAAATGGACAGTGAAATGGTTCACATAATGCACTATTGACCCAGCTGTACCATGGCACTTAAAAGCACTGATAGCTACACTAGAACTCTGCTTCACTTGGTACAGTAATCCTGATCACTTCCCAAAGACAGCCCTTTCTAGGCTTGAGTACATTCTTACCCCAGTGAAATAATCCCTTACTCAGGGAGCTAAGCATTGCTGGCTTTCACACCTGAGCATTCCCTCCCATCTCAGGTGTGCAGCACAGGCAAACACCAGGAGGGGTTTTCCTGTTCACCACCCCAGCTCCATGCATAACTGTGAAGAGCCTGTGACACACATTTAAAGCAGGCAAGAGCTCAACTCTCAATCCCACTTAGCAAGACTTTGTTATTCAGCACAGGCTGGCTGCAATGCCGAAGCAACACCAAAGAGCAGCACAGAGGATCCCTGGGGACCTGGAACCCTCTTTGAGCATTGCTCCACTACTTATGAGCTGAACTGTAACATTCACAATGTAAAATAACAGCAAAGGAATGTAAACAATAAGCCTGAAGCATGCAAACCTTTCCTATCTAATACTTCTCAAAAGCATCATGAAAAGACAGTGTGGTTTCTACACTGAGCTTTCCAAGATAGCTGAGCACACTGCTGGAAACTCAGTGACAGCTTTAAGTGCTCTGACTTTCAAAGAAAAAGTCCAGACAAATGGTTATTCAGGTCTCTCTACTTAGTTTGATTCAAAAAACATTAGAGGCTACAAATGGTTTATTTTAGGAGTCTACAATCTAGCCAGATTTCACAGCAAGGATCCAAAAATACATTTGAAAAACAGAAGCAGAGTGATCAAACAGTTATCTGAAGTTAAAAACACTGTGGGAAGCCTTCTGCTACAGTGCAAAAGTCATTTTCCAGGGACTGTTTTGTTGAACAACCCAAACAGTAATCAGGCTAGAATGAGTCTCCCAAGATGGGAAAATCCCTTTTGTTAAGCTCAGATCTGAGTCTGAGAACATTCAAAGAATCATAGAATAGTTTGACTCCCAGAGCTCCAGCTGCCACACTGAAACTGAAACTGTCCTGCACATCCCAAGCAATCATCCCAAGCCTTGTCCTCTAAAATCCACTGCCTTGCAGAGCTGCCTCCTCTCACACTGCTCACTGCAGTCTTTCCCAAAGGAGGAGGAGTCCCCCCGTAAACAGCCCTTCCTCACTCACCTCTGGAGCTCAGTGCATCTCACAGCTCCGGGTTAACAGCCTGCAAACACATCCCCAGGATCAGTGCTGCCCACAGGTGAGAAAATTCCTGTCTGTTCTCAACCCTTGCTACAGAGAAATCAGCAGTCCCAGCAGACAGGATGATTTACAACTCAACTGAAAGGCACACGGGTGAAGCAAAAACTCTGAAAATAATGGGTTTTAACTAATTCTAACTTCCTTAAAATAGAATGAGGTTTAATAAAGTCCTTACAAAAACGCAATTGCTTATCACTTATCTACATCTCCAAGATTATCTCTAGAAAGACTCTCGAGAACAAAATGAAACTTTTTGTTCAGTGAAGAATTCATGAATACTAATGCATAAAAAAGTCCACTTATTACACAACTCTGTAAGTGAGAAAAACAGGGATAAGACACAACATATTTTCTCCCTGTCACTACAATATTTCACTCAATCATAGATCCTTTGGATGAGGCTGGCTGCTCTGGATGGGGAAGAGTTTTCCAGCAGCAGAACAGTACAACATACCACAAGTCAGTGCTCTTCCTTTCAGACTATTTCAATCAAGCTTTGCCGTTCTCATCTGCTTCCAAAGAGACAGAGTAACTCAGGTCACAGATGCCCCAGAATATATATAAGCCTTAGAACAGGCAGTGACTTGGCAAAAACGACTTTAAACACAGCTTTCTAAGCAAGGGAACCAACAGACTCTGCTTCAGTCCTTGGGCAGTCACAGCAACACCTTCAGCAAATATTCTGAAGGATATTTTCCAGGCTCTTTCTCTCTATACCACACTGATCTTTCCTGGGAAGGGATGTGGTTGGCTCCATCTTCAAAAGACGTTGCACCCACAGCCCTGGGCTATGAACTTCAGCACATCTCCCCATCACGCCCTTAGGAGTCCAGCCCTGACCTCAAAAAGCTGTGGGTTTAGGCAGTGCCCTATCTGCAATACTCTGAGGCAGGATTTGCCCACCTTTTTTTTTTTTTTTTTCCAGGCAGAAGGCTCTCTGGATTCAAGTGCTCCCACCTCTGACTTTGGACACAGTATAGTCTCAGGCTCATTTTTCTGCAGGGACATGATGTGAGATCAAAGCCACCACTCCATATCTTATATAGTGGAGACAAGGTTTTTTTGAAGGCACAAACATGAGCTTGGCTCTGGACCTAAATTCCAGTTTTCAGGCACTGAACGCATCTCCCGTAGGAGCCCCTGTCATTCAGTATGTCCAGGGAAACCATTCACTGCACAGATCTGATGTTAGTGCCTTGGTGTGAAACTCCTGGGACAGAGGTACATTCTGGTGGTGCAGACAGTCCATTTCTGACAATGTTCCTCTGTTTTCCACTCCTTCAGAAGTTTTCTGCCACCTCCCAGATGTTCACCCAACCTTTAATAAAACCTTCAGTGCTACAAAGACAGAATTTTCTCCTGCCCATGGCAAACCCACATTTAAAACCTTCTAGTTTCTCTGTGCCTGTGGTGCTGATGACACTCTCCCGAGCAGCCTGTCTGCAAACTCTGTCTGACCAGAGAACCAGGAGGGAGCAGAGGGCACCGCCACTGCCACCAGGCCATCTCTCAGTGGCCAGCCTGTCACCTCTGTGCTGCGAAGGGACATGTTCCTCGTCACGACAGCACGGTCGACGTGCTGCCCCACACCCTATCTGCTTCCCATCTCAGCACAAGCACAGACTCAGCCTTTCATCCAATCCTGAAAGAACGTGTTTTTCTCCTTTTTTTTTTTAAGTGAACAAGAAGCTACAAGTGAGTATTTGGCCTTCACAGCTGAAGGGCTGCAGCCAAACCCTGCCATATGTTCCAGCTAATACATGTGGGCTTTACTTCCCATCCAAGAAAGAAAAAAAAAGGACATTTATGAGTCGGGATTCAGCAGGAGCGTGCGGGAAGGAAGGGGTGGGGAAGGGATGCTATTTTTGTTGCTATAATTATTTGGTGGCCAAATCCCTGACCCCTGACGTCAGCCCTGGAGGGTCTGTTTAACTGACCAGTTGTCATGGAAAGAAGGACTGGTAGGGAGGTACATGATGAGGAACAGCTCTCTCCTGCCTGAACCCACCCACAGGCAGACCCCCTACCTTCATTAGTAATCACCAGCTCAAGGCCAAGAAATAAAAATGTCAATACCTTATTGCTGATACATTGGCTGGAAACAAAAGCATCCAGGGAACTTTGCACCCTCCTTCTTGCCATCCATTACTGTTGAAAAGCGTAGGCCAAGTCCTGATCTCAGTTTTCCCAGTGTTAAGGCAGAGAAACTCCACAGCCCTCAGCTGGGTCACTTCAGGTTCACATCAATTTATCCAAACTCAGCCTGGCCTCAGTCCAGACTACACACATGGAAATACGCCATGTGCAGAGTACAGGGGTTCCTACTCCTTGGGAACAAACCCAATCACAATGACTAATTCATACCACCTCCAAAGGAAAAAAAATAAGATAAATAACCCCTCGATTCCTTGCTCCAGACATCCAGCATTGCTTTGAGACCAGAGTCCTGCTAGCAAGGTTCCAGCAGTGCTCAGGAGGTTGGCAGCAAATGGCTCAGCTACTGACACAATGGTTTCTCATTACTGCCCACACTATCCACGATGAAATCACCAGTTGTACAAGGAAATGGGGATATTCCTTGTTGAAACCTCAGGCACAACTGGACAATTCTGGGCATATACTTGCTTAGCAGGCTAAATTGCATTGCTCATTCACATGCAGTTCATTATCAGCTGCTGTTAGTTATTGCTGTGGCCAAGGACAACAAAAGAACTCCGCAGAAGCCAGAGAAGAGCTCGCTAGGATGTATGGATGAAATTTAACAGGCAGCACAAAAAGTCATTTAACAAATCCCAGTACACCAAGGAGCATGGATGGAGCTGTTCAGCAGCAAGGCTCTGCCAAGGAGCAGCCAGCAGAAGAAGGTGCAAAAACCACAAGAAACTAAGGAGATAAAAGAACAGGGAAGGGGCAGGCTCCCATGTTACAGTCCAGCAGCAGGAGTCTGGGCTCTCCTGCACTACTGGTAGCCAGTTTTGCTCCAGCTTGAGTTTAACCTAGCTCATGAGCTGGGAGGCCTTTAGATTAAGGTCTCAAAAGATCCACTGAAACCATGTGAGTCACACCTGTCTCATCCATCATCCAAGCCACGTCACCAGGGATTGCCAGGGAATAGAGGAATCCAGGCTTACTTTATTTTCTCCAAAAGACTGAGAATTATTGCAGTCTGGGACTAGCTGCAAGTGTATTTTGAAGTCCTGGCACAACTGCATAGATATAAGGTGAGCAAGAGGAATTTGGCAAGACATAAAAAGTAGCCCTGGCTATCAAATGACTGATTACAAAGCTGCATGAAATGAGCTTACTGAGTCTAGGACCAGTTTGTACTAATTGTGTCTTGATTTGCTGAGCAGAGATATGTTAATTTACCATCAGTTGAAATGATGTAGCAAACTGCAAACACCTTAGTTTTCCTTTGGATTTGCTCTGTTTAAAATAAAAGAGAAAGAAAAAAAACCAGAAAAACAAAACAACAACAAACAGAAGAAAGTCACACAACTATCTAGTCTAATTTTCAATACAGCACTAATCCAGAGGCAAGTCCAAAAAATCAAGACTGAGTCTCCTGTGAAGACAGTGACACTTTCACCACAAAAACATGTGCCTAGTCTGCATTTGCTAACAGCAGTATTGAACCAGTGGGGCACCTCTTTCCCTCTCTGACAATACTTTCAACCAAAAACATTTAAAAAACATTTAATTTGAAGTGGTCAGCAAGAAAAGGAGCAGGGGCAGCTGGATCAGTGTCCTGGGTTTAGGGCAGGACTAAGTATCCTGCTCTAAACCCAGGACACTGACCCAGCCATCAAAACTCAGTTTTCCATCCCATAAACTGAGTTTATTTTTGTCTACATAATTTTAACTTTCTGAGCACTAACATTTACCCTCTGCTGAGGAGTAGGAATGCTCTCTCAGAAAATCTAAATAAAGAGATGTTCCAAGAGATTAATTCTGGGATCTATGTATTTATCCAGTATCTGAGTAATACTAATTCTCAAGACTGAAGATAAATAAACCCCGCTAATGATAATAATACAAATAATAATGATTATCTGGCAGTTTTACTGTAGGTCTTTGTCTGGGATGTGTCCTAAGTCCTACAAAAACAAGACTAACTCCCAAGCAGACCTCACAGGACAGGCAGTGGCTGTGACGAGAAACAGGCTCAGTAGGCTGCTACCCTGAAACTTTGAAATAAGAAGGTTTTACACATTATCCCGTGTCACTACTGATGAGATGCTGCAAGTTAAACCACGGTGTTTAACCCAAAGGCTGCAGCTCATCCCAGGACAGAACTCTATTATCTACTTAAGTCCAAGCAGCACTATGGCATGAAGGAAAACTGAACAAAATGTTCATGGGAAATATCAGTCCTTGAGTGAAACAAACCAATTCCCCAAGCACCTACATTGGTGTGAATCCAGCGCTACTCCACAATCTTTAGGTAGGTTATCCACATGTCTGTCATGGAGACAAAAGACTGGCACTGTGAAACAGCACAGAGATGGGCAGCAGTGAGTAGTTATTGAGGTGCAAAGAATTTGGTGAAGGTGTCTTAACCATCCCATGGGCTGCTACAGGCACTCAGACATCCAAGCATGGCTGGTGGTGAGGATCATGTGAGCACTGGCAGAGGACAGAATGATGAGTCTGGAATGGTTAGAGGCCCAGATTTACACACACAAGTCTCCTGCCTTGGGTTTGGATTCTCATAAATACAGAGTTTTCAAAGACAGAACTCGAGTCAGACTATCTATTGCAACGGTTTATGAAGTTTCGGCTCTCACTCCGTTTCTTTTGTTTCTCTCCTATGGTATTTTATCAAGTCATTATTGTGCCTGTCTTGCATTTCAGAAATTTTGGTGATGTGCGTGACAGGACAGCACAGTGCCACCCAAGGACACGCTCCCAGCAGTGCCTTCAGCACTGCCCCATCAGCTGTAGTGTGGAAGACCTGGCAGAGAAGATAAGAGTGGAAGTTCTTCCCAAACAAGACCTTTTTCAAAAAAAGAAACAGCTTTAAAGAACGAATAAACAACCTCTCCTACAACCCGGAAAACCTAAACATTACTTTTTATGCTTGTAACACATGAAATCATGATGATAACACAACTTGAGAACATCTCAGACATGGCAAGGGGGAAGCCAAGCCAAAGACAGAATAAGCCAGTTATAGTAAGACTCTTGCCCCTTTTGCAATCTGGCATTACTAAGAGAGGAGCGATGTCTGACATGCTGGGGACTTGTTTTATTTATTGTTTTAAACCCAAGCACAGACTAAAAGGCTTTTTCTCATCTAGATCCAAGGCTGGTGGTTACAGACTACATATGTACGATTCCTGCCATGCTTCACTGATGTGCAACGAGGCATGCAGGCAAGTGGGATGACAAGACCATTGCAAGTCAGTATTTACAAAACGGGAGGAAGTGCTCAGTAACGGCACACCAATATACAAAAAAACCTAAAATGGACTATAGCAATCAATCCTGGCCAAAGAGGCCAGGGAATGTTGTGGCTGGTAACAGGATGAGACAAAGGAAAGAGACCTCAAGAGAAGGGCTAGTAGCATAGAAGAGAAACAAGACCTGGTTTTGTGGTAGATACAGTTACAAGTTACTGGTTATTTTCAGACCCAGCTGATCTGCGGGAGTTAGACCAGGGACTGCAAATAATGCTCTGTCACAGGGTTCATGGCAGACCATCCATGGCAAGCGCCAACATGGCTACTGACTCAGCAGCCCACACAGCAAGTGCTGTCACATTGTACATTGTGTACATTCCTTCCTCCACTCACTCTCAGAGCTAGAAAAACTCCAGAAAGAAGGGTTAGAAACATCATGGCCTGCAGGCTAGGTTTTAACAGAAACAAGATGACTAAAGCAGCAAAGCAGGAAGGACATGATTAATAAAATGTTTAAGAGGGCAAAGAGATCCCCCCACACCTGCACGCCAAGCCTAGAGCGTATTTCACTGACAAACACCAAGCAACCAGCACACAGCAGAGAGGCACCAGCATACAGTAAAGTGTCCTTCTGCTCATGGGACATGACAGCAGAAACCCACTGAAGGACCTTTTCTCTGTAGGATGGAGACACCACCACACACTTTACAATAGTTAAATCCCATGTTCTCATTTCCTTCTCTGTTTTCAAATCTTCTTAAACCCACTGCATCACCTACCTGTACCCAGTATATTTCCAAAATACCTGAAAGCATCAGCTATGCTAGGAAGAGGAGGACTCTTCCTACTTACAATACATATTGAGAAGCTGCAAAGATTTGCAGACACATTTGGACTTGGGCTGTTCATTCAATCCAATTTGTCTACAATCTCTGTAGAGCCTGCAGTCAATCTCAGAGGCCTGATCCTGAGCCCAAAGCTGATAGAAACCTTCAGCTGAATCCACAAGCTGTCCCATTCCTACACTACACTAGTCTCCCTTCACATCATGCTGGAGTCACCAGAAACACTCAAGTCACATCTGTGAAACAGAAAAATACAGAGAAAAAGATAAATTAGGAAATAATTTAGGGAACTGCTAGGATGACATGGATATAGAGACTGATGGAACATTTTCTTATAGAGGGATACCACTAGTATTTCACTTAAACACATCAACACCTCCCTGCCCCTTTACAGTGCTGTGTGCAGGAGTATCTTGAGCATCTGCTCAAAAGCAGAAGCAATGCAGCCCAGGACAGCTGCTGCTATGGTCTAGTAAAAAAAAGGTCCCAAAACTAAAAAAGGCATCAAAAAAAGTCTGAAACTTCCAATTCTAGCACCAGTCACCAGTTTTTCACCAGTTCACTGCAGAGTCTCATTCACATCGTCACAACTGGGCCAGACTGTACTGGTGCTTGCTCTGCACTGAGAGGCCAGAGGCAGCGGGAGCCCCCAGCCTGCTCCCAAAACAGCTGAGGCACACACAGTGCTGGCCAGTGTCTGGCCTGTGCATCTGTCCAGCAGGACTCAAAGCCTTTGCTTTTTCTACCCCACAGAAGTGTTGCATGGATTAGTTCATGTATATTCAGCACCGTTTTTCAAAGCACAGCAAAAGAGCCAAACCCTTCAATTTTTTTCATGTGTTCCTTGCTCTGTCACTCCCTCCTGAAGGGATGTGTTTCTCCCCTCCTGAGAAACAAACAAGCACGAGGTCCGCGGGAGTGGGAGGTGGGAAGCACATTCCAGGCTGCTTTTCTTCTCTCAAACCACAAATGGCACCAAACCCTGCCATCCGTCCAGCACCTTGCGCAAGTGCCCAGCATCCCAGCCCCCCACGCGGCCCGGGGAGGAGCTGGACAGCATATGCAGCTGGATTGTTTAACCTCATCTCATTTCCTTTTTGGTTTCAAGGGGCAAAACACGAGGGTCAAATGGCCACCTCTGGAGCTGTGCAGCCTGCCCTTGCACCCACAGCAAGGTAGGGGGATGCTGCAGGAGCCCCACTTTGCAGCTCCCCTTCTCAGACAAAATGCCAACCAGATGCTGCAGCCAAGGTCTGCCCAGAGGATGTGGAGCTGGTTCAGCCCAGCCTCCAGGGAACATGCCAAAGCCTTGACACTCAGCCTTGGCACAAGAGGATGGTTCACATCGGAGTGTATGTAAGAGCTAGACATTAGATCTCGTGTTTTGTGCAAGTGCAGGCAAATCCAATGTGGGGCATTTTCTTCTGTGCAGACTTGTTGAGCCAGTGCAAAAGCACAATCTTGGGAGCAGAGCTCAGGGACAGGCAGCAGAAAGGTGAGGATGTGGACAAATCACTGCAAGTTGCCCTGCAGGACCAAGGTGCTTGGAATGCTGCTTAGAAAACTCAAGAGCATCAGAAAGGGTTAAAAGAAAAGGTACTAAAAACATGAATAGGTTTAGTCAAAAAGTACCTTCCCTTGGCTACAGTGCCCAACACCTGGACAGCCATGTAAAGAACAAAAAGATCCACTACTCCGTCAGAGAGCAGTGAAATCAGTGTTAGCATGCATATAAAATCTCCAGATGCTGCAAAAGCAAATTAAGATGAGTCACACATAAAATAAATTTCAAAAGGACTGCTTTCAAAACATTGCTTTGATAACCTTGGAATGCAATCTTAAATGAGGAAAATAACCTCAGTCACAGCAGAAGCATAAATGCAAGAGCAACCCATACCCCAAAGTCTTCTGGGGTTTGGTAAATCAATTTTACTGATGTGGGAGACAAAAACCCTATTCCCTAATTCGGAGAAAAGCTTCTCAATGAGTTTGACAGTGAGTCTGGAAAAGACTTTGAAACTAGGACAAGAAATCACTTTTTTAGCATGATAAATTTAGTGTCACTTCCCACAGATGGTGACATTACAAAGAGCATCATTGACTGTAAGGACGGCAGGAAAAAATCTGTCAGTTTCGCTGGCATTGCACATCAGCCAAGCTACAGTTCCAGTTCACTCACAGGATTGCTTTCAGGAACTTTATGCAGCACGTGGACATTAGAGTTTAAGCCAATGCAAGTCTTTGACTTGTAAAATTGCATTAAGGCAATGGCAGAAAAAGAAGTACAGGAAAAGAAATGTGGCTGTGATTTTCCAAAAGGTTTCAAAGTGCAGTAGCTGATGATTTGCCTCCTTGAGGTGCTGCTGTGTAGGCACTGCTCCACCAGCACTTGCACTACCTAGGACAGATGTTTGCCTCTCCAACCGAAAATGGATTTCAGCAGAATTACCCTTCCCATGCTCCACTGTGCAGATTTTCACCTATTAGATTGCCTATAGCAACTAAAACGTTATGAATGGGCTCAAATAAAGCAGAAATCCAAAGGGAGATGTTCCAGAAATGCTTTAAACATTCAGCTTGGCATGAAACAAAATTCCCATAGTTTCTGTCCTTAGTAATCATGAACAGGAAGACTTATTACAGGTAGCTGGCTTGACAGAGCACAAGTCTTGAATTAATAAGAAAAACACCATTAACTATCGTACTGTGGGCTGGTGGGTATTTGTTGGAAATTTTTTGCTGGTTTCTTTTTTTCATTCTTTTTGGCAAAGAAGTTCGAAGAATAACACCGTTTTTCTCAGGGAAGGTAAAAGCTATCAGGCAGATAGCTGGGGTAATAAGATGATACTCAGGATGTCAGTGGCTGCTAAATACTGACTGCACGGTGTCATGTGAAGTATTTCACATCACATCGAGGATAAAAACATCAGAGTCCACGAGAAGAGGTTATATACCTCCCAGCTTCACGTACAGTCCCAGCTGCTCAAACACAGCATCAGTTCGGTTTGTCTGAAAGGGCAACACCTCTGGCAGAGGGCACTGGAGGGCTACTAATGCGTTTCTGGGGGCTTTTCTCTGCAAACTGAAGGCAGATCTCTCTCCGAATTACGTTATGTTATGCTAAAACACAAACAAAAACATCCTTCCTCCAAAACAAAACAGGAAAAACACAAGAAAGCCAAAGCTGGACAGAGTCCACGCTGTCATCCAGAATGCTCTGTCTCGGGAACTGGCCGTGACCACCGACCGCACACACCGGCCAGAACACTGCGGGGGACCACACCTGGGCGGCTTGGGAGGGATGTTAGAGGGGGGCACACTCGGGATGTCAGGAAGCGCGGGCACCCCTCTGGAGAGGGCGGCGCGGAGGGGCGGGGCGGTGCCTACCTGGATGTAGGCGCGCTGCAGGTAGCTGTAGGGCACCCTGCGCTGGAAGTCGGCGCGCACCTCCTCCGCGGCGCGGTGCCGGGAGGCGGCCCCGACCCGCGGCTCCTCGCAGCGCCGCACGCACTCGGCGCGCCGCAGCACCGACCCGAAGAAGGGCAGGTCCCCGGCAGGGCCCGGTCCCGGCGCCGCCAGCCGCACC